>VXBC01005601.1:1511371-1554498 GCA_013399945.1 Ploceus nigricollis | reverse complement strand
AAAAAAAAAAAAAGGGGAGGGAGCTATAGAGTTAGGGCTTGTGTTAGTAAATTTAGGGTAAGATACATCTCAGAGCACTGCAAACCCTCAGGGCTTAGCATTTACTTGAAAAAAAAAATTACCATATCTCTGGAAATGCAGTGCTAAGGGCACCCAAAAGAAAGTGATTTTTGTCATGCAGTGCCACTGCTGACCAAGAGCATGGTTATAGTTAGGTCATTTTGACATTGGAAACCAAGGACACTGCCCTCTCCTGCCAGCCACCATGGTAATTCCCAGCGGCAGTGGGAATCCATCTCTGCATTTTCAGATATCTGCATCTTTGGTTTAACCTTGAGCCTGACTTGCAAAATTTCTATTCACAGCACATCAAACAGTTACTTCCATCCATCCACAACAGTTTTCTATGAAGTTTACATTTCCATCTTCATCAACACATTTTCCAAAGATGTGCATTTCATACCAGGTGAGCTCTGCCTTGTCAAAGATCTCATGCTCACTGATTCCAGCCTGTCTCAATATATACTCACATGTGTATTTATTTTACTTAACCTTAAAGCAAAGCAGCTCAGCTTTGTTGTGTAGACGATCCTTATATTTTCTTGGTTTTGAGAATTTGTATACAGATAAACAACATTCAGGATCTGACATTTCACTTTGATTGCAAGTTGCTGTAATTAAGAACCAAAGCTTTATGAATTTTAATCATCAGCTGTAAGTGGTACATTATCTCTGGTTCACAATGAAAGCAATCAAGTGGACAAGATATTTTTAGAGACATTACTGTGGTAATATTACATTAAGTAGTGGTTAGTACACTATTTTCACACCCAGTGATTTCACACATTAATGCGGCTATAGATCAGCGTTAATGACAAGAGAAAGTTATTTTTCAAGTAGCACGAGAAGGGTGGTTAAAAGAGCTGCTGGGGATTTACACTCCAGCAGCAGGAGGGGCACCTCAGCGGGGCTGCAGCTGAAGATGCTCCAGCAGCAGGGGCTGCTTCCACTTCTGCTGGAGCCCGAGGCAGGAGCTCCTGAATGGATACAGGTTAATGGCAGCGGCAGCATTTCCTCCCTGCTCCTCGGGAGGGAGGAAAGGACAGGAGGGGAGAGCAAGGTAAAGTACACAGAGCTGGTGAGAGGAATAACACCCCACATCTTGCCCAAGGCTGCAAGGCAACATTCCCCCCTTTCAAAGAGGGCACAGTAAAGAGCAAATCAGAAACAACCTACAGCTTAAAGGTAAAAAAAAACCCAAAAACCAGGGAGTCTGGCACATTTTAAAGTTTCAGTGTATGCTACTCCACGTGGATACAATGTTGTCTAGATAAACCTGTAAATACAGACATCTCTTCTTTCAAGGCAGGAGAGACTAATGCACAACAACACAGAGCCCCAAAAGGAGCACATTTAAGTATTATCATCTTGCTGAAGAATGCCAGTTCATCCAAAAATTATTTGCCTGGAACTAAAACTAATTAGAAACACTGTTCTGGGAAGGAGAAATTCTTCCTTCTTCCTGGAGTCTCAGATCTGGGATAATAGAAGCTCCAGCAGCCTCACCCCAGACCTGCAGGCCATTTTATTTTACTGCAGAGGTCCTATGGGGATGGCAGGGCTGGGATTTGGAGAGCTCGGCAGCCAGCTGTGCCAGGGAGAGAGAAGGCGACAGAGAGCTGGCTGTGTGTCACAGTGGCAGACAGCTGTTGTTCACTGCATCTTGGATCCTGTTGGAAAGGCCCTCAGAAAGCCAGTACTGCTCCACAGAAGGTGGCACTCGGGGGCTGATGCCTCTGCAGCCAGAACATACTGATAGCAACATCATTTGCAGCTCCAGGCCAAACTACCTGGTTACAGAGGCAGCTGTTGACAGCAGGAACTTTCTGTGGCATCCAGATGCAGAGATGCAATGGCCTCTTCTGCTGCACTCCCTCACACAGCACCAGTTACACTCCAGTGACAGGCCAGCCCTCAAATCCAGTCCAGAATTTTTGTGTCAGTGTAGAAAGGTTGGACCACTGCTGCTCTGGGATTTAGAGAAATGGAAATACCAATCAGACTTTAGGTACCATTAAAATGGCCTTTTCACAATGTTTGCCTTCTTTTGTTACTCAAGCAGCTCTGTCACAAAACAACCTGGAGTAGGAGCACTAGGTTCTGTACCCCACAGCAAGAGAGGAATCTCATATTTAAGCAATAAATAATGCCCTCTGACCTACTTGTGCACTGAAGAGTTATTTCTTTCTCAGGATCCTATAGATGCCTTCAGAAAGCAGCATTAACTGCATGTCAGGGCCTATTAGACAGAATATCCACAGGATATCCTATATCCACAGAAGTGTCACTGCAGTGCACACCAAGACAGTACAACTTGGGGAAAAAGAATGTTGAAATAAGATACAAGGCAGAACAGGAAATATTCTGCCTGAGAAGCTGAGAAAAATACACCCTGTTAATGCACCTTACATTACAAATCCTGTATGCTGTTTGCTCGCTGCCCAGTTTTCCAGGCTCTGCTGAGTTGTCTCTATGTGGAGAAGACATCAGTGCAGCAGCAAAGCTTTTCTTGATACACAGCCTCTGTCTTCTGGTCCAGTCCCATTTCCCTACACCCTGTAGAAATGCACAAAGAATGTGGTTTCCCTTCACAGAAATTGGAGTCTGCCTCTGGAGCAAGCTCTTGTTCCTCGCTAGGCAATGCTCCCAGATCTTCCCATGGACCTTCCAGGTGGCAGCTCCACAGCTCCCTATCACATGTTTTTCAAACAGGTCATTTGAACTAATGGTACCTTGTGTCAGGGCTGTGGCTTCATTAGTGTCCTCTCCCACTATGGGAAAGAAAATGAAATTGCTTCTTCATTAGTTCAGATGGGGGATGATTTACATATCCATCTACGCCTGTAATTAAAAACATAATGACAGGAAAACACTAACTATGATAATAGAGAATGAAATGTCCAACGGAGTGAGAGGTTTCTTGATCATGGATCCAGACCTGTACACATGGAAAGGTGTGCACTTACATCACACACTTCGCTGCCTCCTTTTGCCTTTCCAGACTCAGTTATGTGTAAGATGCAAATTTGGCATCAGCTGGCACACACAGAGGTGTCTCTGCTAAGTGTGAGAGACACAAAGAACAGACACCTTTCTCTCATTCCATTACATCAAAATGTGAATTCTCTTCTTTGAACTTCTGTGCAAACTGGGGCTGAAGTCAGTGCCCTGTTCCTGATGATGCTACACATGGATGCTCAAGAGGAATATGTAAGAGTGTCCCCAAGACACACAAAATCATTGAGATGGGAAGGGACCTCTGAAAATTGCCTGGTTCAACCCTGATCAAAGACACTTCAATTAGAGCAGCTTGCTTAGGCCTGTATCCAGTGAGATCTTAAATATCTTCATGTGCCAAGACTTGGTAACCTCTCTGGACAACCTCTTCCAGTATTCAACCCATCATCACAGTAAAAAAAAAAGAAAATGTTTTTCAGATAAAACTTCTTGTGTTTCACCTTGTGCCTGTTGCCAGTTGTCCTTTCTCTATATACCATGGAGGAAAGTCTGTCTCTTGTCTTCTTTCCATCAAGCACTTATGCACATGGATAAGATCACACCCACCTCCAGTCTGGACAGTCCCAGCCCTCTCAGCTGGGAAGTGCTGGGAAATGCTCACCCCACCTAAGAAGTGCTCCAAGCCTGCAACTATTTTCCTGGTCCTCTGCTGGAATAGTTCCAGTCCAGTAGCATTGGCATTTCGCTTTGTAGAACTTTGTAGACTCCCACTGGCCCATTTCTCCAAGCTGTTTAGGTGCCTTTGAACTGCAGCAGAACCATTTGGGATAATCTGCCTTTTACTGATTGTCTTCCTGATACCAAACAGTTGGAGGTTGGCTTAAATCTGGAAGGTACAAGGCATCACTCTCTTGAAAAATTCAAGCCTTCCTGTTGGGCATTTAAATGTCTAAGCACCCTTAGATGTCTGAAAAGGACTTAACTATGTGCAGATCACTGTGCCACCAGTATGCAGTAACTGTGCAACCCAAAAGTCAAAAGCACCAAACCATGAGAGCTTTTTGCAAAGTAATAAAACCTTAAAGGAAGTTCCAAGCCTTCTATAGAGGTCATGCCTGTTCCAAAAGGCTTGAATCCACAGTTTTGTGGGTTGTTGGTTTGGTTTTTTCCTTCTCTTCAACAATCTGCTGAGTCTCTTTCTGTAACACTCCAGCTTTAAGGCCAGGAAGTGTCTTGTCCTGCTAGGTGTCTAGCAGGGTACCATAAATACTTGAAGAATTTCCTTGAGCAGATCATCTCCCTTTAAATGTTTATGGACTTTATGGTTAGAGCACAGATTCTCTACTGTCTATGAATAAATTCTGCTGTTAGGCATTCTGTGCTTGCCCAGCCTTTGGAGACTTTTCTTAGTAAAAGATTTGAAACTTGGAATGTTTCACAATATGCAAAAATTATTGTTCTTCACTGTCAGTTGGAGAAGAGGGAAATTTCATATCCAGAGAAGTTACTGCTCCTTCTCCATCAAACAGGAAACATGCATCAAGCAAGATTTTTGTAGAGAACTCTCCCAGAACTTGTATTATTCAGTATTTTCATTAATGACAAGAATGAAGAAACGGAGGCTGAGCTTATTAAACTTTTAGATGTCACCTTGTTGGGAGAGGCTGCAAATATGCTGGAAAACAGACTTAGTATTCAAAACATCTTTGATTATCTGAGGAAGTCTGGGAAGGAAAAAAGGATGGAATTCAAAAAAGACATGTAAAATTCTACAGTCGCTTAGGAAAAATCAGCTATTCAAATGTAGCAGACAGGGGCAGGACTGGCTACATGGGAGTTACAGTGTCAGCACTGGAAGGCAGGACTTGAACTCACAAGGAAAGCAAGCCCAAAATGAGCCCAAAACCGCTACAAGTCTGAGCAGGCTCCATCACTGCATGTCTTTAAGAAAAGGGCAAATGTTAGTCAAGAGTGGCTGACAGAGGTACCCATGCCATTGGCTAGAGGAATGGACTAGAAGACATCCCAATGCACCCTTCAGTCCTGTCTTCTGACTTTTCAGTGATATCATATTTGATAAGAAGAAAAGTTTCACTGCTTGTTTCAGACTGGTGGGTCTCTGAACCTGTACCCCTTTTAAAACGGACTTAGTTCTCTGATGATAGGAAGTGACAATAAAACCAACTTCTGCTTTTGGAAGTCTCTTCCAGAAGCTCTGCTTTCTGATCAGCAAAAGCCTTTCTCCAATTTTTTTCCTCAAGGGATTCAAAAGCAGCTTTTCTCTTGACCTTACAGCCAATGTCATTTAAAGAGTGTAGGGGGATGCAAAGTGCAGTGGCAGACTAAGTGTAAAAGAGAAGTTCAGCTCTGCTAACTGTTCAAGTCAATGAAACTGCCACAGGGATTAAGTTAGCCTACACACTTTCTTCATGGCAAATTGTTCTCAGAAACCAGGTTGGTCTCTTTCCTCAACTCATATAGACATGAGTGCTGAATAATCCAACAGGTTTATAGACCAAAAACTGTGCCAGACCTGAAAAAAAAACCTACTATAAGCAAGACTTTGTGATTTTTTTAAACCACATTTCTTAAAATCCCAAAGTTGTGGTTTGAATTTGCTTCTCCCTGATTTAAATACAAGCTTTAGCTGAACCAGATAGAACATTCAAAATGTCCAGCTAAGAGGGCTATCACTGTGAGGGTAAAGCCTAATTTTGGGAAGACATGATCTAGTAATGCTTTGGAGACCCTCCATCCTATTAAATATGGAATAAGAAATTGTCCATATTACTGCCACTTGAGACCCAGCTGTTATAAAGTTTGAAGAAACTAAACTAATCACCATTAGAAAACAAGGGTCAGTAAGTGATAATTAAGTAGCTTGGGGATCTATTAAAAAACTTTAGAAATCAATGTTTACACTGTGTTGTTACAAATTAGCTGCAATGGGCATTGTTAAGGAACCATTTTTATACAACAAACACTGAATGTTTGCACATTAGAAGAGTTCTCCCATGATTAGAAATCACAGCACAACTCATTTTATCCCATCCCTAAATTAGAAACTTAATGCCTCAGTTTATTAGCAAAAGGAAATTCTATTACATTCAAGCAATGCTAGGACAGAGAGAAGCACAAATTTTGTGCAGCTCTGCAAAAAAAGTTGTAACAAAGATGCTCACAATTACAGTTCCATGCCTCAATGATTTAACAACTTCAATGACTTTATGTCTGTGGAGTCACAAACATCTAGGAATTCTCCAGCGATGATGGTCTTCAGGAAGCAAAGTAGCTGCAGCAATGACAGTGGCAGTGACAAGCACTGGGACTTCAGGAGGAAACCAAGCCCTCTCAATGCTCAGCACGTTGTACCTGAACGTGCCTTTTGTTGCTGGCTGAAATAGCATGGAAGAACTCCCATGTTCCATGTTGTCCAGGAATGCCTCCTAACCAGGAACCCCAAGGAGCTGTGCATGGATCGTTGTGTGAGCTCTGATCGGTGCTGTTCACACAAGCCTCTGCACAATGGCACCTCCTCCAAGAGCTTCTGAAGGGTACAGATCCCCAAAGCTTCCACAGGGACACAGGTTCAACTACACCCAGATAACAGACACCGTAAGTACATACAAGGTGTCTGTTCCCCTAAGAAATGTCCTGTTGCCACAGATGTCCTCTGTTCTAACCCATGTCCTCTGCAGAGCCCATCCCATGGTCAGCAAAAAGCTCACTAAAATGCTGCTTGCCTTTCTAGACTGCAGCCAGTCTGAGCCGACACCACCAGTGTGGAAGGCAGCAATTTACACTCTCCCACTGGCCTGTGGAATTTGGGAAACGTGAATCTATAGCAATCCATAGCATGCACTGCCTACAACAACCCCATTCACGTGACCATGAAGTCTCCACAGAGCACACCCCATCTTCAGTTGCTGAGTCTCTCTGTTACTGTGCATCTCTATCACTTGTGAAACGCTGCCAGTCTCAGGCTACAAAATCACACCACGTTTTTGTTCCACTTCTCCCATTTCCTTATCTCAACAAACCCACCCTCACTGTGATACCAGTTTCTGCTAGCACAGATGTGACAATCCACTGCAACTGAGTAGTGCCAGGAGTGCAACAGATTGACACTGCCCCCTTCCTGGCAGAGTTTCGGCATCGCTTTCCACTGCTGTGCTAAGTTTAGGCACCAGGGATTAGCTGGGATACACATAAGGTTGCACTGACCTGCAGTCCGTTGACAGACATGTTGTTATGAATATGAAATCCACTATGAAGAGATACCAGCGACCTGCTCCCTTACAAAGCTGTAGTGTCTTCCCTCAGAGACTACCCTGCAATATGAAAATGGCTGCTCAGGATTCCCACATCAAGCTGATGCCAGCCTGCTTCCCTAACTTCCTTCCAGAGGGTGAGTGTTTTCCACCAGCACGCACTCCTCCATTTCACATTGCTTGTATTTCTGACTATTGAGGGAGGCAGAGATGTCTCACGCTGCCTTCAGGCTCTAAATGGCTTTCTGTGTCTTTATTTTCCTGCAACACTTCAAGGATCAGTTTTCTTCATGCCTCAGAGAAGTGGTATCTAAATCGTTTTAAACTGAAACAGGGACAGAATAAGCTGTGCAAATCATTTTCTAGTAGAACCTTAATTACATCCTGCAGTGTCTCGTCCTCAGCAAACCACCAGCAATAAAATTCTGCATTTCATTTTAAAACCGACAAGGCTGGGTTTTTCTATTTTGTTTTCCCCAATTGACATATCCATAATCTAGCCTGGGACTTTGTTCCACAGAATTTTTGTCAAAGGCTCTAGAGAGTGTGCCTGCAACTACTAAATCTTTCTCAGGTTCGCATTCAATTTGCAAGTTATACAACTGTAGCTAAAGAAAGAGACGTTCTGTTTGCAGGAAGGTGTTTGCCAGATCCCCAATGGCAATGGCAAAAAGTGATTTATGATCAGTTTTAGTTAACATGGCCTCTCAAACAGATTTTTAAAAGTCTTTACAGCCATGGCCTAATGCCAATGCTTTTTCTATAGGAATGTGCTCAATTTCGGCTTGTGGTGATGTCCTGTGGCTCAAAAGCAAAATGCAAATGGGTACAAATATTGAATACATCCTCTTGATGAGACAAAGGGCTTTTTACTTTCCAAACATCCTCCCCATGCTCCACCACTACAAATTTGCCATCTCCAGTTTTTGGTTTGTGCAGGGTGCTGGTGACTTTAGTCCCTCAGTTCACAAGATGGTCACAATTACAGTTCCATGCTTTGATAATTTAACAATTCCAGTGACTTAATGTCTATGGAGTCACAAACATCTAGGAATTCTCCAGTGATGGTGGCCTTCAGGAAAAATAGTAGCTGCAGCAATGACAGTGGTAGTGACAAGTGCTGTGTCTTTAGGAGGAACCAGAACTCAATTCATCCTTCTGTGCAGGAGTCCTAGGTTTTCTTAACTCCTCCAAGAAAGATGGATTTATCTGTACTGTTTTAGAGGGGCACAAATAAAAAGCCTTAGATATATTCCTGGCCCAATGTTTATAAGTGTATTTACATACTCAATTCACACTAAATAGGTGTCCTTCTTCCTCTTTGGGGCTGCCAATATGAAAAAAAAATTTATGACACTGTCATGAGCACAGGAATCCTCTGACACATGCAAATCCCTCAAGGGATGAAACCAGTGCAGTTCTTGCATCTTCTCCCAAGCACCAGATGTAGTTGGTTTGTGTTGCTCACACAGCATGCACAACTACTTAAACTTTGACCTTGGGCTTGAGCTACAGATGCCTTTCCCACTGTTTCTTGGAAGCTCCATTGTTTCCTTTGCCTTGACAAATCCTCAGGCTGGGTTGAGGGCTGCGTTACTGACTTCCTTCACTGGCACCCTCTGATGGGATTTCATCAGAACCCATCTCTGGGGTCTCCAGCATTGTTTTGCCCAGTCCAAACCCGAGGTTCTGCAGACCCTGCAGAGTCTTAGTCTGAGCCTTCATTCATGACCCCAACCCTTACTGGGTGTCCTATTCAGGCATTACACTTCTCTGCAGTGCTCCAGTTGCTGTAACACTTTTATAATTCCCCTCCTTTGCATAAAATAATTGAATATTCAATACCAAACATCCCCAAGCCATGTACTGCAGCTGTGGCCAGCACCGAATCCTCACAGCCACAGTCCAACACCTCCACAGGGCTGCATGTTATGAGACACAGCTCAGAGCCCAGGGGAAAAGAAGCTCCACAAGGATCTCACCAACAGGAAACAATCTTGACTCTCCAGAAGCTGTGTGGCTTCTTATGAGAAAGACTGGACCCATCCCCAGAAGCCTTGGTAGTGTCAATCACAGGTTTTGAAGCTCAGCAGCCTGTACATTTTCCTTCTTCCCTCTGCTGAGATGGCCATTCCCCACAGGAAATATTCCCCATTATTTGAGGGATTCAGGAAGCCTAGGACTTCCATTTGGCACAAAAGGATGAATTAAAGGAGAACAGCCTCCTCTGCCACCCCTGCTCAAGCAGATAGCAGCAAAGAAAAGGCAGACCACAGCTCTGAGAGAAACTCAACATGTAGGAAGTATGTTTTCTTCAACTCAGTCTTAAAAGCAGCTTGGAGAACCAAAGTCTTTCCCGAGCACCCTTCTTCTAACCTGTGTTAAATATGTAAAGCAAGGACACCAGATTTACAGCCAAGAGATTTTCCACTCCGGGCACATGGAACAGGATGAAAGTAAATTTGTGGGTGTTTATGCTTGATTTGGCAGAGAAAAAAAATGAGGGAGGGGCTGTGTTTGAGGGAGGGTATCAAAGATCAGAGCCAGATGCTCCTGCACGGAGCTCTGGATTTACAGGAAATTAAGAAGGTAGAGAAGGTGAGGCAAAGGCTGTGTTTGAAGTGAGAGTCAAGGGGTTCTGAGGCTTACAACCATCCAAGGTGCTTGGGGGGAACTACAGCACATGCCAAAACCACACCACAGTGGCCTGGGGTGCTTTCATTATACAAAGCCTGGGAGAGCAGAGACTGTAAATGTAGCTTCAAAAGAAGCTTCATCTTGAAGTCTTAGCTCTCAGGGCCTATTAAACATTTATGCTGACTACCACTCCTACTATTTGCTTCAGAGAAAGTACCCGAAATAACCTTTGCTACAGAGTGAACTACTACAGCTCTACTGGCTGAGTAGGAGACTAGCAGAGAGCTGTGAGAAACAAACAGAAATGGTGTTGGAAGAGTGCGCTGATGTCTCTATTCAGTCAGCCAGGAAAGAAGCAGGAAAATCTGGTCTGGAACCTGAGAGGGAAGACAGAAAACTTTGCTAGAACTAATGGGTGGATTAGTGATGTAGAGATGGCTAAGACTGAGTGAGGCCAGTGGAGGCAAATACAGATATTTTAAAATATTGACACTTTTTTGTTTTTACCTCACTAAGGTTCACACTTTTGGGGGAGTCTTCAGACCAGCCTCTAGTTGGATCTGTGGCCACTGCAGTTCTGAGAAGGACTGTAAAGGAAAAGAAGGAAAGCAGACCCCTATGCAGAAATCAAAAGGAAGACAGAGGATCTTGAGGAGAAGATGAAAAGAAGGGATTAATTTTCCTGATTTGCTTAAAAAATGTTTGGCCATGCAACAAGGATTTAGGATGAGACAGCCAGAAGTACTCAAGGCTTTCACTCTAGGAAGTTGTTACTATTAATAGCAGATAATACACCAAGATTCACTTATTCCCTCACAGGGACAACCCCGGTAGAGGGCTGTGCTGGCACTAGCACCTTCCAAGCAGGTGTTCAGAAAGTCCCTCAAAGTGACTTATTTCAGTGGGTGCACGCAGGATCCCACAGACTTTGCCTGTAGGAGCTGCTGCCCTCTGGTCACGCAGCCAGGGGCTGATCCCAATATTCACTTGGGGCCTTGCACAGAGTGAGCAGACTTGGTGCCTGGATTTTATCAGCTCTTGCAAATTCAGTAGAACTACTGGTCTCTGGAATTTAGCAGTCCTTGGGAAACCTTCACACTCCTTGTCAGCACATGCTTTTCCTCTTTGGTCTGTTTTCTGGTAATCGTTTCTCCACCCAAATCTACAAATACTTACAGGACCAATTCAGTTTCACACAAAAGAGCCCTTTATGACTACTGGAGTTGGAGGCTGTTGTGGCTAATCAGAGTTCACTCCATAGAAACTTAGTGTAAATGTGGCTCCTTCCTATTAATGAGCAACCACAGCTCTTCTTCCTGAAATCCAAAGCCACCCAGCTAGGAAAAATGAATGTTTAGTGTTCACATTTGGATATACAGACCCTATGAAGATGGGACCGACCTTCCCACATTCAGCCTCGGGAAGAAACATTGATTGACTGGTCTGGATTCATGTTTGGATGGTATCTGCTCATCCCCAGCCCCTCTGACCTACGTTCATTTGAGTGCTTATCAGCATGGGTATTGCATCTAGCACCCAGCTGATAAGCCTGTCTCTTGAAGGATGACCAAACATGACCGAGCTGACCCAAACTCAACTACCAAACACTAAGAGGAGGGTAGCTTTGAATACTGCATTCTTATAAACCATTTTGCAAAGTGAAAGTCCTACACATTGTGTTGATGGTGCTCAACCACCGATTCTCAGTTCTCTTCTTTCATAGAGCCATGATGAATAACTTGAGTTGGAAGGGATCTTTAAAGATCATCTCATCCTTGAAGGACACCAACCTGTTGGAATGAGTCCAAAGGAGGGCCATGGGGATGGAGGAGTTCTCCTACAAGGAAAGACTGAGAGAACTGGGTTTGTCCAGCCTGGAAAAAAGACAGCTTAGAGGTGACCTAATTGCAGTCCTCCAGTACCTGAAGATGGAGAGGGACTTTTTACAAGAGCATGTAGTGACAGGACAAGGAGGAATGGATTAAAACCAAAAGAGCATGGGTTTAGATTAGATGTTAGGTAAAAAAGTCTTTACCGTGAGGGTGGTGAGCCACTTGAACAGGTTGGCTAAAGTTGTGGATGCTCCACCCCTGGAAGTGTTCAAGGCCAGGTTGGACGGAGCTCTGAGCAACCTGATCTAGTGAAAAACATCCCTGCCCATGGCAGGAACTAAATAATGTTTAAAGTCCCTTTCAACCCAAACCATTTGATGATTCCATGACTCCTTGCTGTCCACAGCCCTGAAGCTGCAAAGAAATTTATACATATCAGTCTGAACCTTCATTTAGTAACGATGAGATTGATGACTTTAGATGTTCAAATTGAATCAGGCCTTGGCAACAGCGAGTGGTCGGGCCAGGAGAAAGAGCCTCTTACAGGCTGGACCAAGAGCTTGATGAATCCAGGCCCTGAGGGAGCGAGGGCCGGCGGGCGAGCACCCAGCCCTGGGCGAGGCTGGCGGCATTCCTGAGGGCGGAGCCAGGAGGGTACTTGGAGGGGCTATCCCAGCTGCACACTCAGCTCCTCTGGGCAGCGGCTGCTTGTGCAGCACGGCCCCATCTATCGCGCCCCGCCGCGACTCCGACATCGCGACACGGCAATGTCCGCCCGCCCCCTCAGCGCTCGGGCNAGCACCCCGCGGGCTGGAAGGCGCGCCCGAGCCGCTGCCCGTTCCCCGCCTCCCCAGCCCGCCGCTTATTCTGCTGGCGGATGGATCGAACCCTTTGGCTTTTCCTTCCTGTATGTTTCAGATGCCAAGTGGAAAACGATAAGTGGCCAGATTAAGAAAGCTGTGGAAGCCTATGAGCCGTGTGTAAAGGAAAATTGCAGCTGCCACCAAAGGTGAGACTGGTTTCCTTTCGACTGTGCAGGTCTCCGGACGTAGGAGGGAATACTTTCGGCAGCGCTGGTGGATTAGGGATAAACCAGGGAATATTTTGGCCCAAAGGTGTCACATCTGCAGCTACGGGACCGCCGCTGTCCCATATGTAACACACCTTGTTACCCTCTGCAACTGAGCACACAGTGTTGTTGGCATTTCATGTATGACCACACAATAAACCGTACACACAGCTGGTGACATTTCTCTTAACAACCCACTTCTGGCCTTCTCACTCAGTAGGGCTGGGGGGGTTTGACACCTTTAATCAGCATTTTTGTTTAAAGGAGGAGAAGGAATTTAGGAGTTACTGTATCCTTCTGCCTTTAGGATTAGGATTTCAGATGCAGAAACACAGATGCCCAACTTCAAGCCTCCTATTTAAAAGTATCAGATGTGCTCACTCATTTTGGGGTTTGAGTGCTATATTGGCTTTTAAATCAGATGAGTCATATTGAGCTGCTGTTTGTACACTCTGTTTGGAGTTTTTGATATTCATTGCTCTTGAAATATTGATGAGGGAAAGTCTTTTCTAGCTGAGCTTTCCAGTCTTTCCTAAGTTCCAACCCAGATACAGCCTAAAGACATATCCTAATCTTTAAACATACACCCCACCAGCTGCTGCCCACCTTTGGGCCAAACACCTTCCCAAGTGGTTACAACCTCCAAAAATCTGCTGCAGATCATGACAGGCAATAGTAACATGAAGTGAGGATGGCTGTGAATATGCCATGGCACTGCAGCTCTCTTCCTGTTCTCGAGCTCATCCTGTTTGCATCCCTAGCAGACTGCTCATGCTGCTGTGGTCAGACTGTCTGCACAATGGCAATTCCTGACGTAGTTTTACTGCTCTCTGTCCGATTAGGAAATAGCAGAATTCTGGAGGTTGGATGGCACCTCTTGAGATCATCAAGTCCAGGCTCTTGAGATTATCAAGTCCAACCCCTCTGCTCAAGTAGGCTTGCCAGGACTGTGACCAGTCAGGTTTTGGATATCTCAACATTAGTATGCCAAAGAAACTCCACAGCCTCTCTCTGCAGCCTGTACCAGTGTTTGACCACTCGCATAGTGGCATCACCCTGACAGTGTTTTCTTAAACTGAAACATTGATGCAATGTCTACCTAAAAGCAAAGAATGTTTCCTTGGCTGTTACAATCTAACACTGTTTAACATGCTCCAAGCAGTTTGATCACAGGACTTTTACACTGATTTTATATAGTTTGCATCCTTCTTCTGTGTTTTCTTATATTCATTAGGTTTGTGCTTCCATACTGTGTTCCTGGAGCTCACTGGTGGTGTGCAGAAGTCACAGGACATGTGCTGCATAGGCCTGTCCTCCTGGGCCAGCTTTCACTCACCCACTGTTCCTGGGTGATGGTATTTCATGCAACTAGACTGTCACCTACGTTTTTAATGTCTACACAGTGTGACATTTTGTGAGGAATTTGGTCTTGGTGTGTCCCATCATTTAAGGAGAGCCAGAGCACAAGGGTGAAGCGAGCTGGAGGGTTTTACCCAAAGCCTGCTTGGGTGTGTCAGGTACTTCTGTGAGAGAGTGACCAGAGTTGCCCTGTGCTGGGCTTTGTGTTCAGACAAACAGCACAGAGGTAAAAGTGTGAAGCTTGGACCTATGAGTCTCTGAGGAACTTCCAAGTGACTTAAATTCTCACGCCAGAGCTCCTAAAAGCTACATGGAGCTTCTTTTAGCTAGAAGCGTGTTCTGCACACTGCAGTATTTAATGCACAGTATCCTCGCTGTGGTACATAATAATGGCTGATGGTTTTGTTTCAGTGTCTGGAAGCAGGACCTGGCTCCTTTCCGAGGTGGCATTTCCAAGGAGACAATGGCAGACGTGGTGAGCCGGAAGCTCGGGACCCACTACCAAATAATTAAAAACAAACTGTATCGTGAGCAGGACTGCATGTTCCCTGCAAGGTAAGAGCTGTGCAGAGGATCTGCTCTCCCTAGCTGGGACAGAAAAGTACTTCCAACACTGCCAAGTTGGCAATTATTGAGTACAATGGTATTTCAGAGGTCTGAATTCCTCATCAGAGCAGAAGCCCGGAAAATAAACTATTAGGCTTATATGCATCAATAGGAAAGTGTCACTGTTGCACTACAGTGCACAGAGGGTTGGTTGGTTGTGGGATCCCAGAGAAAGATCAGGCCAGATTTAATAGGATGTGTTGCCTCATTGGTGTCCCTACTGCAGTGGGACTTGGAGGCTGCTGTAGGCAGTTCCCAGTTTGCATCATGGTATGGCTTAGGCTCACCTTCTGCCTCTGTGCAGAGGAAGGCCTGCAAGAGACTGTGGGAATCTGCCTCCTTATAGATCTTTTGCCATGTGTCATTTCTCCACAGATGCAGCGGAGTTGAGCACTTCATTCTGGGGATCATCCACCGCCTCCCTGACATGGAAATGGTGATCAATGTGCGAGACTACCCCCAGGTTCCCAAGTGGATGAAACCCATTATCCCAGTCTTCTCCTTCAGCAAGGTACACACACCTTTAAAAGCTGAGCATTTCCAAGACATGCAAGTCCTTATTTATCTTGAGAATTTATTTTTGAGGGTGGTTCTCCGCAGATTTTCTGTGTATCAAAATTGCTTGCTCTTTCTTGCCCTTTGTTTCCTTTCGCCTCCAGTTTTCTGACAGACAGACTTGCAGATCAATTTGATAGATTAGCTGTTCCCCTCATTAGCTCCTCTTCCAGGTCAAAAAGTGTACCTCTGCTGCAGTGGAATGATACACACGTGGGTGGGATATGTGCCAGTATCCCTCCTATTTGCTACAATACCTCTGTTAAAATTGTAGCCATAGTTTACCAGCAATATTAAGGATTTTTGATCATGTCAGTGGTCATACAGTAATCTCATTTAATGTGAATATTTTAGTCCTTTTTTTGTGGTGCCACAGATGGGTGTTTCTATAATCTTGTCATCTTCTGTGAACCCTTTTCTCTTGGATTCCCTTTTCCACCTGCAAATGTGCACACATATGCAGAGGTGCACACACGCATGGAGACAATCACTCTTTGCTTCTCTGCTCCCAGACTCAAAAACCCTCATGCATATTTTCCTACCTCTCCCACTGTTAAACCTGGCTGTAGCATAGTCTCTCATTCTTTTCAACAAAATGTTCTTACACCTCAAACTTTGGCTAATCTTGCTTTGCCTTAGTGTGTGCCCCGTATGCCCAAATCCTGCACTTTCATGTCAAATCCTATTCTTGACTGAAGTCCAGCAGACAGTAAGATGCAAGGAGAAGCAATGAACTCTTTGGTCTTGCTAGCTCAAACCCAGCTCTGTTTCTGCTAACTTGCAGCATCTTACTCTGAACCTAAGTCTTCAGCTCATGCAATCTGAACCATAGTATGATCCATAACTATTGCCTACTCCCCAGCAATCCTAAAACTGTCTCTAGATTTTCAGTACAGGCAATAACCCTGTTCGCTGCTGGATGCTGCAGTAAAGCCAATCTGTCTTGCCCCTTGACCACTGAACAACCTTAACTCTAGCCAGCAGAGCCCAGGTTTTTGCAAAGCAGGTTGCAGGAGTTTAATCTTTGCAGCTGTGTTCATCATTCTGCCCCTGAGTGCCCTGCAAGAAACTGAGCTCTGCACTCACTGTTGTCCAGTGTATGAACTGTAACCTCATCCCTATCTTAACTGAAACCCAGTGACCCAGGCACAGCTCACATTTCAGCAGCCAGTGTTAGGAAGACTTCAGGGTGCTGATCCCATGTGCTTTCTAAAGCTGAAAGTATAAGGGATTGAAGTATTGTCCTGTTCTGCATCTCAAAAAGTTGATCATGGAGTCCTCAGGGTCTCTAACAAGTGCCTGGTTGTAGCAGGACCGGGAAGTAGAGAAGCACACGCTCATTCAAGCTGGAAGGGACTGCAGAAGGTCACCCAGTCTAGCACATTTGCTCAGAGTAGCAACAGCTCTGGGCTGCATCCTGCTCAGATCTGAGCATCCCTGGGGACAGAGCATTCACAGAGTTTGACCTGTTGTCAGAATGAAAACTCATTTCCCACTATCTAACTGGAATTTCTCCTCTTGTAATCAAAGCCTGCTGCCACTTATTCTGGCTCTGCACTACAGAAAAGAGTGTGCTTCCTCCTGAACTCTCCATTAGGCAGTAGGAGATGCCATTTACATTCCCCCAGGCCTCTTCTTCCTGTGCACAGACAAACCCATTCCTCAGCCCCTGTTCATAAGTCATGTGCACTAACTTCCTAACTACCTCGGTGGCCTTGGACTCTCCAGTATCTCCAGCTGACAGATAGATGGATAATTGTGTAGGAAGTTTACTACTAGGGCAAGGAAGTTGCCTATAGTCTGATTTCATGGGAGGGTTTAGTCTTAAGTGCTGGTCTTCCCCTTATAATATATGGGGACTTAAGCAACCAAACAGGAGTGAAGAACTGGAATTCTTCTGGATATTTGTTACAGTGAATTGTTAAGTGATCTCTGGGAAGTCTGGAATGAACTGAAATGTTGGAAACCTTAATGTCAAAGTGTCTCTAAGTGTCTCTATCTCTGAGGAGGTAATAATGCCTCTTGACTTATCATCAAAAGAAAACATTTATAGCTACACATAGGCACAAGCCTTTAGAAAGGTGAGTTGAGCTCAGGTCTTTTGCTATTTACTAATCAACTGCATCATGGATCTCTTTTGCTGTTTTCTACATGAAAGTCCTGTGTCATCACACAGCAAGACAAAGCCTTTTAAAAATCATTGAAGCATTTCAGCATCGAGCTGTCTTCATGTGAACCCTGCCCAGGGAGGTTGTGGACTCTCCCCCTCTGGAGACATTCCCAACCCACCTGGACATGTTTCTGTGTAACCTGCTCTAGATGACCCTGCCATGGCAGGGAGGTTGGACTGGATGATCTCCAGAGGTCCCTTCCGACCCTAATAATTCTGTGATTCTGTAAGTCCAGCAAATGGTGACTGCAAAGCTCTTTTGGCCTGTTTTAGACACATAATGGAGAAAGCCAACAGAGCTCCCAGAAGGAACATTTACTGGTGGGCTCAGTCAGTAAACCAAAGTAGATATTACTCTCATTCTTGCATTACTCTCCTTTTTCTCAAGACATCTGAATACAATGATATCATGTATCCTGCCTGGACATTTTGGGAAGGAGGACCAGCTGTTTGGCCAATTTACCCAACAGGTTTAGGGCGCTGGGACCTCATGAGAGAGGACCTCAGAAGGTATGTTTTGGAAATGCTTATGTGTGGGGGGAAGTGTCATGGAAGACAAAAATCCATCTTGCACTGGGCCACTGTTGATGTCTAAGACCGTAAGTCTGTTGGCCTGTGATCTGTCCTGCTGCCTCACATTAACTGCCTACAGCCTAACTGCTGTATGGGAATTCTCCATGGAAACCTTGCATGATGTCACTGGAAGTTATAATTAGCTCCTCTGTTTGCAAACCTTTAGTAAGGAATGCAGAGGACAAACTATGCACGTCCTTCATGCTGTCAGGGCCAGATTACTATCAGGTTTGGGGAGAAGCAGGTTTGTCAATAAAGTAGCAGTTATCTTCTGCCTGCAGAAATCTCCCCTGACATACAGAAATATTTTTCTTTCTTTTCAACTACTTCTCTAGGAGCTGGGGTTTTTTCACTGCAGGGATGATCCAGGATGTTTGTATAAGCTACTGGAAGGCTAAAGGAAAGCCTTCTTTAGATCTGCTTTTACTTGAGTGTCATTGTGCAATAGAAAAACCTGGAGTCATTCCTAGGAATCAAGAGTCACTACTGGGCTAAACTGAAGACATTTCTGGCTGGGAGTCTTCGTTTTGGTAGGATCTTCTGGCTTGTTAGCAGAGTAAGGGGCTGCTTCCCATGGAAAGTGACAAACCAAGTGTGCAACAGTGAGTGAACACAGAAACAAAGTAGCACCGACCCTAATTATGTAATTGACCTATGTAATTGACTTGACATCCGAATGCAAGGTTGAATCCTTCGCCCTTCGAAATCTGAAGATCCACATGATTATTCATAGCTAAAGCTTAATGTGTGGTAGTGTAATGGAGGTGCAAAGCATTTACTCATTCTTGTGTTTGCACTATAAGGAGATGCAAAGTTTGACCTGCACAGGTAGATCAGCTTGGGGGTCAGGACCTGCATGTTCCACCAGGTGCAGTAGAAAAGTATGGCAGAGTTCCCCTGAGAAGTGGTGAGGCAGGTGACTGCACTAGCAGAAAAAAACCCCAGGTGAACAGCTATTTTGAAGGACTTGATTAGGTTTATAATGAAAGTGATTAATAAAAACAATGAACTCTAGTGTTTTAAGTGCAAAACACGAGGTGTGTTTTTTGTTTCTTGATTGGTAGTTTTTGTTTTGTAGTGGGAAATGACTGATTAGAAACCCTGTAGTCGTTTTTTCACTATCCATATTCAGTGAACTACAGCAAAACAAAGCCACAGCACAAGAAGTGGATTCAAAGCTTAGGTAAATTTTAATACCCTTCAAGGTTTGGTGGGGAGCTGTGTTTTGCTCCACACAAAACAAATACATTGTTTTGCCTGAAAGGTGTTCTGGAAAGTAGCCTATATTATGTTGCCTTAAACACAATATTTACAGGAAAACCTGTTTCATTGGACCTGGCTGAGTTTTTTTATGCCATAATGAAGAAAGTGATTTCCATCAAAAATGAAGAAGAGAAAAAGGCATCATGCTGTGAAAGCCGATGAGAGTGTTGTTTCATGGTTATATTAAATCATTTATTGCCATGTATAAAAAATATTTTCAGATCTGCAGAAAAATGGCCATGGAAGAAAAAAATCTCTAAGGGATATTTCCGAGGATCCAGGTGAGCATTTCTGCCTGCAACGGAAGATTCTACCAACAGGGGCTGTGACAGCTCTCTGTATGTAGAAATTTCCATGTCTCCTAGACCTAAACCCTAATTAAGTGTACCTCAGAGTGTATTTTCCAAAAGTAAGGAAAGTGAGACATGTTGTACAGCATGGCACTATTAGTTATTCTCCACGAGAACTGCCATTTGCAACTAGTTTATTATAATCACCTAGTATTGGAAACAGAAGTCGTGATGGATTTGCCACATTATTTCTTAACGACTAAAACTGTCACCTCAGGAGCCCTCTTGTTTTGTTCTGTGAGGAGAACTGCAGGTGCTTGATACAAATTTAAAGATTTAATATTGCTGTTCATGCATCCTGCCAATGTGAATGCTTTATTTGCTGTGCAAGTGCTCCACGCTGAATGAAAAGTATTCTGGCCTTAAGTTACCTGAGTGGTGGGGGATAAGAGAAGATTTTTTTTTGGCCTCTCTCCAGTGACAGTTTGAAACAATGTTAAACCCCATACTTTGTTTCTTCCCTTTCCCCAACAGGGAAGGATTTAATGGCTTTCCAGGTAGGCTCAGTGGCTGATGAGGAATGTGTCTTAGGGATGTCAAAACCTTGTTTATCAGCAGTGTTTTAAAGTCCTGTCAGAGGGATCACTGCTGAAGATGCTGAGCATCTCTTAACTCTCTCTGACTAAGGTGGGAGAGCATTTGGCACCCTTCAGGATAAAGGAAGCAGGATTTGTCCTGGGAATTCTTTAAATAGTGCTGTCAAATATATAGTCAGTCAAATAATTTTGGTACCCACAACTCATTCTCTTCTGTTAATATACCCTTGGACAGAAATACACTGTGGTATACACTTCGTAATATTTTGGGGGCACACAGGGAGGTCAGCCTCAGAAAGAAGCAGTGCCTCAAATCCTGTAGTCTGTTGGCTGTGTTGAGTCATGGGGATTGGCAATTAGTGACAGCATTTCTTTTTCAGAACAAGCCCTGAGAGAGATCCCCTCATCCTGCTGTCCCGAGAAAACCCGGAACTCGTTGACGCTGAGTACACTAAAAACCAGGCTTGGAAATCTGAAAAGGTGTGTGGGTGTTTGTCTGTCTTCTGAGTGTGAAGGCCAGAAAGGGTGGCATTGCAAGATGGCTTTGATGGGAGAGAAACATCTTGTTGGAGAGTTGTGGGTGATCCTTTAGAGTGGGGGAGGTTTGTAGTTCCCTTGATGGCTGCACCTCTCTGACAGATGAAAGGAAGGAGTCTCTAGAGCCTGGCAGGCCAAACACTTTTCTTCCTTCCACGCTTGTTGTTCAAGGAAAGGAGAACACATAAGAAAATGAATCTCTGCCAATCTCCTCCTCTCCCACAACAACAAAGTTGGCCAACCCTTCCCCTTCTTGTCTCTGAGCTGCCTCTCTGGTGTTGTCAGTCTTCAAACCTTTTTCTGTTTTCTCCATTTTTTGATCCTATTGTGGATAACTTTCTGATAACTGTTGCTGATAACTTTTTCGTTTCTTACTTAGCCTGCAGTCCAGCTCTCTCCAGACAGTCTTGGCTAATCCAGTTACACTTGGCTTCACACAGTCCATTGTCCCAAGCTGTTTTCCACTCTGTAGCTGCCAACAAAACATTATCATTTAATGTGTTTGTGCTGGCATTCACTTACAGGCAGTGTGTAATTTACTGAGCTTTTTTTCATGTTTGAAGGGCTGGGAATTCTTTATAATCCTTCTAACAGCCCACCAGAGAAGGTTTTCTCAGAAGTGGGAATGGAAGGTTTTGACACATCACCTTTGTTTCTAACTGAGAAGGAAAACAAGTTAAATCATCATTTGAAGCTTACTCTTTTGTTTTGTTTTGTTTTTAAATTCTCTTTATTTTAAGGACACCTTAGGAAAGCCTCCTGCAAAGGAAATTCCACTGGTTGATCACTGCAAATACAAGTAAGAATTTTGATTAGAAAAGCTGTTCAAGGGCTGTGGGTTAGTCTTTCCTTGCATGGTGTAGGGTCTCATTTTATTTTAAGGTCTAATTCAACAACCAGCTTCATGTAGATATGAAAGCTTGTGAGCAGATATAAGACAGTTGAAAATTTGGGAGCTTAGCATGACAAGTGCTGCCACTGGGTGTATGTACTAAAAGAGAGAACCTGAAATCTGATTGAGCAGACCTGGTATTAATTCATTCTTTTTATGTTGTTTAGGATAATGTGGTTTTGATTTACAAAGGTTTTTATTTAACTATTTAATGAGGTTTTTTTTGGTGTAACACTCTCACAGGTTTCTATGTACAATACAAACTCTTAGTTTGTATGCACTTGTGTGTCAGATGTTTTGCTTTTTCTTCTGCTAGTTGTGATTCTGCCAGCCAGAATCTGCTGATATAAGAGCTCAGTCATTTGGCTGAATCTGTGTTTTTTGTGCAAATGTGATTGACTTGTCTCATTTTGTATTTCACTAGACTGTAGCACAGATTTCTCCCTTCTGTTACACATAGACTGCCCAACTCTGATACTCCCCAGCCCATCATATGGTGTGGGCTGAGACCTTCTGACACACTTTTGTTGTAGCCCAGGGTGGTAGGGTCAACATGAACTTTTGTCTACTCCTTTCTGTGTAGGTGTTACAGCAGGATGAGGTCATGGATGGTGGGAGCTGTGTCTGGAATTGGACAGAGTCATTTGCTTGCTTCCAGACCATCATTCTTGTTACATCTCTACATGTATTTGTTGAGTTCCTAATACAGTGAGCTCCTCGTCTCTGCCTTGAGATTGTAGGTAGTACAAAGGATGCAAAATAATTTCAGATTTACTCCTTGTTATTTACTGATGAACTAAGTTTAGCTGTAATTCCCATCTTGCCCAAAATATATATAATATATAAGCTCCATCTCACCCAAAATAGCTTCATTAAAGGAAGAACTCGCTTCCTCCAGCCCAAAATGTTTGACTTCAAAGATCAGTTATATGTTCTGGGGAGGTTTACTCGTAGGAAAAACAGCTTTCCATATAATAGGAGAAATGTGGGTTTGATAAAGAAAACAAGTAAGCAAACAAACATCCCTATGAGATGTAGTTTGCTAAGAGAAATACCTCCTTGCCACAGTCAAGCCCACTTTACTAACTTGGCAGAAAATACTGAAAACAAAATTGTGGATTCTTTGTTATCTGCGAAGTCCATCTGTTGTGTGCTGGCCCATTTAACCTCCTAGGGCTGCATTCCCAAGTTAATGTGAAACAATTACATTCAGATTAAAGCAGAATCCCAGAGGAAAAAATAACCTGAGATAAATGTGGCAAAGCACAATGGTGAACAGAAAAGCTTCACTGCAAAGCAAGAGAGAATTGGGAAAAATTTCTTTGTGGTTGACAAAGCCTCTGGGTGACCCCATAGGGTCACAGAATCCATATTGTGACCTTCCATGCTTTGCTGGCAATTGTCCACAAGGCCTCGTTGGTTGGTCACAGGCAGGTGCCTTTATCAGAGGTAAAGCCTCACACCTTGAATTTCTCACTGAGTTTTGACAGCAGAAACTCACCCAGCACACCCTTAACTTCAGCTCACCTTTCCTGTGAGCAGCTTCAAATAAATGCCTTTCCTCTGTTTTAGTGACTGGTGTGCTGCTCAGCTGCTGCTTGTCGGGGAAGGTTCGCTGCTACTTGGAGACCAGCACACCTTAGTGCATTTCCTCACACAAGATCGGGTGTAATCAGGTCCCTCTCTTTGCTCCTCCTTTTAAAGGTACCTGTTTAATTTCCGGGGAGTGGCGGCCAGTTTCCGCTTGAAGCACCTTTTCCTGTGCGGCTCACTCATCTTCCATGTTGGAGAGGAGTGGTTGGAGTTCTTCTACCCCCAGCTGAAGCCTTGGGTCCACTACATCCCGGTGCGGTCAGACCTCTCTGACGTCAGGTGTGGGGCCTGAGGCCGCTCCATGGAGCATTCCATACCATGGTGAAGCCTTTGGGAAGGTGGGATGGTTTGTGTTAGGCCATGAAGTGCCTCCACTCTGAGGCATCAGGCAAAGACTCTTGGAGGTCATGGTCTTTTCTCTTCATCACTGCCCCCCAAAGAATCCTTTGGTGATATTACTTGGGGAGTAGAGTTTCACTGGAGTAAGTCTTTCACTCTCACTGAAATCAGCAGGCACTAGACACTTAAACTTGCAAGTGGGCAGCAGAGATAAGGGGGAAGAAGAACTTATCAGTGGGCCAAAAATGTGTTAGCTCACAGATTTCAGGATGTTATCCAGAACTGATGTGAAACAATCAAGAAGAGAAGTTGCTTCTGTGCTCTGAGGTGAGCAGCACCTTCACTCACTTGTAGACTCTTAACCTCACCCTCCCCAGCAATTTAGCCAAGGAGTGATGTTCTCCATTGAGCCAGTTGTTTCATAGCTTTTTTTTGTGTGTGTCTTCATTTTAGGGAGCTCTTGCAGTTTGTAAAGGAAAACGATGCCATAGCACAAGAAATTTCAGAGAGGTAAGCAATATGTCCTTCCTGGCTATTAGGCAGTCTTCTTCCAAAATGTTGTCTTACACTGCTGTTGAAGGGGCTGCCCATCAAAGACAACCCAGTATTAGTAGGGTGCAGTATAACAGATCCTCTGCAGTAACAGCAGGAGGGCTGGAGCAGTGATAGCAAGCAGAGGAAAGCAGAGAGCAGGATGCTGTGCTTAGCTCTTTGGTTCACATGTGCCCCATGTCAGGAACCCCATGGAAAGCTGGCAGAGGTGGGGAGCTTTCGTCTCAGTATGAGACAAGCTGGCTCCTGGGAGCTGTGTCTGCACTGTAAACATTATCTCTCTATCCAGGCTGGTCTGAAGCAGCGTGCATCAGTGCTGCTCTAGCTGCATGTGATAAGTGAAATCTGATATTTATTATCCCAGATAGCAAATACCATCCTGAGGATAGCAAAAGCACTGCAACCCTCAGAGCTGTGAGCATGAATGAAAATTGTAAAATTAAAACAGACGGTATGGAGCAGTGCGTGTTGCTTCTCATTTGAAACAAGGAAGTGTGAAAGTTGATATACATCCAAACCAAAACTAATGACTCTTGTAGGAACTGGAAAACAGTCCTGACTGTGCCTTGTGTGTCTCTAGGGGACGTCAGTTCATCACTGAGCACTTGGAGATGGAGGACATCTCTTGCTACTGGGAGCATCTGCTGTCTGAATATTCCCAAATCTTGACTTACAAAGTGAAAAGGAGGAAGAGCTACAGCGAGATCACTTCTGGACAGCTGAAAACAGAACTGTAGAGACTTCTCTGTTTTTCTCTTTGGCTCAAACTGATCACCATGGAAAACTGAAGATCAGTATTAACTTATTTCTTGCTCTCTCAGACTTACCTTTCACAGTAGTACTACAGAGAGCAGCACTAGGCTGACTTGGACATTGCTTCCAGGCACTGGGACCTGGTTATATTGTCACCACAAGAATGTTAAGCAGCATGTTAGATTATGGCTATTTAGTGGGGTGGTCAGTCATGCCTAGAGGAGGGATGTTAGCATTTAGGACTTGGTTACTACCTGTCTCAAAATGATCCTAAATCCCATTCAGTCGATGAGAAGCCTTACTGGACTTTTTACCAAAAGTCATGGCAAGGGACACAGACTGTGAGCTGCACTCAGCTAGTTAATACTTGCCCCTTTGTTTGGCAAATGTTTTCTCAGCTGGGTGATAGCACTTGGGGTATTGTAGGTTCTCTGACAGAAGCAGGTACTGGGATTTGGGGGTATATACATTTCTGGATAGCTTAGAGTTTATGTTGGGTTTTAGAGGTTGATGGTAAGGTTTTGACATGCCCTTGAAAGGATAACTGATCCTTGCAGAGTTACCCTGCCTAGCTCACAGGGGATCAGCATGTGGTGGTGATGGGGCCATCATCAGTGATGTGCTTGGCAACTGAGACAGAGATGGTTCATCCTCCAGCAGATGAACTGGGTGCCTGCACAGCCCTGCACAACTGAGCCCCTGTTAATTATCTCTCACCAGCTGCCTGGCCAGACATCCTGGGATGTCATCCTTTGGAACCCAGAGAAAGCATTCACAGAGGTAGATTCAGCACTTCCTCTTTCCAAAAGTGCAGAGTCTGCTCTGATCCCTTCTGTATCTTTCTAGGATTATTTTGAGGTTTTTTTGTTTGGGTTTTTTTTGGGGTTTTTTTTTTTTGAGACTGGTAATACATCTGCTCACTTCAGTACTTGCTTTTCTTCCTCACAGCTGTGCCACTTCTTTTTTCATCTCCTTCAGCCTGGTTGAGGGAATGTCTTCAGTCACACAGTAGCAGCTACTGCTCACATTACCCATTTTGAGTGGGTCACAGGCTGCTTGTGCTCGCTGTGTTTATGCCCACCACAGCCTCTTGGCTAAGAAGGACAGCAGTTCCTGAAATGCTCTGTGCCCCCTAAGGTGAGAGGCTGGGAGGCAGCAGCATCTTCTCTGGCAGCCAGAGAGGAAGAGTTTGGGGTGGCAGGAGGGACACAGGAGCCTCCCAGGGGAGCACCCTTGTTGGTAAAGCAGCCTCAAGGCTGAGAGAGCAGCACATTATAATGAAAGAGGATGATAGCAACAGCTCTCAGGCCCCTCTGCAGTCAGTGTGGATCAGGGAAGAAGGAAAATGCATGGAACAATAACATTTAAGTGCATATGTGCCCTCACAGAGGCCTTGCAGCCCTGGTACAGGGACACAGCAGCTGGCCCTATTGATCAAGTACTGGTTGCTGGGGCAGTGTGTTGGTTTTGGGACCAGTGCTGGGGTTATCCCATCCAGCAAAGGAAGCAGAATGGGGCATTAGAAGAACCTGATTTCCCAGGAAAACTGTGCCAGAGTGGAAAGGGTTTTCTGGTTTTCTATTTTTAGCCAACGGAGAGACAGCACTCCAAGAAACTGAACAGCTCTGTATGATATTTTAAAACCATTTGTAATGAAGTGCTTTTTGGAATAAAACAAACAAAAATGAAGTTTTGCTGGATGCACGTTGCTTCATCAGAAGAGTAGTAGGAGGTCTGCAGAGCCCCAGCTTTTCCATCCATAGATCTTGCAATGAGACTTGATTGTTGCAGCTTAGATGACCCTTGGCCAAAGTGATGGTTCTTCAGGAGTGGGGGAAGAATCCCGGGAATTCAAGTTCCATGGGTTAAAATATGCACAGGCTCGGTGGGAAGACCCAGGCACCTCCCCTGGTGGGGAGCTTTCACTCCTTTGGTGAAAGGCCAAAAATCTGGGGGCGCTTCGGGGGTCTTAGATGGTTTATGACACCTCATACACGACAGCCGCACCTGTGTCAGCACAGTCGATGCCCCATCAGACCTTCCCCGAGGGAAGAGGGAATTCACAACAGAGGGAGTTATTTTAGGGAGGGCAATGAGCCCCATGAGAGGCACCATCTCGCCGCGCAGGATTTGCCTCTTATCGGCTTCAAACCCGGGGGCTGCTCCCGCTCTGTCCTGTGCAAGCCGGGCATCACAGCCCCCAAAACTCAGCTCCTCTCTCGCGGGCGGAACGAACCTGGCCCTGCACAAGCGGGCAAATATTTGGAGTCATTAATCAGTAATTAATGCAGGGCCGAGCCGTTCCGAACCGGGCCGAATTCTCCNTGGCTCTACGGGGGGCTGCCCGCCTTCATCAGCGCCCGCAAGGCCTTCATCGAGAGCAGCCACGGCGAGATCTTCCAGAACCGCGCCGATGCCGTGGTACGGGCCCGGGGGCTGCGCCGGGGGAGCGCTGGCACCGCCGCCGCCGGGGCCCGCAGCGTCCCCGGGAGGCCTCGGCCTTGGGAAGGCGCCGGTGGGGGGAGTTGCCCTTGGAGGCGCGGGTTGGGGTGACACCGGAGCCCGCAGGAGGCCTGGTGGCCTCGTGTTTGCGGGACGCGTGTGTTTGCGCGTTTGTGGGACAAAAAGTTTGCTGGGGGTGTGTAAGTGCGTGCAGGCCAGCTGCTGCGGGAATTGACGGTTCCCGGTCACCCAAATTGCGCGTGGTTAGCTTCAGAAAAGTGTCCTTCGTTACGGAGAAGGACAAAGTTTGGTAACAAAGTTTACCGTTCTGTTAAGTGGCTGATTAATGTGTCTCATAAAGGCTTTCTGCTTTCAAGTTTTACTGTGCTGACAGGAGACTTCACAGTATCAAACTGGGATTGTACTCTTGTCTTATTAATGTGAGTCATTTTTAGACCATTTAAAATTCTTTTAGAACAACAGCACAACAAAGAACATTTGTGACATTTTATAGATGTATTTGAACTTCTAGGTGTTTGTTATTCAGTTAAAGTGTTGGTTACCTGGATTATGGGGAAGAAAAACCCATTAAAAATCTGCCTGATGTAAATTTTGTATTACTTACCATTAGATTTGGCCTCTGATGTGGTGACCTGCAAATTACCACTGCCTGGCTTCACTCTGGTGACTGTGGTATATCTGAACCCAGGCTAAGCACCTACACCACAAACACTGGAAGAGAAAATTTATTTACTTTCATGGTATTAACTGCAACATTTTTAATTTTTGTGGAGCCTCTGTTTGCCACTTATTTTAAAAAACCTCTTCTTTTCAAACTTTTAAGTGCCAGTGTTAAACTGCAGAGCTTGATGGTATCTTAACATTTAACGTAGATGGTTATTATTTACTTACTGTTATTTATTGCTGGTTATTATGTGTCCTCTCTGTCCCCTCAGCAATCTGCACACCGCGCTGGTCTCCGGAGTTTCATCCGCTACGGCTGGCGCTGGAGCTGGAGGGTAGCGGCTTTCGCCACGATGTTCAAGTGAGTGTTCCCTGGTGGCAGGGGGAGCAGAGCTGCCCTGTGCTGGTGCTTGTCCTTGCCAGCAGTGCCCACAGCTCTGGTCATTGATTGAGGCTCCTGGTGTTGCCTTACCCTGAGTCTGGTTGATCAGGCAGGAGCATGAAGAGGGTTTAACCTTTTAGAATTGCCCCAGAATTCTCATCTTCTAATGAATCAACACAAACCCTAAATGTGGAAAAGCCCTGTTTGTACATCTGTTACTGAGTTGAATACTGTTCTTTCTTGACAGCTGCTTTCTGCTTTTCCTTCAGCTCTTTTTGTGCTTTTTCTCTGAGGGAGTGTTATAGTGTGTTGGCAGTTTTTGGAAGTGCTTTCTAACCCACACTGATTTTTGTCCTTTCTGCTATGTCTCATTACTCCTGCTTTGGATACACTGGTGGTTCTCACAATTGTCACCACCCCTACTTTGTATACACTGGTGTTACTCACAATTCTTTGTTCTTGTCCTTGGTCACTTGCAGGGGATTGTCTTGTTCTTGAGCAGTTGCTGAATATCAGGCCTACCACTTCTATGTACCTGTTTAGGCCTTCAGATTTTTCCTACACACACAAAACCAATGCAGAGAGTGTTCTGCTTCCCTGATTTTCTTCCTTGGGTGTTTCAGTGCATTTCTGGCAATAGAACGTCAAACTAAGCATAGTCTTCTGAGCAAAGCCCTTTTAAACTAGAAACATCTCCTTCCCTGTTGTTCAGACTAGTAAATTTGTAAATTTAAACCTGCATTGACTCTCTCTGCAGGTATGTTCTGTTTAGGTTCTCCTTCTGCTTTTAAGATCCCACAGTACTGACTGGCATTATTTTATATTTCTGTCTCCCTAATTTTTTTGTTCCTTTCTGAATTTCTTCCTCTGTCTCTTGGTGTCTGTGGCTCCTTTTAGTTTAGTATCTGCTTTTAGGCTTAGTTAGCGTGCTGTTTGCTTTCTTTCCTGGAGTTTTTGATTTCTTTGGGGTTCCTGGATTTCTTTGGGTTTGACATGTAACCTCGTCATCTTCCACCAGGTGTCTCCCCTGCAGTCAGATCAGCCCCTTTTTCACCAGCCCTTTGGAAAAGGTTCTGAACGAAGCTGTTTGCTGCTCAACATTGTTTCTGTAAAGCCCAAGTTGAAAATTTCATCCTGCAGTTGTGAACACTTTAAGTTTCACAATTAAAACCCAAATTGTTTGGGTTTATCTGTGTTGGGAAGGAGGATGGCTGTTGGCTTGTCAATGTCATGCAGGAGGCTGGGGGGTATGTGGCTGCTGAACTGAGAACAGAGTGTTTTGGGGCTTAGCTGATGTTTTAGGAGGAGTTGGTTTACCCACCCCAGAGGGAAATCTGATGCCACAAGAGTAGGTGACCCTGCTGATGTCATGAGTGTGACTTAGGCTGTTGTACTAGGGACTGTTCACAAGGCAGGATCTTACTGACACATGGATTCAGCTTCTGGGGTAAATGTCCTACATCAGGACTGGCTGACTGATGGGTCCTTTTCATTGCTCAGATTCTTTTCTCCTTGACTATATTACACTAGAACAGGTAGTTCAGAGAAGCTGTGGATGCCCCATCCCTGGAGGTATTCAAGGCCAGGCTGAATGGAGCTCTGAACAACCTCCAGTGGAAGGTGCCCCTGCCCACAGTGAGGGCTTGGAACTGGATATCTTTAACATCACTTCCAACCTAAACCATTCTGATTCTTTGATTCTATATGATAGGAAAGAAAAATCTTTGATTAAAAAAAAGAAAGAGTGTCTCAGATCCAGCTCAGGAACTCTGATACTCCCTGGCCTGTGTCTGTGCAGCTGCCCACAGTAAAGTCAGAGAAGTCATGGCTGGAGTGTGTGTGCTCTGAACAGATGGGCAAGCAGGCAGTTAGAGGCAACCTGAGGGCTGGCTTAATGAAGTCCAGCTTTATTTCAGGCTGTGTTTTGCTACCTCTCTTTTTCCACGTGCAACTGCTGACTTCTGTGCCTTGCCTTTGCAGCGTGGTGAGCACGGGCCTGTCTGCGTACCGCGATAAAACCACCATCGGTAATTTTGCTGCAGCAGGAGGTAAGAGTGCTGTAACCTTGTGTGCTTCTGTTTGTTAGCAAGAGTTATAACATAAAAGCATAAGCAAGTATCCACATCCCTTGGGCTTGAGCAGCTTCTGTGCTCTTGGGTTTTGTTTCTTGTTCCACTGACTTTGCTCTGTTGTTTGCCTGCTGCGTGCCTTTATTTGTAACAGAGATACTGATGCACTCCTGAAACCATTGGAGAGTTTTGTGGTTATCAGTTCATCTTCAAGATACTTGCTGGAGTATTTTGGGTGAAAAATGCTTCTGTGGGGTAAAGGCAACACTTGGTGCATAACCTGTTCTCATAAGCACCTATTTAACAGGGAAAGCATTTTTTATTTCCACTCTTGGTAACAATTCAGCACACTGTTTATAGGCTGCCCTTCTCATGCTAAGTTTTGCATGCCCACTTTTGGCAACAGGGCTTTGGGTAAGTGATCTGCTTGTTCAGTTTTATAGGCTTTATTGCCCTTACAGTTGGATACATTTTTTACTGATCCTTTCTGCCTTACATGGCAGCTACTATTATTAGCTGTTGTTGAACAGAAAAAAGGGTGAGGGAGCTCATGCTCCACCCTAGAGAGAGCTTGGTTTTACTTTCATAGATACTTCTATGATACAGGAAAAAGTTTGGCAGTTTTTCTGAAGCAGAAGGAACTTTGTGCAGTGTTTCAGTGCAGAGACCATGGTGACTGTGTGGTGAGGGTCTGCCCCACTGGCCATGGCGCTTGGTTTCTGCTCTGTTAAAAGCAGATGTCAGCTCATGGAGAAGAGAAATGCAGCAAAGCAACTCCCTGTATTGTTGTGAGATGTCTGTGGCGGGGCTGTTTCTAGTTTCAGTGGGTTTGTTCTTTTTTTAGCCTTCACAGGAGCCCTGTTCAGAATGCACTTGGGCCTGCAGGGCCTGGCGGGCGGCATCGTGTTTGGAACGGCGTTTGGGTGAGTTGTCCCTGCTGCACACACCGAGCCTGGAATCACAGATGGGGCTACAGGAGCTTCCCTTCCTCTCTTGCCTTGAGGGGTTTTCTGTATCCCTCATGATGATCACTTTTCTTCCAACCTTTAAACTGTTTTTCTTTTCTTCTTTGTTTCTTGTTTTGTGTTTTTCTGCTCTCTCAGTAGTGAGAGCTCAGTGCTTTCAGTAGACCATCTTATTTGCTGCTGTTTGCTTATTAGAGGGAACAACACAGGCTCCACCAGAGCTAAAATGTGAAGTAGCAGCCATTAGGAAACACTGAGGGAGTAGCTGCATGGCTGGGCTGTAAGGTGACACGTGTCTTTGTGTGTGTCTTCGTGTGTGTCTTGCAGTCATGAATCTCCTGAAGTTCCCTGGGTCATGGGGGGACCCATGGTTCTGTCTCAGAGGCTCTGTGCTTCTAGACAATGACCTCTAACTCAGAAGAAATCTGACTTTTCAAGCAGGGCTGGGATTTCTTCTCAAAGTTCTGACCTGTTAATATCCCCACAAGTGAATCTGAGGATCCTACCTGAGAAAGAGAATGAGCTTTATTTGTGCTGCTTGGCACCATCAGGATGGTGTCAGCTGTGAGCATGCCTGGAAGCAGCCTAGGGAGCTTTACCAGTGAGAACACAAGTACCTCCAGAAGTGGATGGAAGCTGAGCAGGGGTGTCACTATCACAGATATGGTTTAGGTGTTCTGTGGGGTCTTCATTGGGCACCATAAATCCTTCCACTCCTTTGTCCTGTGCCCCTGTGCCTGTCAATGAGTAAATTCAAATATGTTATCTCTGGGGCTCCAGTGAGTCACAGCTGAAGAGAGGCTGTGGTTGGTGGGTGACAGCAGAACAGGAGTACCTTAGTCTGTGGTGTGATGTGAGTTTTGGACCCCTGCATGCTCCTTTTGCTGATGCCAGTAAGTTATTGCTGTGGTGTGTCCCCTGGGTGACTGGTGACTTCTCTGCTTCCTCCTTCAGGGTTCCTGCAGGAGGCCTCCTAATGGCAATGTATGGCTTGGCTGGTGAGACCTTGCGGGAGAAGAGGAGTCGTGAGCGCAGGGAGCTGTACGAGCAGAAGCTGGCAGAGTGGTGAGGAACAGCTCTGTCCCTCCCAGTCATGGACTAGGAGGGTGTCTGGGCCTGTGGGTTCAAACATTTAGAGAAACCATGACACACTGGGTTTTCTAAACCTCAATTCTCTTGGTTGTTGGTGTTGTTCACATACCAGTCTTAGAAATGCTGATTTAGTCTTCCCAGTCTTTCCTTCATTGCTGCCTTCTTTCCATCCCTATTAAAGAGAGGAAAGAAGGAGGATAGCTGGAGGCTTTTGGGAAAAAAGGCCATGACACTGGTCAGGTGAATTACTGAAACTTACTCACTAGTTCTAGAAGAAATTTTCAAGAGCTTGGATTCTGCAGTCATGTCTCTGTCAGGAGAATACAGGCATAAAATTGCTTTGCACTCTCTCTTCTCTCCTTAGGCAATCCAGGCTCAGTATGACTGAAATCTTAGGCCAAACAGAAAACAATGCCCAGGGAAGACCAGAGATGGAGAGAGCAAGAGAATTGAAGAGCTACTGAGTCTTCCCCAGATCTCTGTTGCAAGAAGCTACGTAGCATTTTGATCCTGCTTGTAAAAGCTGTCAGTCAAGGGATCATGGAAGTCGTCTGTGAATGCAGTTGTATCCTGTAAAAAAGTGTTTTGCTGAAAACATTGTTCAGGGATGGATATCACTGCAAAAGAGCTTGGAAGGGCCAAACCTGTTCCCCCTGAGAAGGTGGAAATACAGATGTTACAGACCAGGAAGTGTCATGTAGCTTTGGGAGGAAGTGAGGGTTCCAGAGCCTCATCTAGAACCCATTTCACTGCTGAAAATGTCCAAACCATCAGTGATGTAGAAATACTCAAGGTAAAGGAGCCTATGAATGGTTTGTGTGCTAAAGGTGCCCTGAATCCAAAAGTTAATTATGCCCTGGTGAAAGCTGCTCTTCAGATAGTGCCTGAAGAACTTGCTGATGGTGGTTTCTTACTTGGTTCCTACAGTACTTGGGATATTTTGCAGTCAGTGTGGAAGAAGGGTGGAGGAGCTGGGAATTACATGGAAATACCCTGAAAGAGGCATGTTTTGGGTTCTTCAATAGAAGCCTGAGGGTGCCACAGAAAACATGACTTATTTCTGGTGGTGACGGTGGAAGCCTTGGCACTGTGGACAGTTTTAACTATAAGAAGGCCTCTAGTTTCATTTGCAGGTTGGAAATCACAGGATGACCTTTGGGGGAAATGTAGTTTAAGACACTCAATAAAACAATCCAGCAGTGGTGACTGTGTCCATAAGCTCTTTATGCCAGTACAGCTGGTACTTTATGCTCATACAGTGTTGGTACTAGAGAAGCATCCTTGAGTGATATTCCTTGAGAAGAGCTCTAAGATCCCACCAGACATTCCTGTACCCAGGCAGTAACAAAGGCAAGAGCCACGAGAGTGCCAGCTCTATTATTTTGTTAAGTCAGAGCTGTTACCTGTGGGTGGTGCTGGAGTTACTGTAAAATGGTCTGTACTCAGAAGGGTGAGGTGGCCCCTCACTGTTACCCCAAAGCAGGAGGTCAGAATTCCTGTTCCCTTTATTTGTTGGAAATTTTTCTCCTATTAAAGGAATTACATCCAGGCAGGATTTTCGGGTGTTCTTCTCATAAGAAAAGAATCTGTTCTGGTTGAATGCTTTTCCAGATAATTAGTGTTGATTGAAATATGAACAGTCGATCCCACAGAGTGTATTCCACCCACCCAAAGCAGATTTTTGGCACAGTTTGCTTTCAAGAAGGTGTTGTGTTTTCTGACTCCTGAAGTGAGCATTTAATTTTTTAAACACTTCAGTGTAGCTCATTTTTTCCATTGAAGAAACCTGTGTATTTCAGGGTTGTCATCAACCAGCTCTGATTTTCCTTTTCTACATGTAAGTGAAGGATCTGCATAAGCAGAGGTATGGATATATCTTTCTCTCTTCCTGTTTTAAGCTGTATGTGTTGGTGACAGTAATGGTGCTGTCCTTTGCCCTCCCCAAGAAAAGAAAAGAGGCCTTTCTAAGTCACATTTTTGCCATTGTGCATACACAGCGATGTCTTATCTTCATCTTTTTTATCTTCTTTCTTCTTGCTATTACATCCCCACCCAATATCCCACACTCTTATCTGTACAGCAGCTCTGATGACATTTAGCTGTGTCATTGCTCTGTCTCTATTCCTGTTTGGTGGTATTTGATGTGATGCCTAAAGAATACTAATTTTCCTGTGCCTGACCATTATTGATGCAGGGATGTTCTTCCATGAGAGGGAAGGCTGAGCCAAGGTGTAGCAGTTGTGTGGATTTTCTCTCTGTGCAAGGGAGGGCTGCTACATGTTCTTTCCTGCTTTTTAGCCAGGGGAAGCAGAGACTTCCAGCTACACTCAAGATTAGCAGCCATTTGTTTCTCAGTTTCTTGCTGAATTTAGTTCCCTGCACTTCCTTATTTCTTAGACTCCTGAATGGGGAGTGAAGAATTGGTTCAGAGTTTGTTCCTTACATACCTGTACAGGATTCTTCACATCCTCACTCCCTCCACCCCCAGCAAAAGCACAGCACTGAAATGATTCACCTTCCACTTTCAGAGTAGGTAACCCAAGTAGCAGGGGTACAATGAAAGCTGCTTACACTGGGTTTTGCTTTTGCAGGGAACCTCCTGTCTGGAGGGAGAAGGATGATCTGTGGCTACACTGCTCAGCTAACCCCTGGCAAACTGAGAGATGTGAGGGGTGTGGAAGTCACAAGTTGGGTTACCTGAGTGTCATTTCGTCATTGCTGTCAGCACACTGGACAGAGCTGTAGCTTGATGCCAGCTGTACCTGGTACAGCTTTGTCAACACCTGCATCACCTACCTGGATGCTGTGAAATGGTGGCTAACATGAATAACAGAGGTTCTACCCAGTGCAAAGACAGACATCTTTTATTACTAAGGAAAGGAAACCAACTTTACAATTTATTTTTAATACAATTAAAGGAGGAACCCCTGGAAACAACATTATATACAAAACATCCACGGTAAACAGAGCAGCTCACTTGCTACAATGACACAGATATGAAGCTGAGAAGGTCTCACAGAAACCATTTGTGTGCAATTCACTGAATACAGCATAAGGCAATAAAAAAAGTGATCCAGAGTATTAGTGCTTAATGAAAAATGAACCAAATAACCTGATGCTAGAAATATTTATCAGTGAAATTTTTTGATTCCTTTAGAAGGAGTTACTGGAAGTGTTACTGCAGTCTGCAGTGATGTAGAAAGGTTTGGCACAGAGCAAAAGACAAACCCTTCTCCGGGAGGCTGTGCAATCACTGGTCAGGAGCAGAAGAGAGCCTGGGATAGTGAGAGGGAAAACATGCTGGTACACCTGGCAGAGCTGTGGTGTGGTTATAGGGAAGAACACTGTTGGAAATCAGCAAAGTTGGAAGTGAATGCCAAGAGAGGGTGGTCAGCCTGCAAGGAGCTGGTGGTTTGTGCTGGAGCAAGCATAGGCTGAAAGAACAGGAAACCTGTAAAGTGTGAGACACATCACTCATGCACCAAGTCCTGCAATAGAGTCAGGCTGCTTTTTGAAAACACCCTGATTTCTGTTACTTGTGTTCTGTTTGCAACCAGAACACACAAGTGCAATTGTTTCCTTAACCCCCAGCTTGCCTCCTTTTCTCTGTCAAAAACTCCTCTGTAAGAATGTTCTGAAGTTCCCATTACACTTGGTACAATGGGAAAGCAGTAAAAAGGTGATGGCACAGCGTGACTCTGCAGGAGTAGGAAGGGAGCATTGTCTTATTTTTTACTTAATCCCAGAGCTCAGTATCCTATAAACCACTTTTAATCCTCCTATTTTCTCCAGCAGCTTCTCAATATGTACCAACTAGAAAAAAAGTGAAATGGATGGACTATGTCTTTGCTGTGTCCTAGGAAGATAAGCGGCTCAAGTAACAACATATTCCACAAAGAGGATGGCACTGTGCTTTCAGACTTTGGTTTGCCCTGATAACATGGATGGAACAGTGAGGGAATGGGTACAGATTGCAGAACAAAAGGGAAAAACATTCCAGTCAAACTCAGGGCAGAGTTGCATAGGAAGTTTATTGGGGGTTGGGGCATTTTCCTCCTTTCCCCTCAAAATGAGAAGCCATTTTTTCCTACACAGTAGGCAAGAATGTCACCTGGATCAGATGAGTCCTGTTCAATGTTAGCATCCTGTAGGGAAATTCCTTCTAGTCCTTGCTGGATAGAGAGAACACTGGCAGAAAGCAGCAAATATCCTCACGTTGCTGTGAGAAACTCCCAAAAATCTGCAGAGCTTTCCCTAACAAGTGTCCCATGGCAGATGTACACACAGAAGCAGACCCATGTTTATGAAGCAAGGCCCCGAGTTACATTTGATAACAGCAGATACACACGAGATCACCACCGGCTGTCACACAAGTTCCAGTGGGGCTTTCCAGGTGTGGCTGGGAGGGAATGCACACGGAAGCTTGGCCATGTGTGTGCACAGGTGGTGTGCCCTCACACAGCAGCTGAATGGAGGAGCTTGGGTTGGCAAGGCTGTCCTTTCAGGGGAGAAAGGTTATGAGAACTTGTGCCACTGCAGTAGGTAAGCAATATTAATTAGCTCTTAGGAGTGCTGTCAGTGTGTATCATTCCCTAAAAAGTCTCATAGCGCTGCAAATAAGCATGAGGCACATAGACTCACTTCCAAGGTGTCTTTTTTTCATGAAAAATGTGTCCAGTATTTCCTCTTCAGGGGAGTAGGGACGTGTATCTGTAATGGTCGAGTCCAAATCCAAAGTCCTCCAGCAGGAAGAACAGATACTTGTGTGAGGCTGAATGCAAAAGAAGTTTTGGCTGCTCCCACTCGCAACATGGAGGAACAAATTGATGAGATTGCATGTCAGGATTTGGGGTGTCCCAAAGGGCAGCTCCGTGTTGCTGAAGGGGTGGGTGGGCATGGGCTCCCTGCTAGGGCTCTGCGGGCCCCTGATTCTCACAGAGGCAGCAGCAAAGCCAGAGGTTGCTGAAGTCTTGACCTGCTGTGGCACTGATGACATCCTTCTGCCCCGCTGCAGGAGCACGGAGGGTCCTCTCAGCTGGAATCCCAGCGACCTCCTTGTAACGAGGCCACCGCACAGCTTCCGTGGCGTGGGCAGGGCTTTGCATTCGTCCACAGGAGGTCGTGTTTCAGCCGTGGTGAGCAGTGTTCTCCTGGTGCCACCCCCTTGCAGAGAGCCAAAGGGTCCATGGAGCAAGCATCGCTGTACAACGAACAGTGGAGTCTGCAGTGCGGGATGCACGGCGTGAAGAACCTGCGGGACCCGACGAAAAGATTTCATTGATTTTTTTGTTTTTCACGCCTTAAATATACCCCAGTAATGCGGCGGAGCCGACAAACAGGTATCACCTGCGAGAGCCCTCCACAAGAGGGCTCCTGGTCCCTAAACTCGGAGCTGTTCTGAGCGGGCAGTGCAGCGAGCTGCAGCCTGGCCCAGCGCTCCCTGCAAAAACCTTGGGAACAGCGTGGGGATGACTAATGAACGTGCTTCCCTGTTTTAGCAGCAGTAGGACATGGCTCGGTGCATCACGAGATGGCAGTCAGCCACCAAGGAAGCACAGCTTCCATCCCAGTCCGCAGACTGCAGCTGTCCCAGGCGCTGGAGTCGGGAAGCACCAGCCACCTCCAGGAAAATCCTGACAAACTTTTATACCAGAAGAGTATGGGTTTATTCTGTAGGTGAACTCCTGCCACTCCCATCACAAAACTCCCCAAAATTCATGCTAACCAAGGCTCTTGTATCTGTTCCAGACAGGGCCTTCCCCAGAGGAAAACATGAGTGGGTGGTCAGGTTTGGAAATGAGACAAGTGGCCTGAATGAGAGTTTCCCCTCCTTTCCATCTCCAAACTATTAAACTTGTAGATTCTGCAGGGCACAGTTTGACAAAATCGTGACTTCCAGGACCCCACAGCTGTTGCTCTAGGGCATTACCCTGGCAATTCCACAGGCATTACCCTGCAATTCCGCGTGCTGTGGTGAGAGCAGGAAATGCAGTCACCTGGATAATGATGTGAATAAGAACAGTTAGCTGCTTATCTTCACTTAAGTGTCTTTTTGGAGGACACAGCCCGTAAAACTGCTGAGCTTTCAAGCCAAAGCAAATATAATCCTTTGTAATCATAAAACCTTGGCAAGCCAGACTTCCCCAGCCCATCTTTTGTAACATCCCATTATCAAAAGTAACTCCTTTTAAAATATGAATGTTTTCTGGGCAATTTTGAGGGAGGAAACTTTTCCTTCTCTGTTTCTCCAGCTGCTGAAGTGGACTGGTGTGTCTGATCATACTGGGAAAGCTGGACTTGTTCTTTTGTCCCCCTCCCTTACCACCATTTGGTCAATCCTCAATTTCTATCATCAGTGATGTTCCCATGTTGAGGCATCAGATCAGGCTCACAGGGAATCAGCCAGAACCTCTAGGGGGTGAAGCCACACGTGGCACCTGAGGTAGGGATGAGTGACTCACAAATGAGCCCAACAGGACCGGCACTAAAAGACTGCCCAGTGTAAAATGAGCACAGGGGCAAGGGCAGGGGATGTCACTGCAGGTCCTGACAGCTGGATGACATGTGGTGTTTTGAGCTAACATTGCACAAGCATGTAATGGTATTTGAGAACTTGTTTTGCCAAGAGAAGAGTGAAGAAAGCTACCTGCAAATGCTGTCTGGTCATACAGATGATGTTTCAGCTGTCACTTTAGAGCTCATGGGTGCCTTTGTATACTCTTTCACAGCCTCTTCCACTGAATCCTGGCGCTTACAGCAGTGAGAACAAACTGAAAAAGAAGATCCCTTGTTAATATATGAACATGGTCACAGTCTGATCTGATAGAAAGCTCTGTTACAGATAAATATTATCTATATGTGTCATATGGATAAAACTGCTCTCGTTAGCACAGGGCTAGAACCTCAGCCTGGCACAAAAACAGGTTGCTACATGCTGAGATAAGGTCAGAGGGGAAATAATGATGGAAGTTACATGTCACTAATTGCATTTTACATATCGAGTGAAAGAATGACTGTGTTAAAACCAACAAACCCTTTCAGTGCTTTAAGAGGATCTGAGATTAAGCAGATCCCTTTAATATCTCACCATCTATGGTGAGATATTTTAGTAGTTCAAGTTGAATCTTGTGCAATTGTGCTAGCTCAAATTATGCAACGTGAATCCTAAGCTATTCTTTAGGTGACCTCTAATCTCGGTGCTTTGTGTTTTGATTCTTAAATTACTGCAAAATAGGCTGTGAGCTCCTCAGAGTAGGCGGTTGTGAACCTCAACAAAGCACCTGATTGTTTTGGCCACCACAACAATCACGTATCTGAGAACTCTTCCGTTTTCTTTTGCTCTGCCTTTCTATTCTTCCCTCCCACACTTCAGCCCTTTGAAGCATGGCTTTTCGAGCACGGCTCAGAAACCACTCTTAGCAACTTCTGACTCAGCTTTCCATAGCCCAGAACAACGGAGGTACTCTCAGACCTATTCTGAGCTCCCAGGAGAGCTCTTGGAGTTACTGCAGCAGCACCCACAGAAAGCATCTTAGGGCAGATACTTCCCTTCCCAGACAGGTGGCCATGCACAGCAGCACTGAAATGGGACAACTACACAAACTGGAAAGCTGGGTGGAAGCTCTGGCTTCAGTTTCTTACACTTCTTACAGTTTCTTTTACAGTTTCTTCCACGCCTGGTCTGGAAATTGGCCGAATCAAATAGCACCACCTGACTCAGCAAATCTACTCCCTGTGCATATTATGGAAGTGGGACTAAAAGGGAAATTCCAGTTAATCTGGCCGTGTGCCATGCTGTTTGCAGGTGATTGCATTCTACCACATGGGTATGCTTTTTACATCTGCTTTAAAAGCAACCCAGTTCCTATATAAAAGGCTATTTCAGAGTCCTCCAGGATCTTGCTAATTTAATGGTAAGGAACCTTTTAATTTCCAGCCTATATTTGTTGAGAGCCAAACCTTCCGATTCCAGTTCATTTTCTCCTATAATTAGAAGTTCATTATACATGCAGCTAACAGCACAGGCTGTGATCAACTGTGATTTTCTTGGTTTCAGCCTGCTTGTTGCTTTCCTGTTGACACAGCCCCAGGGAACAGCAGGGGAGAAGAATTGGCACTGGTGTCATAAGGGCACAGAGGTGGAAAATGAGGAGGTGCACAGGTGTGACCCAGAGTCACTGCCTTCCACAAGCTTCCTTTCTTTGTGATAAAACATTAAAAGGAAATTAGCCCAGCTTGACTCAATGGTCACATTGGTTTTTGAAGGGATGTGGTTGATGAGGAGGGGAAAAGAAAAATAGTAATGAGACCTCCACACATCTGACTTGGCAGTGAATTTGTCTAAAATTGAAGTAGAGGTATCAGAAGACACAAGCATGGCAAACTTAGAGGTCTCTGTAAGTGGGCTGAGTCCTTGCTGCCCAGAAAATGACCTTTTCCCACAGGGAATACCATGGCCAGGTGGTGTAAGTGGCCTGAGCACAGAGCCCTCAGTGTGGGATTCTTGTCCCCAGATGTGGCTTCCCCAGTGACCTGACAGAACTCAGCTGGGTGTTATTTATCCTCATGCATTTGCAAGGCCTGCTGCCATTTTCCAGGACTGCTCTGCAAAGCTGCTCACAGGATGTGGATAAGGCACCTGCTGCTGTTGACTTTCAATCCTACTTGCCTTCATAAATCCATTAAATACCTGCCCACATCTTCAGGGACTTTCTGGCAAGGTCAGCTTAGACATGAATAGGAGCAACAGCTGACAGATAGGATTTTTCTGAAGATAAAAAAGTAAATTACTCAGCTGTCCACTAACCCTGAGATATTTGAGGTCCCCTTTGCCATTGAAAAACTCTTGGAGACTTCTCTGGAGTTACTGAAGGCTTCATAAGACGGGACCAGACACTTTACCTGTGCCATTTTTGGCCGTACAAAGAATACAAATCTAACTCTCCTGGTTGGTGTTCTCATAAAAGTAGGACATTGCTCTGCTGAAGTCTTTCCTGTGGCCCTAACACTGGGTATTTTTGTTACTTTGGCTCAGTGACTTTCTGAGGGATTAAGTAGGGTGTGGAGAGAGATCCAATTTTGAAGCTCTCAGTGCTCAGCTGGTGTCTATCATGATCACCAAGATCCTTGGCATTTTAAAGCATCTTAAAGCATCTTAATACATAAAAATGAACCTTTGTGAACCTCTTCATTATCCCTGATTTTGGAAATATTTTGATCTGCTGTCAAAACTCCCTGTCACCTCTTTGCTCTCAAACCTGAACTCAAGCGTTGCCTGCACACAAAATGTAGGAAAATCATGAGCTAGACTTAGATTTTGTGACAGTGGATGCTAAAGGGAAAAAAAAAAAAGAAAAGAAAATGAGAAAAATGAGAAGGTGATACAGAAATACCTAGTGTGACAGTAAGGTTTCTATAAATGTGTATCCTACATAGAAACTCCACCAGCACTAAGACACCTTCTTGAAAAAGAAGCTGCACTTACCATGCCTTGGGAGGTATCTTGCTGCCAGGGTGATAGCCAGAATGAAGGTGATAACGATGATAATTGAAGCAGTAATGACATTATAAGGTGGAGGCACAGGAGGAACAACGCAGTTGTTTGTTTTTTCTGAGACAGGAGAAATAAAACATAAATAAACGACCCAACAGGATATTGGCATGTTCATGTAAGAGCAGGTATGTGAATTTCAGGGGTTCTGGCCAAATTCTAACTCAGCTATGCAGCCTGAAAATGGACTTACTCAATAAACAAGCAAACAAAGCTGGCACCTGAATTTCTTCCCATATTCACCCACATTTGCTGTGGGCTGAAATTTTTAACACATCCACAGAATGTAAAAAGCTGGGCGTTTGTCCAGAACAGGATTGAGACAGGAAATATTTAAAGATATATGAACTGTTTCAGGGAAATGACCTAGGCTTGGTGGAAAAGTCTGAGTTCACAGCTAGAAAATTTCTGCTCTCAAAGGTACTCTGAAGTTTTCCTTATTGTTTTCATCAGATTTATGCCTAATTTTTTTCCCTTTGGATTCACAGGTAAAGGAGAGTGATGCATTTAACAGTCTAGAATAGTCTTTTTTCTGCATGACAGGAACAGTGTTGTGGCAGAGTTCAGTTTCAGTGTGTCTGGAGCCTTTAGCTTTTCACCATTGGAGATGGTGGAAAATCCCATTCTGCCACTGGGATTTTAGGTATATGCTGAGCCATGCTTATATAGGACAGGACTTGCTCCCAGTCCATAGGTCTGCAGACCTCTGTGCACAGACCTTCAGTTCTTCCATCTGCATCTGGCACAGGTAAGCATTATTCTCCTCCTAAGACATTAATTAGCCTGCTCTGCTGTTCAGTCCTCCCCTCAGGAGGGGATGCAAACCTCCAGCTCTGCAGGTGTTGCCTGCTGCATTTACCAGAGGCTCTGTTCTGTCTGTAACTCAGTGTTCATGAAAGGTTTGTTTAGAGGACCATTTACACCATACCAAAATGGGAGGGGTTCCACAGTTCCACATCCTATTAGTCAAAAAGTGGGGGGTTTGTGACTGCTGTGGCTGTGCCCCTGCTGACTGCACCCTCCTCTGATTACTCCTTT
>VXBC01005601.1:1380032-1502474 GCA_013399945.1 Ploceus nigricollis | reverse complement strand
CCCTGCTGAAGTACTTGCCCCCAGCCAACACCAACCAGTGCAGCTAACAACGCTGCAGGCCTGCCAGCCATTATTATCTTGTTAGAAAAACTGGTCTGTGCTCAGGCTCTGACTCAGGATGCTCCGCAGACAGCCCGGGCTGTCACCCCGCAGCGGGAGGAGAGATTACACAGCCCTAGATAAGGAGGATGGTCATTGACCGGAGGACCCTGAGGAAACCAGAGCAGAGCAGCCCAGAGGGGTCTGTAAGCTCCAGAAGGAGTGGAAGGAGAAGCTTGGGCAGGTGCTGCTGGAGGCACCGTCCGGGAGCACCGAGGGCAGGGCGGAGCAGGGAAGGGCTCTCTCGGCTTTTAGAAACCTCTGCTCTCTCTGAAACACTTCCACAGGGATCAAACCCCGTCTGCAGGGCATTCAGAACCACACCAGAGGGTACCTGAGCAGCGGTGTGCAGAGACTTCCTTCAGCCGTCTTTTCAAACAACTTTTATGGGATAGCTGGGAACTGGAGCTCGCCAAAAGGTGGATGTCCTTTTAGCTCAGGGTAGGTAGAAATGCCACCATTAGCCATCAGTCAGCACTTTCTTTTCAGTCAGGGAGTCCCCTGGGAGCGATGGTATTTTAAAAGCATAACAGTGAAAAAGCAGAAGCAAAGCCTGTGGCATTTCCGAGTTGGGAAAGATTTACATATTCTCAAATGAACTCCTGAGACTCCCAGTGGTGATGCCCCTCCAAAGGGGACAGAACAGCTACAATTAAACATGTAAGTTAATAAATTTAATCTATTTTAAACCAAAACTGACCTCCTTCTGCCAAGTGAACAGACTTCACTGCATCCAACACATCTGCCTCGCCACCCCATGGAAGACACCACATCCACATGTGCACAGCATTTATTCTGGGAAACACATGCTTAAAAGGAAGGAGAAGCCTTCAGCCTGGAAAAGAGAAGGTTCCAGGGAGACCTTAGAGCAGCCTTCCAGTGCTTAAAAGGAGCCTCAAAGAAGGCTGGAGAGGGACTTTTCACAAGGGCATGTAGCAATAGGACGAGGGAGAATGGCCTCAAGCTGAAGGAGGGAAGGTTTAGATCAGATATTAGGACAAAATTATTTATTGTGAGGGGGGTGAGGGGCTGGCTTAGGTTGCCCAGGGAAGCTGTGGATGTCCCAGCCCTGAAGGTGTTCAAGGACAGTTTGGGTAGGACTCTGACCCACCTGGTCTAGTGGAAGTGTCTGTGACAGGGAGGTTAAAACAAATTAAGCTTTAAGATCCTTTGCAACACAAACTCTGTAATTCTGTGAGGATTTCTCAGACCGTGGAAATTCTCCCCAGCCTGGCACGACCTTGGGATGCAGCCAGATAAAAAACTCATAATGATCTCGTGCCTTCCCCATGCAAGCAGAGGGGATTTCTCTTCCAATTCCATATATTCCCCTTTGCAGGGCTCTCCAGAGTCTGGTTCAATATACCAGTCTTAAAAAAAAAGAAAAAGGAAACTTTCTGCTAAGCTGGAACATGAAGTAGATAATCCAGGGATCAGACACGCGCCAAGAAGAGGAGGATCACATAGCCAGGGAGGAGCAGGATTGCATCTCTTGGTGGCAATGACCTGTTTGTACCCCTCAACTGTGACTCCTGTCTGCATCCATCCCCCTCCAGGGTGCACAGCATAGGTGTTAAAGCAAACTGGCTCTGAAAAAAACTAACTCACCACAAGAGAGGCAGAGGGATAGGATCAGTCATTTCTATCAGATTAATCACCCCCATTAAACCACACTTGGAACTCAGAATCAAGGCAGTGATGAGCAGGAAAGGTGTGAGGGCGTAAGGGTGGCATCTTCTGCTGGTAATCTACCACAATTAATGAAAGTGTCCTCTCCAAACTTTGCATGTTTAAGTGCAGGAATGTCCAACATGCACACGGCAAAAAGGATACAAATGTCTCAGTGATCCAAGAAATGCAAAAAAGCTGTTGCAGTCAGAGCAACATGAGGTCACTGGAGCTATCTGGGTTCATTCCGAGCTAACTGGAAAAAGGAAATTATGTGGGTGAAAGGAACATTTGACCCACAGCCTTACAAACTTGGCATTTAGGCTTTTAACTCTATTTTGTGTGCAAAAACGTAGCTCGTCTGAGTTTAATTTTCTGTGGTTTTTTTTCCTAAAGAATTCTTTAATTTAAGAAGCACTCAATAGAAGAAGTAAAACAGTCTCTATGAGCAAAAAGCAGCAGGCTTTAGCTGGGTTTCTGTTTCTCCAGACAAGCTCTTACAGCAGGTTTCACTCTGGATAGACTGACAAACAGAAAAAGGAGTTCCTTAGATCCGCTGCCCTTGATTTCGAAACTTTTTTCCCACATGTCTGGAACAGGAGACAGAAACTCATCCAAAAAAAGAAATTAAAACAAGAGCTGAAGGCATGAAGAGGAATAAGTCAGAAACTCAATTTGCATCCACTGATCAAGTGGGCAAATCCGGTACGTAAAGAAAAATTTCTGCCATCTCCACCGTGAAATCTGCCCCAGCACAACCCATACCAGAGCTGGCACGGAAATCAGACACCGAGCACCTAAAGCTCATTGATATTATTATCTTCTTATTATTATCTTCAATATTTAGGGGTGGCCACAAAACAGGGAATTTTTCTCAGCCCTCATTGTCCCTCTCTGAAGCCCAGCTCCATTCTGAGCTCTTTACTGGGAGTAACAGGAGGGAAGGGGATTCCCAGAATGAGTTACTTGTGAGCCACTGCTCGCTGACAGAAGTGGATATTCCCCCTCCCTTCCCAACTCTCCAGTAACTTAGAAAAGCTGTAGGGAATTTTCTTCAAAACTTCTCAAAAAATTTCACCCCTGGGAAGAAACCAAGAGCTAAGTGGTCCCCAGCTGGAAGAAAATACTCCAGGGAAGTTTAAAAATACTCCATGGACATCAAGTTGGGCTTGCTGTGTCCCTGAAGTCAGTGCCTATGCTTTGTTTGCACACAGGGCAGGGAAAGGTCATACTGAGGGACTTCAATGTATATTTTTCTAGGATAACAAACTGGGACTGAGAACATCCTACAATTTGTAGGTAGGTGTGAAGGTGCAATGGCAGGACAAAACCAAGCCCATGGGGATACCAGCAGTGCATTCAGATAATAAATAAAAAAGTTTGTGCTATTAACCAAAGCTGTTCTGCCACTTTGTGCTGAGACAAGGGGATGTTGTTCATGGACACCAGTGTCTCCAGCAGCAGATGACATCCCAGAAGCAGCTCTAAATCACACTGGCATTTCAGTGGGGCACCTCAGGTGAACATCAGAGTAGCAAAATTCAATTCAAAGGAAAATAAATGGATCTACGTAGCTTGCACATACATGAAATTTCTGTGGAAGACAACCTTCAAATCAACCTTCAACCTTTCCTATGAAACACAACTTTCAAATCCCTTTTAATTAAGCCCCCCATTAATGCCTTCCACTGCTGTGACATGAAAATTCAGCCTGGCATCCCCTCTGTTATTATTTCACTCACATGAGCTTTACAGAGGGCACCTGTTTCCATCCTAGAATGCTCCCTGACCTTTTGCAGTGCTACATCAGGGAGGTGTGCCAGCATCAGGACACCCAGGCCAAACCAAGGACACGGGCTCTGGGAGCCAGCCCTGACTGTGCCTTGCTGTGGTCATGAGCAGTCCCAGGTAGGGTCAGTCCTGCAAATGTGGTGACCCACTCAGTATTGCTTGGAAAGCCACTGCCAGGGTGATGGCAGACACCCAGGGTTCCACTATTTTGCCACGACAAGGTCAGAACTCGGTTCTTGTGGTCCCTGTGGGCAACCTTGAGAAGGCATCACCCACAAGCACCAGTAAAGCTTTTAAAACCCAGTCCTTTGTGGGTATTGCACCATATTTTCCAGGAGCACTGACATAGGAATGCTGATCTTCAGAGAGAAAGAGTTCAGAGTGCGTGTGAGTGCATACAGAGAGAAAAATAAGTGCATCAGCTGTCCTGCTGCTATCAGTCTGCCAAGCACCTGCTCCTGAGGCACTGGGACTTCCATTGATTTGTTGCTTGAGAAGCATCTAAAAATTGTGCCCCAAAAGCAAAACTAGAGGAACACTTAGTTTTCTTATCAAACTCCTGTTTCTAGTAGTGGATATGAGCATGCATCCAACTGTACATCTAACTATATACCCTTTAGCCACGGAACCAGAATTGTTGTTAGAAAAATTACATGACTGGCAAATTATCATATTGTCGTAATTACATTATTAACATATCACAAGCTCTTAAAGATCTGAGACAGAAACAGTTCTGCTCATGATAGATTGTCTGCCTGATGCAAATACAGGCAAAATATATTTGTGCTTGACAGATGCTTTGCGAGCACAGAGGTAGGGGAAGGAGTGAGGGGAAGACAGAAGAGCAGAGATCCCAGAGCGACATTTGAGGTCATTGCATTCCTTACAAGTGAGCTATGCAATTCACTCCCTGCTAAATTCTTCAAGTTTTATCTTAAAATTCTGAGACTGAAACTCAAAATGAAACCTGGCATCAAACACCTCCCAGTTTCACAATAGCAACATGAAAAGCTCCTAATTTTGCATTGCTGGATTTTTAACGAACGCCTCAGTTCAGCCCAGGCTTGCTCTAGAGCATTGTTAGCTGCAAGGAAACACTAACATGCCAATAAGCACAACTTATTTTGCATCCACAACGAACTCCAGCTCAGAAGTGAATTTTGTGTGGTTTCCAGGTTAACGTTTCACTCATCTGAGAAGACTCATCCCCAGCCTGTTGAGACGAGGCGAGATCTGTGTGAGCTTTGTGGCAAGCCCTCAGAAAAGGACAGGGGACAGCCCAGGCAGGACTTCAACGGGGATTTGTGTTGTTGGGGAAAGAACTCTGCTCTGTGCTGAGCTGCTCAGGAGGTGCAGAGCACTCTGAGCTGCCACCTCTGCCAACCTCTTCCACCCACTTTTAACCACCTAAAAAGCGGCAGAAACCACGCTGCCACTGAAACCAAAGCCCAAGAGGCTGTGCCATGTGCTCCCCCACAGACATCAGCTGACCAAAAACACCCACATTTCTCTCACCGTGGCTGGGATGGGAGGTCACCATGCCTCCCTGGGAGCCAGCAGCCTGGTGCAATGGCCCTGGGAAGCTGAAAGCTGAGGGCTCCTCAGTGAAATGCCAGCTACCCCAAACCCTGGGCTCAGCCCTGGCAGGAGGCACCAGGAGTGTCCTGAGGGCCACCATCCCCTGTTGACCATCACGTGGACGCTGCTGCTGGTTCCCAGCCCCTTCCCACACTCCCATCCCGGCTCCTGCTTACCCATCCCAAGGCACAGCAGCACGAAGAGCCCGAGCCCCAGGCACGTCCTCAACGCCAGCGCCGGCGGGGAGGCGGGCAGGCACATCATCTTCCCGTAGCTCCTGGGCTGGGAGGAGAGGGGAAAAGGTTAGGGGAACGGAGCCTGAGGAGTCACAGCACCCTCCACTGTGTCCCTCTCCTTCCCGCCTGCTGCCACCGCCAAAAACGCCGAGCACAAGCGCAGCGTGCCCCGCTTCCCTGCCCTGGTACCTGGCGTTTCCCTGGCGGAGCGGCGCCGAGGCCAGCCCTGAGGCAGGGGGCACTCAGGGGACTCAGTGCCAGGCCATGGGGCCCTGGCTGCTGTCACAGCTGCTGAAACACTCCCTGGCAGGGTGCAGGGGGAAGTCGTGGCGCCGGGAGGCTGCTCAGCTTCATAAGTCACTTCCCACCGCCCACGGCTTCCTCGCGGGGCGTGTGCCAGGATGCGGCGCCCGCCGCCCGCGTCACCCCCACGGGCACGGGGCTGCCTTCATCCCCCGGGGATGCTCCGGGTGTTCCTCCACCCACGAAGGTGTCAGGCAGAAGGACCCTGCCTGTGAATGTCAGTGTCAGGCAGTGCTGGGGGCTTTGGAGGTTAAAGTGCAGCTAAGAGAAACCCTGATGCTGCTTTGGGAAGAGTTGTATAAAATGATGTTTGAAATTAAACACGATGCCTGCACCACCATTTCAGGCCCAGCAGGATGTAATCCATCAAGAAATGGATTTTCCAAAGAAAATTTAAGAAGGATTGCTTAGGCTGTACATGATGGATGTCATGGCTGAGCACCTGGACAGGGAGTAGGATGTGCCAGCAGGGCCAAATGTGGATGGTCGTGGTGTCACCAGAGAGCATCCACCAGCCCTGGGGAAGTGGAGGGAGCACTTGCCTCCTCAGCATTGTGTCCTGCCTTCCCCAGAAGGCACCCACTGCTCACCCAAGGCCCCAAGGAGAGAGGCATGGACAATCCCTGTAGACAATCCCTGCTTTGAAGCCTGGAAGGGCAGAGCCATCACCAACCCAAGCCAGACCAGAGTAAATCCTGGGCAGAAAACCAAACCACTTAATAAATAAGAGCCTGAGGGAATAAATGCATGCTAAGTGATGCAGATTTGTACAGATACTGCACACCCTCCTGCAAAATAAAATAAGCCCTGGTACAGTGTAAGCAGTTACAGTAAGGGGTTTTATTTAGCTATAATAATCACAGCAAGAGGGTTGCACACCAATGAAAACCAGGTATCCTTCAAGGAGAAAAAAAGGGCAAATACAAATCAAGAGTAAAATAATTTATATAAATGCAGACTTCTGGTTTGCTGGTTTAAATTATTTTGATTTAAATGAAATGCATCCTTTTTATCAGAAATGAAGGGCAAATACAAATCAAGAGTAAAATAATTTATATAAATGCAGACTTCTGGTTTGCTGGTTTAAATTATTTTGATTTAAATGAAATGCATCCTTTTTATCAGAAATGAAGGGCAAATACAAATCAAGAGTAAAATAATTTATATAAATGCAGACTTCTGGTTTGCTGGTTTAAATTATTTTGATTTAAATGAAATGCATCCTTTTTATCAGAAATGATTTGCCGCTACATTGCTCCAGTTTTTCTTCAGTACAGGTTCCTTGAATTAGATAGATTAGATGGACTAAAATCAGAATTTTATTTTGACATAATTAAAACGATGGTACTCCGTAGAGAAATCAAATACAGGTTATAACATTTTTGCAGAGAGAAAATCATTGTATGTGAGATGGCTGAGAGGAGTCTGTTATGGAGTCAGACTGGCACTTTCTCCATCGCAGGGTTTTGAGTGCCTGTGGTTTGGGCTATGATCTAAATCCTGTACATTTGTACTCCATCCATGCATTTTCCAGCAGCATGGTTTGCAAATGCAGATGACAGCAGCACCATGTGTTTACGTAGAAGTGTTTCCATGGTGCTCAGAGAAGAAGAAAGGATCATTAATACAGCCAGCCACACGCAGCTTCCCCAAGTCACAGCCCCACCTCCCAGGCAGGGACTGCCTCTCCGGGAGTCAGATGGAATAAACTTTCTCTGCTAGTCTAATCATGAATCCTTATCATTACAGCGTTACTGCCAACCCTGCTACAGCTGTATAGTTCATCACCTCACTTTCATTTTAAACTCAAGCCTTTTTAAAATACAGATTTCAGCCATTAGTGTATTACAACTAGGAGGAAACTCCAGCCTGTTACGTTTGCGTCTGCATTTCTTCCTCAGGACTTAACCCTGCTTTTGGATGAGCAGTCTCAGGGAAAGTATCTGAGCTCATCAGTGTAGTAAGGAAATACCACAACCCCTAATTACACACAGAAGAACCTGGACCAGCTAAGGCTGCCTAAATTTTAGATAGACAGCTGAACTCGAGGGTGTTATTCTCACTCAGGGCTCCTTCTCTTTTCCTAGGTATTACAGTTCTTGGTACCTTCTCCTCTGGAGATCTCCCTGATTGCAAGGAGACAAGTAACAGAGAGAGAGGAGCAGCCAAGCGCTTTGCTCTGCTTTGATCAGAGGCAGAAGTCGTAATTTTTCCATCACTTAAAGCTTCCCTAAGCACATAACATATCCTTGATTCATGGAATCCATCAGTTCAAGGGAAGAGGTGTTATGCAGCTTTAGGATGTTAACAAAGTTGAAGGACTCATACATACTGAAGTCACAGTAGAGGAGACACTGCTTTTTTGAGCACTGCAGAGAATAATATAAGCCCACCAACTCACAGAAAAATCCCCATAGAAATAAGGATTCTTGTGCACCTGATTAGGCCTTCAGCATTTCACCTCTGTGTGCTCCAGAAACAGCTTTAAATAGGTAGAAGTATTGCAGAAGAGAAGCTAAGATTTAATAAGAAAGGATGGTTAAATTCTGCTAAAAGCATTTACTGCAGAAAAGGGGAAGATGTGAAAGCATCATACAACTACATTGTTCCATTGCTTTCACAGAAAACCATTAGGGAAAAAGCAGAAAAGACAAGTGAAATTTTGCAGCATATGTGCTGTGTAGGGGAAATTAATTTCAGTAATCAGCACTTGTGGTAGAAATCCTTTGCACTCAAAGGGAAGTCTTTTCAAATATATTGCTGCTAGCGTGCTCCTGTGGACCCACTGACATCACCAATTTTTTCCACCTCTGCAGAAATGCCCTTCCAGTGCAAACATCATTACTTTGAACATTTATTGATTGTCAAGAACATACAAAAAAACCCCAACCTCCCTCTCTTTCTCAATCGACATCTCAGAGAACTCTCAGAAAGGTCAGAACTGGGTAAGCACTAAACCAAAACACAGCACCTACTCTCCACTGAGGATCCATAACCACATTCCCTCCTACAGGACTGGGATACCTTTCACTGTTCTCAAGGTGAACAGCCATTCCAATCTGTGTTAGTCTGAGCTAAAAGCACATCTGCCTGCTCTTATTACCAGAATATCCAGGTTGAATGGGAAGTACCCAAGATATGTTTCCAGAGATGTACATCACCAAAAGATGGTTGTGCAAATACCCTAAAAAACATCTTTGTCAGAGAAATGATCCCATTGCAAAGCAGAATAACATTTTTAGGGATACTTTTTTCGCAAAATCATAGAATTAGGTTGGAAAAGACCTTTAAGATCAATTAGTCCAACTGTTAACCCAGCACTGCTTGGTTTGGTCCACCACTAAATCATGTCTACATGCCTTTTAAATACCTCCAGGGATGGAAACTCATACCCTGGGCAGCCTGTTCCAGGGCTGGAAAACCCTTTTGGTGAACGTCNGGAATCCAGTGGAGAAAAAGCCATATTGGTGTTCCAGAGTCTCGAGATTATATGCAGGTAGGAATGCTGGGCTCCTCCCTCTGGGCAGAGCATCTCCCAGTGGGATGCTGTAGTTCTTATCAGCCATGCCGTGACATTCAGTGGCCCATTATCAGCAGATGTCTCCCCAGAGGGAGGATTGATTGTGGGAGAGATAAGGAAAACTGCCCACTGAACAGGAGACAACTGCCATACAGGTGGCAAAGAGAATACATCTTGCTTGGCAATCTTGGGACAGTGAAGAATTTTTTTCTGATATTGAATCTAAACCTCCCTTGGCACCACTTGAGGCCATTTCCCCTTGTCCTGTCAGCATCTGATGGTTCCAATACCAGCACATGGAGTACAGGGTATGTGGAGAACGAATAGAATTCAGCTGGTAATACTCATCTGTTTCTCAGTGGAATTCTATGACAACTTTTTTTTCTTTTCCTGTAAGAGAGAGGCAGAAAGCAACCTTACCAAAGCGGGCCCAGCATCCTGAGAAGCTAGGCCTTTCACACAAAGACTGATGGTCTCCCACGCAATATCAATAACAAAATAAAATAACTTTGTGAAGTAAGAAGAAAATCCAACCTTTTCAGGTTACAGAAAATCCCTTTCATCTTACAAAGGAGAATAACAATAACAAAATTCCTACAGCTTCAGAGACTTCTTGTTCTTGTTTTTCCCCCTAGCTGTCCCCAACCTTCAGACTCTAAAACTGGCAAGATTTGAAGAAGGAAAGTCTTTGTCTTGGCACAGATTGGAACACAAGTATCATCTTGTTTACAGATTNGAAAGAAAGAAAGAAAGAAAGAAAGAAAGAAAGAAAAAGAGAGAAAGAGAAAATGAACAGATAGTGTGCTTTGGTGACATGGTACATTTGAAAGCACAGGTAGCATGTGTGGTGTGCCATGGTAAATCAGGAGTGACCAATAAAGTTTAAAAAAATCTTCTGAATTCAGAAACAGATGGGGGGAAAATGTGGGAAACTAATTCCAGCAATGCAAATGCAAAATGCACCAACATTGTTTGACAAGTTTAGCTTTGACCCGATTACTGCGTGGGTGGATATTTGATTTTTACTTCACAAAGCACCAGGGCTTCTTGACAAAATTCCTTAATAATCTGGGATTAACCTTCCTCAATTACCTCACAGCAAACCACTGTAAGGAATCCACTGGATTGCTGTTCTTTGCTGTAGTGAGTCATCCCTGCTTGAGCAGCCACCGTGCTCACACAGTCCATGCAGCAAAGAGTGACAGGTCTGTGCATGCAGGCTGGCACTCACAGCTGCCCTCATCCACACCTTCCCTCCAGGGCAGCCCCTGCAAGCTCTTCCCTTGGAGCAGAGGTGCTCGGGAAGGAGGATGCAATCTCCTGTGGTTTCCACCCCTGTGAGTGATGACAGAGCTGCAAACACACTGGTTTCCCTCACAAAAGGAGGATGGGCTGCCTGCAATGGTTGTGCCAGGGAGTCACAGTCCTGGGCAGCACCAGGCTGGGAAGCAGACACTGGCTGATTTTTATTGGCTTTAATAGTCCCACCAACTATTTCAGCACATGGGCAGCTCTAACTTTGTGTCTGGCTGTGCTGCCACTTAAATTACTGTTTGTGCTGGGTGCATTGCAGGCTTTGCTGGCTCATTAGGGGCTGTGAGCCTTCATCCTGTTTTCACAAGCAGTTTAGGCTGGCAGCTCTGTGGCTGAGATGGCCTTATCCTGACTACCATCTTCTTTCTTTTTTTTTTTTTTTTGAAAGAACACNTTTTTTGGTGCTATTACACGGAAAAATGTAAATGCAACCAGGAGCAAGCATTGCACAGGGTGCACATTCAGAGCACACTCTCTGCCCTGATCCCCCACCTCGGAGGGCTGCTGGAGCCCTGCCTCTCTCTCCCTGCAGGCAGGGCACCTGCGCTCCCTGCTCCGGGCGCCAGCAGCGCCGGGGTGCAGCTGAGGACAGCAGGATCCCTGGAAAGCCTGCCTAATCAGGCATTTTGCTATTTGGCACAAGTGACTGCATCAAGGGGAAGGTGATTTTCGGGCTGTTTCCTATCCAGCACTGTATTTCCCTGTGTTACCCTTGCATTCACTGGGAAAAATGTGTAAGATTCTGAGTTGGTTTCAGAGTGGGTCACACAGAGGCAGAATCTGAGGACCTTGGTCCTAGAGGTTTTGTAGAGATCCACGGAAATTCACACTGTCCTAATCATGAAACCACAGTGACAATGAGAAACTGACACAGTGCAAACATAAGCAAGTAAATATGTAAGTATGTGTGCCAAGATATTGACATGTGGATATGAAAATGCACCTGCAAAAGGAAAGAATCAAGGTGTTGATTCATGTTGATTCAATCCCTGTTGGAGAAGCAGCACTTTGGATCTGCCTTCTCTGTGAGGTCTGCTGGGCATTTGTCCTGCCATCTTAGGAATGTGTCAATGTGATTAAGGACTGACAAACTGTAAGTGTGTTTTGCCCATCAGAACATTGTTTTTGATTTTAGTAATCCACAGCTGATTCCCATGATGTTTGGTTTCTAAGATGCAGGCTTACAAAAATCCCAAGAATTACTTCCATACAGTTGATCAGAGGCAGGGACAAATCTCACCCCTGAACATTTATCTCTCAGTGTCCCCCTGGAATTTGGTTCAACATGCTAACCCTGCAAAGAAAAAAAATTAAAAAACTTGTTTTTCTTGGCCATCTTTGTGAGTTGCATTGATTTACTGGAACCAGCATCAGCAACAGGACGTGGTAGACTGAGAAAGAGAGAAGGACTGCTGACAAAAAATGGACATTAAATCAGCTCCAAATGTTATATATATTTTCACCCAAATCATTGCGTTCAAACCTCTCCTGCCTTTAAGACTGAAGCAAAATAAATCACCCCTGGTGCCCACAGGAGCATGTAATCAAGGAATTAATTAGAACCAATGAGCATGCTGCTAACTTGCAGCCCAGCTTCCTACCTGCAATTTGTCCATATGGACAAGCACCATATTTGTAAGTGTGAATGCCATTCTGACACAGATTTATATATAAAAATGCAACACTGTTTTCAATGGAAATCATGCCCAAAAAGCAGAATTATACGCTCTGTTAAAAGCAGAGTTGAAAGCACTACCTGTAATCAGCTCTGCTTGGCTTTGTTGTTGTCTGCTTTGGCTGTGGTTAGGCTTCATTTAAAAAATTTAACCTGCTGGGATGATTTTTTTTTTTTACATCAGATATGGTTTAGACAGATCTATTAAAAAATCCACCAAAAAAAGAAGAAAAGAAACATGTATTTCTACCACTAATAGTAAGAAAATAAATGGCTTTTTTTCCTTTTGCTGAGGCTGTGATTGTAATATCCTTACTGAGCTCTAGCTTGTTTCTGTCTTGGAAGAAGAAATTCAATGGTCAGAAGAGCATTGTCAGGGCCCCTGCTTTTTCCAGCCCTTTGAAAAATTATGCCCATATGTGTGTTAGGAAACATTAGCTGGTTTCATTTTGCATGTGCTCAGGAGAGGGATCAGTACAGAAAACCTCCAAAACCTCCATCTACAGCAAGGTTGTGCTGGCAACCCACAGACTGGCCAGTCTTTTTGTGGGAGCAGTTTTCTTGCCAAACACAACATTTCTTGGCAGATTTGCTTTCTTAGAGACAGCTATGTATCTGCCCTTGCTGGTGCATCAGCAGACATAGTTCACTGTAGTGTATACAGATCAGACAGCAGCATGGGAAGTGCAAACTCAGGGCTTTCAGGAAGCAAAGCTCAGAAGGACTCAATTCCAGAAACCTGCCAGCTTGACATTTGGAGGTGGGAGGGGGAGTTCAGGAGAAAACAAACAAAAGCAAAAGCCCCCAAAACCTAAAACAAGAACCAAACCTGAAAACATTCAGAACCTCAAACCTAAATGTAGTGTCCAGCTTTGTTTCTTTTCCATTTGAACATAAAGAGAGTAATTTCTGTAAGTGTGAGCTGTGGGGTTTCCCCTTTTAAATGGGCATCACAATTTTTCTAAATGGAAATCCTCAGGTTGCTGGGACTTTGGCTTGGATCTACCTTTCTTCAGAGGCCACATCAACTACCTGTGAGGCTCAGGTGAGGCTGTCTGGACAATACAGCTCCTCCATCAATGTGTCTTGTCTTCCACTTAGGGCAAAGACTGAGGGGAGGCCTGAGATCTAAATGTGACCACGAAAAGCTGCCAGGAGAGAGAAAGCAATGCCACAGCACAGGTGCTGTGTTTGGCTTCTTCACCAGATGTGCTCACCTTCCTCTTTTTCTTGGCTACACTATGGTGAGAACTCATCCTCAGTCAAACTCCACTTACTCTGTATTTTTCAAATGGCAGAGGACAAGCTGGGAGCAAAACATCTCATAGCTACTGTCTGCATATGAAAGCTTGCACTTTGTGCTGCTGCTTTTCCCCTATTTTCCCTATTCCCGTCCTCAATGCCATCAGTTCTTCTCTTCCTTGTAGCCTGAGAAATCTTTGCAGTGACTTAGCCCTTCAAATCTGACCAAATCTGATTACAGCTTGTTTTCCTGCTGGGTAAACAGGATCACCCCTTTGAGGAGCATCATTAATAACCCCTTTCTATCCAGCTCGCTTCCCTTGAGGCACAACCTCCTGACATCCTTTCTTTAGGTAAATCCTTACAATGCTCCCATTAATCCCCTGGTTCTCCAGCTTAATGGCTTTGCCTGTAGCACTCTAAGTGCTGCCTTACTGAAGTCCACTGTCTACATAGTCAATTATCTTATCAAAATAAACCTGCTAAGATAGCCAGGCCTTGGTAAACTCATTTTGCACTTGATCTCATTTCCCATTTACTGAGGTCAGGCTAGTTGGTTGCGTGGGGATCCCAGCTTACACAGCTCTCCAGCCTTAGCTTCTTAATGATAGCAATGACCTTTGCTACTGGTAGGAAGTCTTACCACTGGACTGTGTTTCCACATGCCAGTTCCTGAACGGGGCAATGATGTTGCCCCTCATTTCCCCTTACCACCACCCACATCCTTTTCAGCAAGGAGCACAAGCAGCTCTTCTGGTGTGCTTCCTCCTGGCCACAGCCCAAGGCTCTGAGGGGTTCCTCATACCCAGCCTTGTTTATGGCTGGACACGGTAATGTCAGTCCCAGCGTGGCCCCGCAGGTTTCACTATCACAGCCAAAACAACTCAAGCCACGCATGAGCAGGTTACATCAAAGCGGCTGGCATGTCAGGGATACTCAGTGGAAGAAAATGAGAAGGCTCTGGGGACTGAGGACAGGATAAGCAACATTTCACTTTCCAAGCACTGGTCCCAGTGCAAGCAGGTGACTGAACAGCATGAACAGCATGCACAAACATCTCACACTTCTCTGCCTCTTACAGCTCCCCAGCTACTCCAGCGCGGAGGCGGCGCTGACAGACCAGAGACCAGCACATTTGCCACACCCAGCAAATGTCTGTGCTGACACAAAGCTGGAGCCCTGGGCTCCTGCTCTTGTCACATCCATGTCAAACAAGGAGCTGTCCTGTGCTCCTGCTGCTGTGGGGCTGGGGTAGAGCACAGGGATGGGGTCTTTGATGCAGGATGAAAGCACAAGTGTGATTTTCTCCTCTGCTCCAAGCAGAAGTGACTGCTCGGAGGCAGTGCAGAGCCATCGGAGGGGTACGGATCACAGCAATTCTAAACCTACAAGAAGGGCAGCATCCTTATTCCTGTGCTTCTCTCTGTCTCTTGGAGTTATTTGCTTAACTTTCAATAACATGAGGTCTGACACCACATCAAATACGTTTAATTTTTTCCCCCCAAACCAGATTCTCTTACACTGCCTTGCAGCTTTGTGCAGCCACACACCTGGTAGATCAGTGGCCATGTCCTCCTAGACCTCAAGCACTGTCTCAGTTTTAAGAGCAAGAGGTTTCACAGTTTTCAGCTTCCTGTGCCTAGTGATTGCTGTCAGGAGCTTGCCTGTCCTTTCTGCTGGACCAGGCTCATCCTGGGAACACACCAGGGGACTGACCACAACATCAGTGTTTTTGGTGACCCCTCTAAAGCCTTCATTGCCCTGAGAGTTTGGGTACCTGCACAGGGTGAGGGTTAAGCTGGAAGAGCGGATGCCACTGTCAACGCCCTTGCTCCTCCTTCCAGGAGGACTTTTCCATGCATCAAAACAATGTCACCACTGAATTGCATCATACAAAGCACGTAAACAGAGAATGGAAACACAGGCAGATATTTTTAAGCCTCTCAGACCAGTGGATAAAATAGAGCATTCAGTGATGTTGCTCACATGTTCTTCTTCCGTCACAAACCAGCACTTCCCAATTCTCCGAAATTCAATTCATGAAGAATCAAATGCAGAAGTAACTTTTCAAATGTCGAGCTTTTTGGTGTTCCTAAGCCCTTTCTCATGAATACTCATGCCCTTTTGTTCTTCTGGTATAAAAGCATGAGTCATTCCCAAGAACAGCAGTATTACAGAGGGAGCTGGTGAAGAAATAGCCACAAGAGAGAAACAAGAAAGAAGGCTCTGGTCACAACCCAGCATCAAAGAAATCCCTGTGGTGAAATATAACCACCCAGTCAAGTAACTCAAAGCCACCACAGGGCTTTTCCTAACCTATCATACCTACAATTTTGCCTACTCTCAGTTTAAGTCATTCAAGCTGAGGAAAGTCATCCTTCAGCCTGCCAGGTCCTGGTACTATAAGCTCTCCCCAATAAGCTAACAGGAATTTCTGAGTATCATTCCCATCCACTTGCTTTCCTAAATTTCAACTACTGCCTCCAACTCTCCCTCCCTCAAGCTTAGCTCTTGTGTCTGTACACAACCCATGACTTCCTCAGACACCTTGAACACACTTGCAACTTGCTGGCAGAGGAAAGAGAAGCCCTTACTTATCAACCTTGCTCATTTCTCATCCTTATTTTTACACTACTTCTATCCTTGCAAAACCAGGAGCCTCAGCAGAGCTTTGTCTGGGATTGGAGGGTTTTCTGTCCCAGAAGACTGAGCTCCTTCTCCTGCAGCTGTTCTTCATTTTTCTCGCACCTAGCACATCTTTTCTACACTGTGGGCTGTAGTCATGTTCCCCAGACTGTCTCTTTTCCCACAGAAAGGAGAAACCTCCTCTCCAAGCAGAAATAACATCTAACACTTCAAACATCACTGCTTGCACAACGCAGGAGCATCACTGTTTCAAAACCTACAGCATGATGAAACCTTCTCCCCTCCCATCACTAAGCACCACTTTCCATTAGGGTTCATTTTCATTGGCAAGTGCCAAGGACCTCCACGTTTAGCCTGCTGGTGCTGTAGGGTGAGTTGAGAGTGGTTGAAAGGCAGGATTGGTGTGCCTCTCTGCTTGCAGGCATGACACACCTCTGATGGGCTCCCCTCCACCCTGACACTCTCTGAAAGGACAGGGACTCAAGGCCAGCAGCTCCTGCAAAGAAAGCACCTGAAGGGACAACAACACAGACCCTCAGACACTGCCACCATGCAAGCAGGGCCAGCACACAATCCAAAATAAAAATGTCACTTGATTCACAGCGAGGAGCACCCAGCCTATCAGCCCTGGAGCTTCAGACCCACCGCTGGAGCCAGCTATCAGCTCCAGGAGAGCTCCCTGGGATTGCTTCACTGATGTTCCCAGGCTCAAAAGCAGGATTTGGAGTGTACTAGAGAGGTCCCTGCCCACACTCTCCCCTTTACCACCATGTCAGTTATGAACTTGATGAAGGGCAGTAAAGATGATTTTGCAGTTCCAATTATAGAAGTGGACAAGGGAAAGGTGATCACAGTTCAGGAGATGTTCTCTGTGTGTTCCTGACCTTCTGGGTTGCCCCAAGCTGGCATTGCAGTGCCTCTCTCTGTGGTAAGGCAATTACCCTGCTCATCTTCTGCCCTGCAGAATTATAGTTATTTGAAACAGTTAGACTTTGTTGGTTTTTTTACATTTTTGCTTTAAAATCTGTGTTAAAGACAGCTTTTGAAAGCCTCGCAAGGAGAGCAGTAGGTGCCACAAAGAGGAGAACACACTGATTTTCCCTTTTGCCCTGGAGAGTGAGTCAGGCTCACTCTTGGACAGTTTGTAGAAGACAAACCTGCAAAGAATGAGGCTGATATTTCTGCATCAACTCTGTTTTCTTCAGTAAGACACCAAAGTCCAGTATTCCCCGTAACCCAGTTGCCCAGAGGCACCTCTGGTCCTGCAAGAGCATCCTGCAAGAGTGAGTGTTTCCCTCACACAGGCAGGCACTGCTGCCCCACCAGGACTCTGCCCAGCCTCACTGCAGAGATCCAGACCTCACGTGGCACTTGCAGCCCCTGCTTGGAATGCCCCTGCTGCAGAGCATTGTTATTTACTGGCCAGTGACAGACTCATACTTGGGCACTGAGAGCTGGGGTAAGCCCAGAAATATTCCCCACTCAAAAACAAAAAGGAAAAAAAAAAAAAAAGCCTGCTGTTGTTACAGAGAAAAAGGTGCTATTAAAAGAATGAGAGACTGGTAAGAGTTTGGCAGTGGTCCAAAATGAACATATTTTTAGGGCCCAAAAAGATTCTGTGGAAAGTCTGGGCGGGCAAAGAGAAGATGAATAGGGGAGGTGAAAGATGAGAATTCCAGACGTGCCTTTGCAGTCCCATTTCCGGGACAGCTGTAGGATCTGGAACAGGGATGCTGATGTGTTTAAGTGCACCATGCATTTTTAATGTTCAGCTTCTTTCTAACTCCTGGCCTGAAGGCCTCATGTAGTTCTGAGGAAATGTCCTACAGGGTCTCAACTAGTTCGTAGCTCCAGTGCTGCAGTGCTGCCCTTGACAGCCCCCTCGAACTGGAGCCCTCAACCCTTAGCTCATCTGGAAAGGCACATTTGTTTAGTCAGAAAGAATTACCCTTTTTTTCCAGATGAATGTGACGGAAAATTCTAAGTCTAAGTGAGTGCTAACCACAGTGTCCAACACATGGCAGGGGCAGGCCAGCAAGCTGCTCCAACATGATATTTTCCAGAAGGCATATCCTGGCCACTGGTGCACAGAAGGCTAAATTTTCATTAATAAAAGATGCAACAAACCCTCCAGAATGGTGCAACATGGTGAGTCTAACTCTTTGCAGTGCTCAGCATCAGAAGGCCATCTTTGCAAAGGGGGAGAATCGTGCCCACCTCCCCACACCACAGTCTGAGCCAGGGCAACGCTTCCCTGCAAGGTCTTGGAGATGGAGGTGCTCCCTGATGGAGAATGCTCTCCTCACCCACTTGTGGACATCCCATGGGACTCACACACAGAGATCCCTCTGGGATCAGTGCATCCCTTTGAGCTTGAAGACTGCTGCTCTCCTCACCCTAGATTTGCAGGCTCCTGCTGATGGTTCCTGCTGCTGGATCATTATCCGCCGTCTGTCAGCGAGGAGCCCTCAACACTTTTCTCTGACATCTCTTGGAGGTCACTTAACTGCACTGCACATCATGTTCTCATTTTTTAGGAAGCTGAGAATTCAGGAAGCTGGAAGCAATTATGAGAACCAAACATCTCAGTGCCACAGGCAATTTTTTGCCAATGTAGAGATGTTGTCCCATCTTCCTTCTCTGTTTGAAGAGCCCTGTGACTTTCCTCTCTGCACCTCTGTCCTTGAGGCTGGAGCAGAAGCCATTTCCCACAGACAAAGAGAAATTCCACAAGACAAAAACACAAGGGGTTTTCCCTCTCACAGGCCCAAACATTAGGAGTGAAAAACCCCGCTTTGCTTTGGAGCACTGCACCAACCTAGGTAAATTCAGAGCTGTTCTAGAGAAAACAAAATGAACCAGAGAAGCAGAAAAGGTCATCAGGCACTGCTGGCAGTGTTGGAACATTGGCAGCATTTTTTCCTACTTCCTTTTCTGTTACTATTTCTTCTGCTAGATGCTTCTCAAACTCTGCATTTGCAGCAGGGCGCAGAGGAGGAGTAGATCTAGGAAGGGACATGGCATGATGAAGCACTGAGGCCATCGGGGCTGATGTCCCCATGCAGACCTGTGCTCTCAGCTACCTGAAGTTCCCCAGGGCCCCCTCCAAGCCCCTCCGCTCTGACTTGCCCCCAAATTCCCCAGGGACTCTGCTCTGACCCAGCACTACATTTGTGATTGCCCTGAAATCCCCCAGGGCTGCAGCTCAAAAGCTACCACTGCTTTCTCCCCTAGGCACCAAGGGGGAAATTTTTGTTTTCCCTCCATGTGAGAGGTGCTGGTACCTTCTGGGGTGAACAAGGACTCTGGAGACCTGGTATGGAGTTGATTGCCAGCTGGTAAAAATGTTCAGCTTCTACAAAGTGCAATTCCAGCCACGTTCAGTCCTGTTTCTTGCTCCAGTGTTGTGCTCCTATCCCTTCCTCACCCAGACGAGACCCCTTCAGCTGCCTAACCACTACCAAAAATAAAAACAAAGGCTAAAGCAAGGTAATGGGATCACAAGGTGCCTCAGGACACTATGTAAAACAGCACCACTAGACATAGCAAAGATCAGCCCTGGTTTGGAAGGGGCTGGGGTCACCAGGGAGCTGATCTGGGCCATGCTGGGGTTGTGGGGAGAGCATTGCCCCCAAATACTCAAGCTAAAGGAGGTTGTCTAGAGAAGAAGCTCAGGGGTGACCTCACTGGCATCTACAACTACCTCTTCTACAGTCTCTTCTACCATGCCCACAGAAAATGGCTTTAATCTGGGACAGGGGAGATTCAGACTACATATTAGAAAGGGTTTTTCACTGTTTGGATGATCAGCCATCGGAATAGGTTGCCCAGGAGGTGCTGGAGTCACCATCCTGGCGGTGTTCAAGAGGTGTCTGGATGTGGCACTGGATGATGGTTTTGTGGTTAAGGGGTTAAAGTGTTGTGCTGGGTGGGTGGTTGGACTTGGTGATCTTGAAGGTCTCTTCCAACCCTGATGATTCTGTTGGAAATGATGTAACTTTAAAAACGTTTTATGCAACTTTAGGTTTGTTCGCCTTTGCCCAGGGGGAGGGGAATTGAAGTTTCCCTTTAAAAGATTCTGTTCAGAAGAATCTGGGTGAGGTCTGATAAGTTTAACATCTACAGATTGGGAGTTGCCAGAAAATACACAGGAGGTAAATGAACATTAATGAATATTACACAGGGTGGGGTCAGAAACACAATGTCTGGGAAAAGATCGATACGAGAACCAAAGAATGAGGACCTAATCATCATCAAAGGCAAAGGGATCAATAAGCAACAGGAGACTGAATACTAAGAGTTGTGTAATTTAGGACCAACGAACATGAATGTCTTTGGAGGTTTTTTGTATAAATAGGTGAAAAATCTAGTAAAGAACCATGTATGGTGGAATGATTTTCACTGCGCAACACGGACATGCGTGGATGATAATTTCTACTGCACATCCTGGCCAGAATAAAGTAATGCTGTGATTTTCTAACACTGAAAAGATGTTGTCAGAGAGTTCCTGTTTTTCCCGCAGTTTCTGTGGTTCTATAAAAGGGCAGGCACAGGGGCAAAGACTCCTGGCAAAAGCTGGAGGCACTGCTCAGGCTGCAGCAAGGAAGGGAAACACAACCCAAAGCATAATTCAAAGGTGAGGAAAGCCCTCCCAAATTCTGTTCCCAGCGCACACAGCGGGATTCAGTCAGGATCAGGGAGGGGCTGCTCAGCCAGGAGGAGGGAGGGGCTGTTCGTCCGCGGGAAATGCCGTTTAAAAACCCAAAGGTTCGTTTCACTGCCCCAGTGCCAGTTTCGATTCCGAGGGTCCAGCCCGGCTCTCCTGGGGGCAGCCCCGAAAATGAAAACCAGACAGTCCCTCCGCCTGCGCCGAACCGAGCCTGCCGCGGCCGGCACGGCCGCCGAGGAGGAGCCGGGCCCGCTGACACCGCCCCGGCAGGCCGCGGAGGGACGGGCCGGGGGGAGCGGCCCGGGACGGGGGACACAGGCCGCGCCTTGGGCTGCGGAGGCCGAACCGCACCCCATGGGTCGGGCCGGATTCCCGTGGGCTCCTCCAAGTCTGCGGGAAGCGGTGGCTGTGCTGGCCGGGCTGGCGGCGATCGGGGGGCTCGCTGTGTGAGTACCCGCGGGGCCGGGAGCGGCCGCGGCGCCCGGCTCAGGCGGGGCCGCCGGCTTTCGCCGCTTCTGCTTCTCAGAAGCGAAAAGGAGAAGCAAGGCCTGAGTTGCGGAGGGTTTCTGGGGGAGGGCGTCGTTGGTATTTCATGTGTGAAGTACCCGCGGGGTGGGGGTGCTGCCTGTGTGAGCAGCCGCTGTTGCAGCCTGCCCGAGGAGCAGGGCCAGGTGTCACTGCCATTGCCCGGCCCGGCCAAAGCTGAGCAGGCCAGCCAAACCTTACCCCTTACTTTTGTACCCCTGAGGGTCAGCCTCGCCTTACCCCAGCGTACAAAAGCCGCTGGGTGCTGGTGTGAGCTTGCTCGTGCACTCAGAAAGGTGGAGAACGTGGTTGTGGTCACGTACCCTGCACATGGTTCAGCAGTGCTGCTCTTGGTTTTTGGTCTTTGAGCTGGGTAGGATACGCAGCGTTATCCTGCCAGCGTCCCGGCAGGACATCTCCAGGGGCCCCTGGCCCAGGGCTCGGCTGCCACACACTTAGCCACGGTAGGTGCACAGGGTCCATGTGCTGTGAAGAAATACATCCTCTGAGTGAGATTCATGTGCCAGGCAGGGTATCCAGCCTGCTGAAGCTTAGCAGGACAAACCCATACTGAACTTAGGAAAGATTTAATTCTCATTCTCCTTCTCTTTTTTTCTCACAGTGTCTTCTACACTGAAGTAGTCGTGGGACAAAAAATGTGTCCTAAGGGAGTGGAAAACTTTGTGGCATCCATAGTGCTGAGTGCAGTTGGTGACACGCTGGGATATTACAACGGGAGATGGGAGTTCCACAGGAGTGGCCCAGTCATCCACAAGGAGCTGGCAGACATGGGGGGACTGGCCAACATCAGCCTCCAGGGTTGGATAGTCAGCGATGATACCGTGATGCACTTGGCCACGGCTGAAGCCCTGGTAGCAGCCGGGAAAAACCCAACGTTACCACATCTCTACAGTCTGCTTGCAAGGAACTACAAGGAGTGCATGAATGACATGGAAGGCAGAGCTCCAGGTAACCCCTCCATCCTGCTGTCTGGGTAGAGCTGTGCTGTCGCTCATGTCTCTCCTGCAGCTTGGAGCTGGGGCTGGCCCCGGCTCTGCTTTTGGCTGTTGAGAGTGTTAATTGTATTTCACATAAAGGCAAAAGTGTTCCACATTCACTACCTGTTTCAGGATGAGCTAAAGAGAACAGAGTAAGGCAAGCTGAAGTGCTTTGGGCTTCTCTAAACTAGATGAACAAGATACTGTTTCGTTCATATTTACAAAGGGTGTGTTTGAGGCCCAGCCTCAGCTCGGGAAGGGTGACGGCTTTTGCACTTTGGATTCCTACATTCAGTGGATAAAAAATTCACATTCAACTACTGTAATGCATACCCTGAGATGTTGTGTTAAAGCAACACATTTAAACAGATAATTAATACAGAACTTCTCATCATAATTGCAACAAATTACATGTAAAATATATTTAAAGGCACAGAGATCCTTGCTTGGAATAATTATACTTACTAACCCCAAACTCTACTTGTGGCTAGCTCTGCATGCCTGCTTTCTGCACCAGGACAGTCAGGCCAGTCTTCTTTTCTGAACCTTGTACTTCAAACAGCTCTCTTTTCTCTGCACAGACACAGTGGTGCTGAGTTTGTGTCACAGGCAGTGGGCCTGGCAGTATTCAGGAAGGGCACCTTGACAGGTTACAGTAGCCAAGACACGTACAACATATCCCTGTGGTTCCTAGTTCACCCAGCCTTCCTGACCCAGCTCTTCCCCGAGGATTCCATCCGTCTCTCTGCTCATGGCCCAGGCTCTTCTGGATGCTTGGATTACATTTAAATTGGAGCTGCTTAGGCTGGGCTTCTAATTTGACCAGTGCAGGAGGCGTGAAGTATCCAGGAAACACTTAAATTCAGCAGTCCTCTGCAAAGTTTATACATTGAAATTGTATGTATGCTTAGATGTGCTTATTTGGAGTGGCCAGAGTATGTCAAGAATGTTCTGGCTTGACATTAAACATGGGAAAGGCCAAATCTTGCCACTGAGCATAGTGTTTCGGAGCTGTGCATTTCCAAAATAAACCAGGTTGGAAACCTGAACAGGAATTTATTCTGCTTACCTTTCCACAGTGGGCTCCTATCCTTGTGTAAAGAACTAAATTACCAGTCTTCTTTTAATACCCATATTCCCAGTTGTTGGAGTGGCCTAATTAATAAAACATTTAGGAAGGGGTAATGATGCTTGTCAGGACAGCTGAAGTTGGCAGATCAAACTTCCAAGAGATTCACGGCAGTTTTGGTGAAGCAGCATAGTTTAGTTCCCCCAGCCAAGATGGACTAACCACAGCTGCCAGTGAGACAGCACCTCTAACCTTGGTGACTAAAACCTAAGATGAAAAGGAGGAGAACCTAAAGTTTAAATGTTAGTAAATAATATATAAGGATAAAAGGACACCTACTGCATTCCTTCTGTGACTGAACTGAGCTGCAATATGCCCAAAATAAGTTCCTTTTCCTGGAAGTGATGAATTTGAAAGCAAACTTGCTGTGGACATTAAGAGGAGTGACAAGGAAAGGTCAGATTATTTAGGTAAAAAAAGAAATACACATTGTTTAGTGGGTCCAAAGACAATTAAAAATTTTGCAATCAGAATTGCTCCTGCTGCAGGTACAGGAAAGGCATTCAGCGCTGAGAGTTTAAATCCTGATCCTTAGCAGTTTAATTCCCACTGAAGGGAATACTTAATCCATACCCTGGAAAGCTGTCTGGATTCTCCATGCCATATTGATGTCCTAATGATAAAAGCTGCATGCCAATAACTTCTTTTGGCAGTTCAGAATAAATGGATTTTAATTGAGAACATAACCCAAGGTAGTGCTTTTCTGGCCTAAGTACTCACCAGGGAATTGCAGCCCTGAGGGCTGAGAATGGAAAATTGCTGTTGGAACTTTTGCCCAGCACAGAAGAGACTTCCTTAGAACAGTGGGGGAAAGTCACATTGATGGCTCACATGAAGCAGTCCAGACCTGAAAACCCAAAGCTGCAGTAACAAAGGGATTCCCACAACTCTGAGTCACAGGACAGCCACAGCAGGGTCCCTCAGGGGACCCTGGGGGTAGTAATTCAGTGACAAGGTAATCCCTACATCCACTATTGCTATTTGTGATGTGCCACAGCCCCAAATTCATTGTTCCTTGCAGATTACAAAGCCAATGAATTAAGCAACACAAGCATAGACATACTTCTTTTTTTCATGGTACAACTAAAGCACTTCTTCAGGAAACCTGCTTTAAAATTGTCTTTTGGTCCTAGTCCTCTCCCTTTGGAATGATTTACCACTGTGTGGTTTGTTTAACTCACCTTTATGTGTACTGATCAACCCCAAACAACTGTTACCCGAAGAGTCTAGGTAAGTGGAATGAAAGTCTGTCCCAAAAATTGAGTCCAGCTGTTCTTGAAGCTTTTTCAGGTTGCCCTAATTCACACACTACTTTTTCCTTGTATTTCTTCTTTCCTTAGACCAGTACCATGCTTAGGTTACTTTTCATTTCCTGTTGTTAGTACAAAGGATTCCTAACCTGGATGTAAAGGATTTCCAAAACAATTTGCTAATTCAAAAACTCCCTACAGCAGTTTTTTTAAAACCTATTTAAAAAAAAAAAAAGACCAAGACTAAGATGTGATTCCATCTTAGTCTTCCTAAATCAGCTTTCCAATGTTTTAATACTTTAACTGTTTAAAAGTGTGAGGGATACTACTTGTAATACTTCATAAATTTTAAGTCTTAGCTGTCATACACTGGTTTGTTTTACACAACTTTTTCCACTTGCAAGTTAGCAGTAGTCATTTCCTAAAATAATATGCACAGGCTTAAAGCTGCAAGCAAATTGTATTGCAAAATAACCAGTCTTTCTTTCCATTTAAAGCCTTGTCATCTTCCTTTTTATTTTAGCTACAATTAGTGCAAGAGCAATCTCACTTTTTATCGAGGACTGAGGTGTGTGGTCTCAGCCTGCCCACACAAGTCCTGAAGAAATGTTTTTTCTCGAAGTTTCAGCAAGAGTAATCTTTGCTTTTGTTATGCAGATTTTGATTTTAAGCTACCTTAGTCCCTGTGCTCTCTCCCTTCCCCCTTGCTTTCCTGGAAGAAGTTCTCTTTTATCAGAATATACAAATAGAGTAGTTGGCACAGCTTTTTAAAAAATGTGGCTTTGTTTGACAGGTTCATTTTAATGTCCTGTTAACAGGTCATTGGGTACAATGCTTGGTATGGTGAGATTTTTAGAAAAATGCCTCAATTTTCTGTTAGTCATCATGAAGTTGGAAATTATGCTGATATCCGTCTTAAAAAATTCGATACACGGCACTGAATTAGTAAACACAGCACTGAATTAGTAAACCACATGAAATTTAGAGGCCTGAACATGTTCCCACACTGAGACATCCTAAAAGCAAACTCACAGACACTTCAGTTAGAGGCTAGTTGTGACTGGTCCCAGTAGAGCTAAAGACACTTGGCCCAGCATGTGACATTATTCCTGACAGTGGCCAGCTGTGAGTTATTTTTAGCATATGTCCAGAAGCCAGTCTTAAAGCTGTGCATGGATTTGGAGATACTTCAGTTACAAGGGTGATGTAAATGCAGGTAAAACAGGCTGCTAGAAACCAAACCCTACTGCCAAACATGTACATGGAATTGCAGAAGGCAAGAGCTCTGCAGGGGACTTGTACCTGGCTGTGATGAGCAAGGTCACAGATCATGGTGACTGAGTTACACCAAAGTGAGGTGCATTTGCTTGACCAGGTTTATTCCTTGCTACTCTATTCTATTTAGTTTGACTTCCAAAGTAATGGAGCACCTGCAAGTTCATCAGCTACTCGTCCCAGTGAGGAACAAAGTGTAGGAGCAACAGTCTAATTTTGGGGGTGTGGTAACAGCCAGCTGCTGCTGTTACCCTGTGTGTCTGAGAGGACTCAGCACACTGGGGTTAGTCTGTTGAGTCCACCTTTGCCATTGTCCAGCACATTAAAACTTAAATGAAGCCGCTTGAAACCTGCCTTGATTTACCTTCCTGCTGGAAAAGAAGTATTTACAATTGGGCCAGAAGAGAAGCCTAGGAGAAAAAAAGCAAGGTAGAAGAGAATCAAAGATAATTCAATGTTCCAAACCTGTTTCTTCTTTACACAAAAGCATTTAGGCTTAGCTCTCAAAATAGTCACTGTCTTGGCTGGGGAAGCTGGCTGGGCTCTGAAATTAGGGTGTGTTTTCTTTGTCCTGTGAATGTGTTGGACTAACAAGTGTTAGCCTGAAGAAGCAGCACTGGAAGAAGCAGAGTAATTTCTTTAAAAAGTAAATAGCAGAAATATGAAAGAGATGGAGGTGGGCTTGCCTCATTTCTTACAGTCTTTCTGTAGTAACCCTTTAGTGGCAGTGTTTGGAGATGAACTAGTGAGCTGGACAAACCTTTGGTCTCACCTAGTACAGCTGCTCTTCAGCTTATGGAAGAGGAGTACAGTAAAGCCAGTTATGCAGACCATGTTGAGGTGGGAGAGGTGCTACACTCAAGGCTTTCTGACAAACTGAAACTGCAGCAAGGGAGAGCTGGAAAACATTTTCTGTCAGTACATTTTCTATTAGTGAGGCAAATGAGGAGCTTGTGGGGTCTCTGCCTTTAGAAGTCCTGTGAAAAAGCAGTTACCTAGTCTGGCCTTTGTGAGATCCTACAAACCTTTCTGTTTACAGAGAGAGATTATCTAGGTATATGTGTATCTATCTATTAGTATATATATTTTTTTGGCTAACACAAAATGTAAATATAAACTGTGTCAGTAAATGAGCAGTGAAGTGTTTCCTACCCCTAGACCTTTTAATTGTTTTCACAAACAAAAATTGTCAGGTCTGCTGGGGAGGATGCAGGTTGCTCCAGCAGTTTAAGGCAGGATATGTATGTGAGCAAACAACTTATGTTTTTAAAAGGAAGCTCAAATCCCTTTATAGAGAGCGATGCTTTCTTCCCCAGTGCCCTGCCTGTCTTCCCCCTGTTCCCAAGCTACCTCCTGCTGATGTTTCTGTTTCTTCCTTCTCTTGTGCTCTGTGGCTCCTGTCTCCAGGTGCCATGTCTCTGGAAAGCACCATGAAGCTGGATCCGGGGAGGCCGAACGGCTGGCGGATCCCGTTCAGCCCGCGGGCAGGAGGCTGCGGGGCCGCCATGCGCGCCATGTGCATCGGGCTGCGCTTCTACCGCCCCTCCCAGCTGGACACCCTGGTCAAAGTCAGCATCGAGAGCGGCCGCATGACCCACCACCACCCCACCGGCTACCTGGGGGCCCTGGCCTCAGCCCTCTTCACAGCTTATGCAGTGAACGGCGTGCCCCCCGTGGCCTGGGGGAAGGGGCTGATGGAGGTGCTGCCACAGGCAAAAGCCTACGTGCAGGAGTCTGGCTTCTTCGTGAAGGAGAACATGGAGAAATGGTGAGCTGCACTCCCCGTGACGCCATTTCGTAAAGTCCTTGTATGACAAAGCGAGCTCTGCTCATACTTAAGTTTCAGTAATCACATTATGGCAAACTCCTAGGGCAGCACACACCTGCCACAGGATCAAATCAATTCAAAGGCGGGTTGTGTTTGGGTCATGTACTTTTGACCATTTTTTGGATCCAGTATGAAGTAGGTAGACTTGTCATCTCAAGCAACTGTGATGTTATGAAAAATGGCAAGCAGGGCTGGGGAACAGCACCAACCTTAGGGCTGAGCTCAGTTTGAAAGTTATAACCAAATCTGACTGCATATTCACTGCACCTCTGTGTGCAGGGGCACACACAGAGGTAGAGCTGCTCTGAATTTGGGAGGATGACTCAGTTCTCACTCTGAGCCTTTGAATCCTGCAGGTGCTGAGCTGCCCTCTCCCATGTGACTGGAGGGAGGGGAAATCTAACTCACTGAAACTTGTCCTTGTGCCTCTTACCGTAAATCACGTCCCTAGTTTGACAAATGGGGGCCGCCTGCCATCTTGCTGAGCCCTCGCTCCGGGCTCTTGACGTGGCGCGTTTTCCGCTGGCGCCTGTGTGGTGCTCAGCTGTGTGCTGCCACCCTGGGACAACTTACAGCCGCTCCATTCCGTCCTCTTTGGCAGGTATTACTTCGAAGAGCAGTGGAAAAAATACCTGGCAGAGAGAGGCATCTCGGACGGGGTCTCATCACCCAAATTCCCGCCCAAGTACGGCGTGGAAGAGAGAGACTCGTTCTACACCTCCCTCAGCTACAGCGGCTGGGGGGGCAGCAGCGGGCACGACGCGCCCATGATCGCCTACGACGCCCTGCTGGGCGCGGGGGACTCCTGGACAGAGCTGGCTCACCGCGCCTTCTTCCACGGGGGGGACAGTGACTCCACGGCTGCCATCGCTGCCAGCTGGTGGGGCGTCATTCATGCCTTCAAGGGGGTTCCCCCCTCCCTCTACGCCCACCTGGAGTACAAGGACCGCCTGGAGAAGGTAGCCAGGGGCTTGTACAGCATCATCTAGGCAGGAGATGGCAGGGCACCCCACAGGCACACTTACCCAGCAGCTGTCCCGTGCTCTCTCGCTTGGTTTGCAAACCTGCCAGTTAAATCTGGAGAATGTAAGCCAGAGCCAGACCTGCCTTTTCTCTGTGTGCTGGCTTCAGTGGGGAGGCCACATTGGTGCTAGTTTGGGGCTGGTGTTTTGATGGAACACACAATGGTCCCCCAAGACATCCCTTCTGCGCTGCAGGGTGGCTGCACATCGCCTGGTCCTCAAGAGGAGCAGGAGCACCCACAGCAGTCCTGCTGCAGCAGCAGGACAGGCAGCAAACCCCACTCAGGCAGCCCCAAACCAGCATCCTCCCCCTACAAGGGGAGCAGGGAGCACCAGCAGCCCATTGTGTCTGGGGACAACAGAGCTTTCTTATAAAATTATTTTAGCAGAGGATGTTTTTTGTATCAAATGAATGTGGAAAAAACCCCCAAACCCGACCTTAAAGCTGTATGAGCAGTGCATTTTACCCAATTCCACACCACTTCAGCAATACAGGTAGGAATGCATCATGCTACTTCCCCATTTCAGTGAATGTGGGAGAATTCAAGACTCCTGACCAAATCCTTACTTAAGGCAAAAGTGGGTAAGGAGAATTAGCAGGTTGCATTGTACATCAGCTTCTGTAGTGAACTCTATTCTGCTTTCATCAAGGTTACTAAAGGTAATTTGCTTAACATTTGCTATGCATAATTCTATTAAAATAAGGTTTTTCTTCAATTCCAGACTATGACACAGCAAAGTACTTTAACTGTTTTCAGAATAATTTCAAAACCAGTTTATCCCATTCAATAAAAAGACTTGACAGGCCTCTGTTAAATGTTGTGTTCTATTATGGCATGGGTTGAGGGTTGGATGGGGTATGAAATCAGAGGTGCCAGGAGTCTGCAAGCTCCAGCTGCAAGAGAGAGGAGATGTGCTACCAGTGGTAGGGAGAGAAGTTATTGCATCAAGGAGTAGGGGCAGAGGGAGAGGGTTCCCAAGAGGAGGGCCTCAGCACACCTTTATGCTATGAGTGCACATAAAGGCATAATAAAAGCCCAGATCTGACAAAAACCAGCAGCAATAGGATTCACAATTTCAACACAGTTTACTACAGCTCTCGGGTGTGTTGTATAAAACATGTTTTAGTGCAACATAGTACAAAGTTTTTGTTGGGGTTTTTTTTCACTTTTTTCTTTTTTTAAAAATCCCAAACATTTTTCCACATCATGCATGGACAGGGTCTCTCTCTTTCTTCTTGGGTTTGTTACAGAAAGTTACTGCAGAGAGAGTGGTTTGAAAAGCTTTGTGTTAAAACTCGTAACAGGAAGAGGCTGCCTTATAAAAACTGAGAGAAGTTTGAGACTGGGCAACACACTGCCAGTGCAGTGGAGAAATGTCACCAGCAAGGTACATTCAGGGACCACTGTGGGAGCCACTTCCCAGGAAAGCCTGGGCTCTGTGGCAGGCCTCCAGGAGAGCCCTGCTCTGGGGCAGACAGGTTGGCGAGGAGGAGCATGGCTCGGGTGCAGAGCAGAGCTCTCCCAGGAAAGAACGGCTCCCGCTGACTTCATTCTCTCTTCTTCCTTAAAGCTGAAGTGAGTCGTGGTTCCTGCCTAGGAGCAGTACGTACAGGGGATAGTACAGTTAGGAAACAATAACCACTGGCTTGCAGCTACAGCTGTTTGCACCTCGATTCTTCATTTCCATTCACTTCTCATCCCACTCCTCTCTTTGCTGACGTCTTAGCCAGAAAAGGAAGACAAGTGTGCGGGTGTGCGATACATACAGATATAGGAATGTGATTTTATGCATATGCTGAGGCCAGTAAGCAGTTACTTCTCGAGGAGGCAGACTTCACAGAGGGACGAGTGAAACTGGGGCTTCCCAGCAGAAGAAGAAACCAGTGCTGTTCTGGTGGAGGTGCAGAGGTGGCCAACTTCAAACGCCTTAGCATGGGATGATCTGCAGCCACGTGGGTCCAGGAGCGAGGCTTCACGGTGCAGATCTCCTACCTGAAGCTTCACCACCTCTGAAACATCAAGGCATCAGGGTCTAACTGACTTAGTGCTACAGAGCATCTGCTGAGGTCCCCTCTGCTCCCCAAGAGCAGTCCGACCCTCCGGAGAGGACAACGGCTGTGGGTATGGCACCTCTCACACGTGAGGCAGGGGGGGTCTTGTGGCTGCACCCGTCCGCCCCCGGTTGGCTTCAGCCATGCTGCAAAAAAAGAAATGGCCGGATTTGCCAGGAAGACATCAAGGAAGACAACAAAAGGCCATTTTTGGCAAACATTTTCTTCCGCCGGACGTAACGCTTACGGGGGAGGAGGCGGTTTCCTCCACAGGACAGGGCAGGGGTTCTTGGCATTAGGGGGTGCAGGAGGTCAGGTGCCCCACGTGGCGAGAGCCCTGGTTTGGTTCACAAGAGCCATATCTTTCACAGAAAGAACAGCATTTCCTGCCACAGCGACTCCTACAAGAGCAGGTGACGTTGCCAGGAGGGGGAGCTTATGGAGAAATGGATTCTCTTCCTAAAGTCTCAGAAACAAATGGCAGATGCACATACACGCAGGGGGAAGATTTCTCTTGGCCAAGGGGACAGGGAAGTCCCCAGGGTGCTGATGTGCTGCAGGCCCCTTGCTTTGTCCAGGCTCACACTGGGGAGTAGTGCAGCCACAGGAAACTCGTGACACATGGTGGTTAACTGCACGTCCCCACTACGTGGCATGTTTGCTACTGGGCTCCTTGGCTGAACCATCCAGGGACTGTGAACATGACCCCTGGAGCTTCTCCTTTCCTCCTTCTTAAGAGTCTTTACTTTGGTCATGTTGAAGCCTTCAGAGACTGGATTAAGCCTCCCATTCCCAAATGACTGGGGCACAGAGGAGATCTGCCTCATCAGAGGTGGCAGCATGGACACCAGGGAGGAGCATGACTGGTGAGACTGTACAGGGACCCTCTTTGCTACAACATAGTCAGGGCTTTCAGGTGTCCTTCCTTTCCCCCTTTCAGTTCCATGAGACAAACTAAACTGCTTTTGTCCTGACCGCAAGCATGCTCAATATTCAGTCTCTCCAAGACCTGGGAACACTCCCAAAAGGTGAATTGCTCCCTCCTGAGAAAATGAGTAAGATGGAGGCAAGAAGATGCTGAGGCTACAGCCAGTCTTTGAAATGGACCTCTTGACAGACAGCCCAATTAACCCCTCTGGGGACAGACTGGCTTTGTCTGTTTTGGAAGAGGGAGGAGCTAGCTCAGTGCACCTTGGGAAAAGACTTTCTTCACTGTGGCACTGAGTCCGAGAAGGAAAAACAGTCTGTTTTGGAAAACATATACGTTTACTTCCAAAGAGATCATCTTAGAACCAAATACCCCCTGGGAACTCCACACTGTGTGGAGGGCAGGGAAAGTCTACAGTTCTTTGAGTGACCAAAAAATAAATGATAAAAAAGCAACAGCCCAGAAGACAGCAACTGATGTGGGTCACATTAGTCCGAGAGGAACATCTGCTATGTACCTCTGCAAGTACCTCTGTTCATTGGCGTGAGGGGATATGTTCTCACAGGTGCTGGAAGAAGCCTTGGACCTTCCTGCTCCTGCTGGCTGGGCAGAGCTCAGCCACTGTGTCGGAGCACAGACACGGAAACAAATGAAACAAGAACAACAAACCGCACTGTGTTCCTCAGGGCTCCCGGTGTATCTCTACTTCTCTCCCTCTGTGCATCCCTACAGGTGTTTCTGCCTCTTTAGTCCATGGTTCCCGGGTGGATGCTGAGGACTGGTGGCTCTAGGCAAGTGGGAGAGTAGTTGAGGTGAGGCTCTTTGATCCACAGCAAGGGAACCCCATTCTTGCCCTCCGAGTTCTTGCTGGAGTTTCGGCTCTTGAACCGCACCAGAAGGATGGTGATGATCAAGATGCCAAAGATGGGGAAGGGGTAGAAGAACACAAAGTAGAAGAGGGCGTCATTGGAGCAGATGACAGACTGCAGCGTGGAGCCTGAAAAGAGACACAGGGTGGTCACATTTCATGGTTTCTCTGTAATCAGGGCATGCAAACTTCCTCAGAAACATAGAAAACCAGATGCTCATTATTCTATGTCAAAGCAGGAGGTGGAGCTCTGGGAAAAATAACAGTGTTAGAACAGAAGAAAGTTGTAACAGGGCATGTTTCAGCTTTATCACCCCAGAGTTTCATGAGTGATAGAGTCCTCCCTGGAGGAGATTTTATAGTATCTTATAAACCCTTGAGCTGACTGGAAAAGTACCAGCACAGACTTGTCCCACTCCCACTCACTCCGTGGTCTCTTTCCACCTTGGTTGAACTAAAGATGCAGAGGATGCCAGGGCCATCATGGCCATGGCCCCAGACAGTCATCACCTCTTCTCACCTGCATCCTGCACATGCACAGCGACCATCCCCGACTCCTCCTCGGCCAGCCGGTACCAGACGCCGTTGGGATCCGCCAGCCACTCCTCCACTCGGCACGAGTAGTTGCCCGTGTCGGCACCGCCAGCCTGCAGCACCGTCAGCCGGAAAAGCACTGCCGAGAGCCTCTGGAAGCGCAGGCGGCCCTCCCAGCGACCGGCCTCGGGGCTGAAGATGGCATCAGGGCCCACACTCAGCACCGCTTCCCTCTCTTCCTCCTCCTCCTCCCCCTCCTCCGCGTGGTCGCCCGCCTCCTTGGCCCGCAGGTTGTACCACGTCACTGCAAAGTGGGACTCTGGGCTGGAGCGGGACAGGATGCTGCAGTCCAGTGGGAAGGACTCCTTCTCCTGCACCGTGAGGTTGGCGGTGGCTGTGTCCACCAGCAGGGTGGGATCTGAGATGACAAAACAAGAGGTGAGTGCTGAGCTATCATCAAAACCACTCTGTCTCAACACAAACTGCCATGACTGGTGCTGGGCACGATCCAAGCAAAACCCAAATCTTGATGCAGCCTGCCAAGACTCACAGGGACCTCTGAGGCCAGCACTGCAGGCACAGCATCCTCACCTCACCATGCACCATCTGGCACGGGGTCAAACAGGTGCTGGCTGCAAGCACCATCCTACCCCTGCCCATCCTCACCCCAGCTAAGGGACGAGAGGAGAAAGCTGCTGCAGCTCATCCAGACATGCTATGTGTCAGGATACCAAGGTTTGGTGCATGTGCTGAGGAGCCATGTGCTATTCCTCTCCCTCTCTTGCTGCACAGAACGCTGCACAGAACATTGCACCCCCTGCTTTTTATTTCTTTGAGAGTGCTCAAAGGACTTGAAAATCATTATGATAGAAGAGAAGAAGACCTTTTCCAGCAGCCTGAAAGTCATTTAGGTAAGAGGTTCCTCCACAGAGATGGTCTCAGCACTGATGGAGCAAGGATGCTCCAAAAGTCTTCCTCATTTTTTTCCCTCTGGTGCTTGCTGCAAGGCTAAAGAGATGTTTTTACCTAACTGAGACACAGTGGCCAGAACCCACAATGAGTTGATTAAAAGCTGACTTCAAGAGCAATTAACATTTGGTTTAGTCATCTTGCCAGGGAGCACATACTCCAGGGATCACAATCAGTCTGGATCTAAGCTTTCATTTAAAGATTAAAAAGCCCTTTCCAAAGTGGGAGCTGAGCAGGAAGGGCAAGTCGATAGCTCACCAAAGAGAGAGGCACTTTCTTCTCCAGTGAGGAGAGCTGGGCAAGCCCTCCCTTGTGCAGACACTGAATGTCTCTCAGGAGGGGGCTACTGTCCCTCAGCTCTCGTCACTGCTGTGCCCAGTGGGCTTTTCATTACAGCACCTGCCAAACACTTTTTAAATGGTCCCGTGAGGAAAACCTTCATTAAGGCCAGAGCTCTTCAGGCCATAAGCAATATGAGTATTTGCAGTTCACATCTTCACAAAGAAGACTCCTGAGCAGAAACAGGAATGAGTTAAGTCACGAAATTTTGGGGACTACTAAGGTAAAAAGGAGGAAGGGAAGGAAATGGCTTGTCAAAACTAACACAAAGCCTCCCTCACCTTTAGCAGGTTAAGCAGAAAGAGGAGAACTGATGTCTGAAGGTGCTGGGAGGTTTTCCCCCCCTTGCTGATGATTGTAGCCCTGACAGATGAGGCTGGAGATCCTCACTAATGAGACATGAGTCACAAGCACGATTAGTCATTTTGTTAAGTACTGACTGCTATGAAACAAAAACAAACAACAACAAAGCACTTTTAGGAAAAAAAAAATCTTCAATTAGCAAACTCCCAACCCCCTCTCTTCTTCCCACTCCACAGTCTTCTGCAATTCAAGAGGAGGCTCAGAGATTTTTCCTGCTGTTCATTATCCCCTCCATCAGGGCTGGCAATTATCATGCCGGATGGAGAGCTGTACTGACAACCCAGCACAGCATAGGGATTGCCTGGGGAGGTCTCTCTGCTCAAGCCACTCTGGCCAGCAAAACTTCCCAAGCAAAGATGTGGCAGATAAGAGCTCTGCTGTCCCCTGCTCCTCCTCCACAGTACAAACCTCTGCCAGGAATGACTACTAAAATCTTTCCAGAACCTCATGCTTTTGCCAGCTCTGGTGCACAGTTACAAGGCTGACATCTTGCTGGAATGGGCAGGAAGCACTGCAGAACATGCAGAGAGTGGTTGCTTTAGAAGCTGGAAAATACTCAATGGAGGAGGGCTATACTGTTATTTGTCTTACAGCCTTTAAGACAGACATTTAACCTTGAGTCATATGCCTCAAAAGCCAGGGAGTTTGTATTTTCCAAGGTAAACTGCCTTTGCATCTTATCTGTTGTTAAAACAGGCAAAACTTAGCAGAATACTCTGGGAATCTGCTTTTGAAGGTTCAGGAGTCCATCAGTGTTGGTCAGTCTTAAGAACCACCTTTTGGGAACACAGGAGCAGACAGCTCCACTGTATCCTAAGTCAAGCAACGCTGGCTGAACAGCAGCTCCTTGTGGAGCTCAAGAGGAGAAAGAGATTGTATGACCTCTGGAAACCAGACTCTGCAGGAAGATCACAGAGCTGTAGTTCACATATGCAGGGAGAAGAGACAAATGCCAAAGCTCAATTAGAGCTGAAATTGGTCAGTGTTGTGTCAGCTCTTTTTTAAGGCTGTTAATAGCAAGAAGGTGTCTGAAGAAAATGTTGAACTGATAGCTGTTGAAGATAGTTACCTATTTAATAAGGATGAACAAAAAGCAGACGCACTCAATGTTTTTTTGCCTCAGTCTTTAGTAATACTGATAGACCTTGGGCTGCCCAATCCCATGACTCAGAGGACCATGAGTGCAGGAACAGTAACTTTTCCATCTGCAGACTCTGAAATTGTGAGGGATCAGCTGTGTCAGCAGAGTGTCCACAAGTCCATGGGGCCTGATGGGATTCAGCAGGCGTTACGGCAGGACTCCTCCTGAACATTATCCACGGGCCCTGGGAGTCTGGGGAAGTGCTCTTTGGCTGGAAGCTGGCCAGTATATATTCCAATTTACAAGAAGGACATGAGAGAAGACCCAGGAAACTACAGACCTGTTAGTCTGACTTCAGTTCCTGGAAAAACTATGGAGAAGATTACCCTGGGTACTACTGAAAGGCATTCAAAGAACAATGCAGTCATCAGACACAGCCAACATGGCTTCAAAAAGGGGAAGTCTGGTTAAATAATTCAATATCCTTGTGTCACCTGCTCTGTCAGTGGATGAAGGGAAGGCAGTAGATGCAGTTTTTCAATTTCACTAAGGCTTTTCATATTGTCTCTCACAGCACCCTTCCAGCTGTGGGATGGGGGGTGGTTCATGGTGCACTGGGTGAAGAACTGGCTGAAGGGCAGAGTTCAAAGGGATACAGTCAATGGGGCTACTTCTGGCTGGTAACTGGTCACCAGTGGTGTTCCTCAGGGTTCAATTTTAGGGCCAGTGCTGTTCAGTATATTTATCAAAGATCTGGATACAGGCGTTGAATGCACCATGAGCAAATTTGCTGACAATACCAAACTGGGAGGTGCTGCTGATTCTCTTGAGGGACAAGAGGCCTTACAAAGTGATCTAGATAGATTAGAGCTCTGGACTTTAATTAATGGAATGGAATTTTACACCTAGGTTCAAGTAACACCATGCACAGGTAGAACTGGGGGAGGAGTAGCTAGAGAGCAGCCCTGCAGAAAGGGATCTGGGGGTGCTGGTTGACAGCAAGCTCAGTAAGACTCAGCAATGTGCCTCCACTGCCCTCTTGTCATGAAAGGACCTTGCCTCTGAGGCACACACCTGGGAAGCACAGGTAGCTTCTTCCATCCTATTCTCAATCAAAATGTGAGTAAAATCAGGAGCCTACCCTATTTAATCTGCCAAAAGTGTTGAAAAAAAAAATTGTATATGCAGTGACAAAATGCCAAGCCCATCTAGTTGTATTTGCAGAACCTGCTCTACACTCTTTCCAGAAAAGCAAGAGTGCAATCAAGAAGACATGGAAAAAGGAATCAGCATGGTCTGTCCTGTGGTCCTGCCCTGTGCCTGGACCCACTGTCACTGACAGACAGATGGCGATTCGTGTTTGCCCAAGAGGGCACAAAGCTGCAGGTGGCACCAGATCCCACTCACCCGGCTGCCTGACTGTGAGGGTGATGAGCCCGGAGAGGTCCTCTGCCCGCTTGTACCAGCGGTCCCCGGGGTCAAGCAGCCACTCCTCCACGCGGCAGCCGTAGGCGCCGCTGTCCCGCACGGTGGAGTTCTGGATGGAGAGCAGGAAGAGCCCCGGGGCCGGGCTCTCCAGGTGCAGCCGGCTCCGCAGGTCACCCAGCGCCGCCGGCTCCCCGTAGTGCAGCGTGCCCTGCCGGCTCAGCCAGGCCACCACCTCCTTCTCGGCGCGGCCCGGCCGCCACACGGACCACTCCACCAAGAGCTGGGATGAGGGGCTGGTCCGGTTCTTCACCAGGCACTCCAGGGTCACCCACTCGTTCTCCAGCACCGTGATGTTCTTGTGGGTCTGGTTGACCTGCAGGCGGTTATCTGTAGGAAAAGCCCGTTAGAAATGCAATGTGACCAAGGGCTGCAAGGGTCCTTTGTCTCCCCATAAGCCTTTCCTGCATGGCCACAATCCTGGGGTGTGATGAAATAAATAAGGAAGAGGAAAAAATGACAGAGAAAGGAAAGAACAAAAAAAATACAGGATGAAAAGAAAATAAGGCTTGTGTTTTTTAGGGTCTTCTCAAAATCTCAGGCTAGTCACCAACAATGACCCATTCAGTGGAGGGAACTGGAAACCCACAATCTCCCAGCAGGACCTGGGAGGTCCTAAGTGCACAGAGACCTAATGAAGGGAGATCACACCTCACTCTTTCCTTGTTCTCCTCCTAGGATGAGGCAGTAGCCTCATCACACCCCAGCCAGTAAGCCCCTCTGTTGTGGAAAAAGGAAAAAAACCCTCTGTTGTGGAAAAAGGAAAAAAACAAGGTAGAGAACAGACAGCTGATTACAGGGAACCCCCACTGCAAAACAAGAAGTGGCATGAGGGCAAAGTCACACGCAGTGTTTTGCTGCCTCGGGAATGTCCCTGGTTTTTGCTCCACAACTTCATTGATACACGGGAGGGTGACTGGAATCAGCTCTTTTATGTGAAATGACGTGTCGAACTCTCCTAAATCCCTCACAATTCTTTCCAGGGCCAGCCTGGACTTCCCTGCTACCGCTGCTGCAGCAAGCAACAAGCACCGTACTTCCCAGAGAGAGCTGGGCAATGCAAAGGAGGGGACAGTCACAGCTCCCCCGTCCCTGACTACCCCTCAGCCACCTTGGGACTCTGCAGACAGAAATGAGGAGCTGGCACTGGCAGCAAGCCATGCCCTGCTGTGCCTCCTGCATGTGTGACCAGGCAAAGCTGCACTGGGGACCATATCCAACATCCCTCTTGCACCCCTGTCCACAGAGCTTGTGTCTAGCCAGCCAAATCCAGACAAAGAAAATATATCCAGCCCTGATATCCAGCTGCATCCATCCTGCCTGAGGGATTTTATCTTCCACACACAGGCAGCTGGAGCAAGCAAGGACAAGGCAGGCTTCCTCATGAAGTACCAATGCTCTGGACAGTACCTGCCTCCCTGCCTCTCCCTTTGCCCTTTGTCCCAGCTGGTAGGGGCTATATTTAGCTCCTCCGCCAGCTCACCTTTATCAGTGTCATCCACCACCACGGAAACCACCCACAGAGCAGATTTCTCCTTTCCTGGCAGCCAGCTCCCCACCTCATTAAACTTTATTCCCATCTCATGTGCAAAGGGAAAAGACACAAGACTCCCTGTGCCTGCCAGGATACAGGCACAGAGTAAAATTAAACTGTGTGCAAGACATAAAAATGCTTTCCCAGGCAGGCACACACACAGGGGTCCTCTCTCAGTAAGTCACTAGTTGACACTCTTGCTACATGATACTCTCAAGGATAACGAAACCTGGCTGGATGCAGTGGCCCTATAGACTATGGGGGATGGACAACCTTCATGTAGGGACACTGAAAGGCACAGAAGCTCAGCCTGGTGGGACAGGAGTCACATCAAAGGAGGGAAAACCCTCCTTCCATGCAGGGATGTGCAGGCATGAGGATGCAAGGACAGGGTGGCAATCTCACAGGAGCCAATGCCGAGAGGACCCCACCTGGCTGCTTGACGGTGACCTCGGTCCGCCCCGACACCTCCTCTGCCAGCTTGTACCAGGCGTGGTTGGGGCTGAGCAGCCACTCCTCCACGTGGCAGTAGTAGCTGCCGCTGTCCCGCACCTCTGCCCGCTGCACCGTCAGGCTGAAGAGCCCGCCCGAGGCGGAGCGCTCGAACTGCAGCCGGCCCCGCAGCCCCTCCTCCTCCGCGTAGGTGCCGTACTCGAAGGCCGAGCTGTGGGTGGTCTTCAGGATGAGCTTTCCATCGGCATCCGAGGGCTTGTGCACGTACCACAGCACGGCGAAGTGGGAGTCGGGGCTGGTCTGGGATTTCACCGAGCAGTTCAGGGGGATGGGCCGGTTCTCCACCAGAGTGATGCTGCGCTTCGACTTGCTCACCTGCAGCTTGGTCACTGCGAGGGGGAACGGAGAAGGATGAAGAGAGATGGGTCATTAACACAGGAAAGGAACTCACTGGATTTGGGTGGACCAGAGAGTCCCCTCTTGCTTGGGTCCCATTTAGATATTCTACCAAATCTCTCCTTTCAACCCCTACCTACTCCTGGATCCTCCCACTGTGTCCCTCAGCAAGAGAGGCTGCTTTTTCACAGTCTGGCCTTTAAAAGACTCTTTTTAATTCATAGTGGTCTAAGGCACCAGACTTAGTAAGATGACTACACCCAAATCAGTGTTTTTTCTCATGGTGAAATCATACCACTTGCACCTCAGGGCAATGAGCTGTTGGCCAGTTCCAGAGAAAACCACTTCTGAGAAAGTGAATTAAAGGAGACCCCATTGCTGTCACATGCCAGCCATCTCAGTGAGATGTATCCCACAGACACGCAATAGCTAGGGGAGGAAGTGCAGGCACAACTGGAAAAGGAGAAAGAGCACCAGACTGGAAGGGATCAGCAGGGAGCAAGCTCCGCTCCCACAGCCAGGAGGTCTGGCTCCAAATCCACCACAAACTGCACAGCCTAGGACAAGCCACAGGCCCATCACCTCTCTTGGCTTCCCAAGCACAAGTGCAGTTCCCACGCTGTAGCTAAGCAGTCCCACGGTGTTGAGGATGATATAGCAGAATCATTAGCTCTAGCTCCTGTAAGGAGAGACACACAGATTCCCAATTCCTCTCTCCCTGTACAACCACAAGACGAGCCTACACTGCAGTGTGTGCTCACGCTGTGCTTGCCACCCCAGCCTTGAGCCCTGAGCCAGGGCATCCTGTCAGCAGGGGAGGACACAAGGCGCCCTCCTGTGACACTTGTTCTCGGTGCGCCCTGGAGTCCCCATCAGCTGCAGACAGGGAGAGGGGCTCAGCTGGACACACCACTCCTCCCAGCAGCTCTGCCACCATGGGCCTCTCCTCCTTCACCTCTCCTCACACCCCTGTTCCCCTCTGAAAGGGGGAATGCTGCCTTGCTGCTGACAAGCTGCAAATCTCCTAAATAAAACTTCAAGAGTGCACGGGTACAAGTGGCACGATGAAAATGTGGCAACCACAGGCACAAACAACTGAAGGCTGCCAGGGGACCTGTGCCCATCCACAGCCTGGAAACACATCCCACGCATCCTGTGTTTGTGAGGAAGCAACGTTGTCTTCTCACTCTCACCAAGGCACGGGCTCCTTGCTTTGCATCATGCTTTGCTTCCAGCTTCCCTTGGGCACCAGGGCCTCGGATGCCTGTCGGCACAAGTGATGAGTGACAGTGCCCAGGGAGAGGATGGGCACAAACAACTTCAAATGGGAGGAACTCCCACCACAGCAATGCTTTCTGTGCTATCACATCTGAGATAGGCATCCTGGTATCGCATCCGACAATCCCCTGGAGCCTGGATTGCCTGTGGCTTTAATCAGTATGCTAATAAAGACTCTGTGCCTGTGGTATTGCATGCAGACACTGGAGAAAGGAAAGGAGGGAAACTGTCCTTGTTTTGCCTCCCTAGGGATTTCAAGCTAATGGATAGAGTCAGCACCAACCTCTTGTATTTCTGCCATACCCCAGACACATTCCCTCTCCCCTTTGTTTCACTTCAGGACAACAGCCTTAACCACCACACCCTCATCCTACCTTTTTGGCTCATCACTGGTTAAGAACGGTTATTTCGAGCATTAATCAATCTTCCAAGTCCCTAGGAGATGAACCAATAAAAAAAAAGGTGGTTCTCAGCAGTTTCCTTTCTCCCCCAGCCCCCTTTCCAAACAGTTTATTTTTAATTGGTACTGGATTATTTTCTGCAACCGTTACTACGGAAACCTTTGTTACTATAGCAACTGTGTATGTTAAGTCAGTAGCCCTATATCTATTAAAATGCAGTATATACACACACTGCGTGTGGTGGGTTGCTCAATATCAACACACACACACACACACACACAAAGCCAGGGTACACACAGAACAGAGCTGCTGAGAGGCAAGCACCCCTCTCAGTGCTCTTCCCACATTGCAGCACCTCCAGGAGATGAAATGAGGATGGCTGACACAGAGTAATTCTAATCTTAGTGTCTGGGGCAACAGACCCCCCCTGTACATGAGAGATGTATTCCACTGAAGCAGTGAGGGCTTGTTCCCAGACCATAACCACAGTCATTGTCACTGTGTACAAACAGCATGGATGCCCGAGGTCATCCAAGGACTCTTAGATGGCCCCTCAGCAGCTTTCCCTGCTCCCATGCAACCTTCGGGAAGAAATCTTTTTGAGAGCAACGGGGAAGCAATCTTATTAACTCTGGCAAAAATGAGATCTTAATTTTCACACACACCCCCCCATCCTTCCAAGCCATCCTTGGCAGCCACTGCAGCCAGCAGTCAGGAATTTGCCCACATTTGCGCTGAGTCCCCAAGATATTGATGAGGTTGCGCTTCTACAGCTGCTACCAGCTGGAGCAGCAAGCCCTGGCAGGGAATCACAGGTCTTCTCTTTGCCAGACTGCACTCCTGCAGAGGTTCATAACTGTGCACAAAGTTTCCTCTAGATTAGAGGTATCAGTGATATGTAATGACATCCCTGCCAATGCACTTTTCATCAGACATGAATTATTTTCCTAAGGGAGGCACACTGCAGAAGATGCAAGTGCAGGTTCTGTTTCCCTCCCACAGAATTAGAGAGGACATGCTCAGTCTTTTCCAATTCTGTGAATGCCAAATGCTTCCACATCCTGGTGCTGGTTCCTGCATAGTACACAGGCACCTATCTCTTCTTCATTATCTTTTACAGATCCTGTAGTAGTGATTCAAGGCTTTTATGGCCCACAGGCTGATAACTGCTAAGTTGGAAACGCTGTGGCACACAGGTTACCTCGGGCAGCTTCACCCTCAGGCTGGTTTGCTTGTCCATGCAGGGGAGAGATCCTGGGTAAGACATAGGAAGCTTTGTGGGGTAACTCACACTTCTGCTCCCCCATGGGGCTGACCATCAGCCACTGTTCACAGATACACAAACAAATCCACAAAGCTCATTTTGCATTTGGGAAAAATTATTTTAAAAAGGGGAAAACAGATAATATTGAAGTTGGTGGTCCAGGGTAATGGGAATGGTACAATACAAGGCCAGGGAGTCCATCAATTCTGGTGGTAAGCCTATTCCAGTGCAAACTGAGTCTCTCCATGCCATGTGCAGCTTGCCAGGTCATGTTTAAAGATGCTGCCATGACAGGGAAATGGTTGTAGCTGCTGGTGCACCAGTGAGGTTGCAAGAAGTGTGACACCCCAGGCACCCAGCCAGTGAAACCTCGCCCTACTGACAAGGGGAAAACTCCCTTTCCTGGCTTGAGAATTTGCCTGGGCAGAGAGCCAGGAAAGGGCTTGGCCTTCAAACGCTGAGTTGACCCGGTGTGCCCCAGGGGCTGGGGTTTCAGTGAGGCAGGGCAGGGCTGCTCCAGCCCCGTGTCAGGCAGCAGAGGTGGTGGGCACAGCGATGTGAACAGACACGGTTACCCAGCATTTTCTGCTGGCTGTCAAGAGGCTGATGTTCTCTTAACAGCCTCCTGAACATCTGCTCTGTGAGAGGAACAGGTGCCTGTGTCTAGGTGAAGTTATCGTGCATATCATCTGCAAACCATAATCCTGTTGCCACAATGTCTCCTGGCTCCCTGGAGAGTGCCAGTAAAAGAGGATATTGTACCTTAATGTACTGTAATTGGCCCTACATATGCTATTAAGGCTTTCAATTTACACTGGCAACAAGTCATGGTTAGAAACCTCTTAGTTTTTTTTTATCATTATCTCAAGATGCCTGTGGCAGCTTTTGGTCCTCAAAGCTTGCACCTCTGGCTGGGAGCTCGGGTCAGACACACCTTAAAACCACAGCAGGCTATGACACAGCCAGATCCTCTACAAGCTGATATGTAGTCACAGTTTTCTCCACACCATCAAGCAGGCAATCAGTCTCCTCAAGCTGTGCATGTGGTAAGCACAGTTATACAAATATTTGGGGGAAGGGAGAGCAGTCATCAGAGGAGGAGGACAGAGACAGTGATGTGATTCATGGTTTTTCTGCTGACTTGCTGCCTGTTGGCTCCCTCCCCTCTGTTTCCTCATCATCAAACTGGGCTTACACCACTTACCTTTAGCAAAGCACTTTGCAACCTGTACCTAAAAATGCTGTGATAAGAAGATGCTCTGTCTCAAACACCTTACATCATTTTGCCTTGTAGGCAGCAAGAAGACACAACAGCAGGAGTTTACTTCCCACCTGGGAGCCACTATTACCAAGTCCTGGGAATGGCAATGTTTAATTGCAGCTGAAGACACCCTTTCCCCAAAACAGCCCCACACAAAACCCCAGAATGTTGCCCCTGCAGCAAAGGAGGAGGGGGCCATCCACTGGGGAAGGAGCCAGCTCTGCATGAACTGTGGCACAGGAGGGTGGGCAGGAGGATGGCCACCACCATCCCAGAGAGTCCCCAGAAAGCCCTGTCACCACAGCAGGGAGGCAGTGTTCCACTTTGGAGGCTGCTGCTCGCTGGGGAGAGCTCCTCCAGAGAATACTTTTGCTTGGAAAGAACTGATGAAATGTTGCAATAAGTTTTCCAGGGAAATGTCCTAATTTTAAAAACCTCCACTGAGATTTCACTGTGCTGAGGTGTGTGTGCAGGGGGAGCAGAAATGAGGCCAGCCCAACCTGAGCCCAGCCCTGGTTTAACACCATACAGTGGGTTTAGCAGGCCAGTCAGGAGGGATTCTTTTCCAGGAGCACAGCCCCACAGTGACTCCTACAAGGAACCCCTCGCTCCCCAGCACACTCAGTGTACAACCCTGAAGGGCATTGGCCAGGCCTTTGGCACGAACTCAGCCATTCCCTCTGCCTGTGGTCACATCCTAGAGGTGCTTCATCATTTCCCTCACTAGGGCCTGAAAAGCACTCAATACCTGAATTCCTCCAGGAGGATGTTTGCCTGGGATTCAAGTGTGCAAGTTATTACCACAGGCTTAGACATGTACTAACATTCAGACCTCTGCCAGCTCTTCTCCCTTCCACAAAGCAGGGCTGGGGAACCTCCTCCACCTCCCCAGACACTGCAAGGACTCCTGCTTTAATGACTGAACAGAGTCAAGCAAGTACACGCCAGCCTACTGATTCAGCATGGCGAGAGCTGGGTGACTCACCTTTATTAGGTTAGTTGAAATCAAACCAACGTTCAAAAGGGAAAGATGTGCAAACCCTCTTGGAGAGGAGGCATCAGAAGAAAGGCATTTGCAGAAGGGAAGAAAACGAGATGCTCCTAGGAGGACTGTGCTCATTAAGCTTAACAACAGCACAGAAATCACAGCAAAGTAAAGACAAAGGCTTCCAGCACTGGGGCAACCTCCCCAGAGAAGGCAGGAACATGGCAGCACAGCTCCCGACTCCGGCTATTCTCTTTTAACTGAACACAATTCCTCCTGAAACTGGATTAGTGAGGTTGCAAATTGCATTAGCCAACATGGGAAGCTGCTGGTGCAACAGGAGCAGCAGAAAGGGAAATAGCATTAGACTTTGCCTGCCATTATTACTGCCATTATTAACTTGTCACTTTACTGTAGTGTTCCTATAACAATGAATTATTGCCTGCAAACAGGCTGACATGATTGAATTACTGGGAGAGCAGCTCTGTGGGAAGGAAAGACAGCGTTAACCCTTTCCTGAAGAAGGCTCAGCTTCAGCCCCCTCCCATGTGCTCAGACAAAAGAGCTGAGCTTGTGACTCTGAACACCACCGAGTGACCTGCATTTCAACATGTTCAGCAAGTTGCTGCAAAGTCCACAGCCCAGCAGGCAGCCCAGACACTCCCCAGCCTCACAGCTGCTGCTGCTGCAGCAAGATCAGCTGGGTACTTAAGCAGCTGTGCACGTCCATGCTGACCATCACCTGTCCAACAGCCCTGCCCAGCACTCAGCCCCAAGCACAGGCACAGGACCAAAGGACACTGTGCTACTGCAGCCTGGGGAGTGGAGTTTGATGCTCTCAAAACGGTGCCAGAGGGTGCTGTGGCAAAGCAGAACAGGCACCTCTCCTCAAACCCTATGGTGGATCCACTTGCTCATCTGCACCCCCACCAGCTCCAGCCTCAAGAAGTCTGATCATCCCAAAGTACCTACAAGTGGCCCCATGGCCTGCCCCTCCCCAAAAGCAGCACAGTCAGACTGCAGACCCAGCAAACACTGGGGGAGCGGGTCAAGTCCATCTCTGCATGTGAAGACTGCAGGCAGTGACAAGGACATGTGCTTGGCCAGGGAACAGCCTGGCACTTCCAGCCTTGCTGGAGCCTGTGGAGCAGCTAAGAAACCAGCAGGTAACCAAGTGGGGCCTCAGGGAGGAATACATGTGTGACCCAGAAAGGCTCTTTAAAGCCCAGAAGCCATACATCTGCCAGCACATACAGAAAAGGCAAGGATGGAAAAAGCTGGGAAGCTCACAGCCTCCCAGGCCCAGCCAAGGCTAAGGCAGAGACCACCAGCTGGGATGTACCACTGGCCTGGAAAAAACAGGACTTTCCCCAAGAAACAGAAACCATGTCGGTATAAAGAACAGGAAGAAACAAATGTACCCCAAAGCAAAATGCCTCACAAACCTAAAACCAGAAACTTTTCTGCAAAACCCTGAAATGCACATAAAGTTCTGCACGAGAGAGAGGAGGGGAGGGAGGAATAAAAGATTCCCAGCATGAGTTGTGCCTGCTGTCAGAAAACAATATACGGCTCACTGATCACTTGTAAATTAAAATATGGAGATAGGATCACTGGAAGATAAATTCAGTACCAAGCTACAGCTACTGAGGATAAAGAAATAAAAAAATAACATACAGAGATATTTAATCAACTCCTCGTCAGACAGATTTCAAACAAAGGAGTGCTCCGTCAATTAGGAAAAAAAAGTAATTAAATGCACTCGAAGAGCAAGTTGTAACACACATAGCAGCACCACACACCAACTCCCATGCCATGCTGGAGGCTGGATTTCCTGAGATATTTCTTCCCTCACAAAACAACCTGGCAGTTTTGTGCAGTTGCACGCTCAGAGCACCACTGCACCCTGTAGTGCAGGGCTGACTTTCGCACACGCTGTGTTTGACTCAGGCATTTTCAGCAGCTCCTGCTGAAAATCCTGACTGCTGGGCAGACAGAGATGAGCTGCTTAGAGTAGTGTGAAATGTCATTTTCTTACCATCCAGAGAGCAAGCTCTCCAGACAGACCTCAGGCAGAATCAGGAGATCTTCTGGATACTGCCCGCATCGGCCCTGCCAGTTTCAGGTGCTGCTCTCCATGCAAAGAGAAGACCCCTGAGAAGGACCCAGCTGAATTTATCCAAGCATTAGCTCACTCCACTCACCTTTCACTGTTCCTTTTCACTGGGCTAGCTTTCTGCAGGTGTACTAAACTGAGCTGGTGCACAGCAGCACCTGTGCCAGCACAAGGAATGGGACAGGACCATACAGCCAGCAGCCCACATCGGGGATGAGGATCACCTCCTTCTGTGCAGCAAAGTGCCAGATCAGCTCCACCTGCAGGAGTTTACTTCCCACCTGGGAGCCACTATTACCAAGTCCTGGGAATGGCAATGTTTAATTGCAGCTGAAGATAGCATTTCCCCAAAACTGAACACTCATGGATGATGCTGCTTCTGTAACTAGTGAGTACAACTACTGCTGGAAGAACAACCAAGTGAAATGAGCCATCTGTCACTTCTTAAGGAATTGTATTCTTGAACTTCTTAAGGAGTGAGGACATATTTCAGCATAATGGGCTACAGATCCATCATCATCTGAACTCCCTGCTTCTCTGTTAATTGGGACAAGGAAAGCTACAGTAATTTTCTTTAGCAGCATCCCAAATGCCTATTTAAGAAACTAAGATGGCCTTGAGCGAAAACTTTTATGTACATATACATATGTTAAAATAAAAGAACCTGAGCCACAGGTTCAGCATGTTTGTAGCCATTTTGCTGTAAAGAAGCAGATCTCAGGTTCAGTGAACCCAGGAATCAGTCTTTGACCAATGTCAGAACATGCAGTCTCTCATGCCAAGAGAAGCATTCCTCAGGATACAGAACACAGAAAAATGGTCAGGTGCCATGCACAGGGGTGGACTGCCAAAGCTGCTGCTTGGGCATATGGGGAGGGACCCCTGGGCTGGACACTGCTCTGACTGGAGGGCTGAGAATGCAGCAAGAGAAATATTGTGCTGCTGCAGCACTGAGCCTGCTGGCCCCAAGGCCACTCACCTCATGGAGAGCTGGGCTCCATGCAGAGACTGGGACAGGAGAAGAGTGGTCAGCACCTGGCTGCAAAGCTGCTCATCACCAGTCTCTCCCTCCCTTAAGGGCTGCCCCTGCTGACTCTGCTTTTGAGATCTTCAAGGACAGGAGGAGGTACAAAGCTTTAGAGCTGGACACCATCTAAGTACTGCTCACAGCAGAGTATTTTAGTCCAAGGAAAGCAAACAGGGAATTGATGAGAAGCTAAACTGTGTGGAGAGAGAGAAGCTGTTCCCAAAAACATCAAAGAAGGTGCATGTGCACAGACTGCAAACAGGCTGACACCATGGTTTTGTATATCCAGGCTGCAAACAGGAGTGGAAAACTGCTCAGGAGATATCAAAGAGAGAAAGCAGAGAGTACTCTGAAATGGTAGTGAAAAATTTGGACGTAAAAGGTAACCATGGAGAGAGCTAATTTGAAGAGAGCAGCATATCCTGGATATGGCCCAGGTCTTCTGGCACTGTCAGTCTTGTCGGGGGGCTGAAAAGAAAGATTGCCTGCACTAAGATCAGTGGGCACACACAGAGCAGGCTGAATCAAGCTAAGGTCCCACTAGGTACAAGGATTGTGAAATGCATCCAAGAGGCTTCATCCATTTAAAGTTCAACTTCTCAGATGACGCCCCTGGGTGCATTTTCCAGGCTGGATCCCAAGAGAAACCTTGAACATAACTGGCTGCAATCAGCTCAACACACCTGGCTCCTACAGAAGGCTCTCACAGGCAAACCTGCAGAGGAGCCAAGCAGCACCGCTCCCAGAAGGAAAACCAAATGCAGGGAGAGGTGAATCACAGCTCTGAGCCCACAAGGCCAGTGTCATCACCCCCAACACAGCATCAGGAATGCAGCAGCACATCCAGCACGAGCTCCCTCCCTCACTACTTACACCCAGGAGGACAGGGATGTTTGGAGGAGGGAGTGATGGCTAAACAAGGAGAGAAAGCACCCTGGGGTGTTGGCCTGGGATAAATAACTGCCAAGGAGGTGACAGCAAGTCTAAGTGGGGAATCTGTCCCAGAGGACCTGGCAAGTGTGGCAACAGAGCTCCCCAGGGCAAATGAGCAGCAGTAGGAGAATCAACCCTACCTCTGCTGTCTGCAGAAGAAAAAGGGCTCCAGCCTGGTCACTAATAGAGGTCCATGCAAGGGGACAGCTCTGGGTCATGCAACACTGAGACCCTTCATTTCATGTGTTCAGTGTGCTGGAAGGAAGGAGCAGCAGCTCTGAGGAGGAACAGCAGGTCTTACCCCACTGGCAGTGAAGGAAAAGGAGCAAGTCCCCAGGCACACAGGGAAGAGGAGGCTGCTCTGAGCCACAGCCACTGCTGCTGAGGAACAGGCTCCTCTCTTCTGAGCTCTTCTCAAACTCCTTCAGCACTCAAGCAGGAGTACAACCACTTGCCAGATGGAGCAGGCAGCTGTAAAGCAGGGAAGCAGTGCTGTTCTACAGAGCAAAACCACTCTGGGATCAAGCAAGCAGCAAACTTCAGTTTCCAGACTTCACTTCTGTAAGGAAGTTTCCAGCTCATTAACTTTCGTTGCTTTACTTTATTGCTGGATGCTGCCAGAAGCAAGAAGTGTCAGGTTAAAGCAGAGACTTTGTGGCCTTTGAAAACACTTGTTTGAGCCTCCACTCAAGAGTCTGGTCAGCATCCCACTGGCCACTTGTAGTGGCAGAAAAGGCATCTTTCACATCCATCCATGAGAGGATTCCTTAAACACTGAAATTACTAAGAATTACTAAGATGAGATGGAATAAAGGCATTAACAGAAATATCTGAGTTAAGGAAAGCTTCTCGCTATACTCCACAAATGCCTTGGTAGTTAATTATTTCAAAATCAGTCCTCCTCTCCCAGCATTAAGTGTGCTATATATAAAGCAGCCTCCTTTTCCAGTTCTCCTCTACCTCATGCCCTCCTCATCCTCCCAGCATCCTAAGCCTGCACAGTCACAACCATCCACCATTCAGCCACTGCTTGGCTCCTCAGTGAGCCTTCAGAGACAAGGAGGAGCATGAGACTGAACAGTCTCTCTGTGGCTGCCATGGATGGGCTTGGACAAAGAGGTAAGAGTCCTTCATTCTCCACTCATTAGGTTTCTCTGGCCATTGCTAGCCCAGCAAAGCCACCCTCTGGTTTCCTGTGGAGAGCAGAAAAGTAGCACAGGGCTCTGCAACCCACCTGAATGCAGGGCTTCAGGGACAGCACAGCTCTGGCTCGCCCTGCTCCTAAAGTAAAGTTCAGGAAGAAGCCACCTCCAGCTCCTCCAAGGCCAGCCTGATGAGCCTCCACCCTCCCCCTCCATGATGGTTTCAACTTGACAGCTCCTAATAAACCACACTTTAAGAAGCAGCCCCTGGAGAGCCTCTGGAAGCTAATTAATGCTCTAATGAAGAGCATGACTGCCTTGTTTGCTCGACAGCTCCCAGGTCAATCAATCTGCTGTAGACTGGCTTGCAAAAAAGCAGTGAGGAGCCCAGCACCCCTGGCATCTGCTCAGTTATCATCCCCTGCCATCCCTCCTCCCATGTTCATTACTGTCAAAATCCCAGCAGCAAGAGGACAGATTTATAGAGGCGACTGCAGCTTCTCCCTGAGCGCCCGGTCCAGATTTAGTCACGAAGGAACAAGACAAGGAACAATGCAAGGATGGAGGGGTGGGGAGCTGCATGGGGAGGTGCATGAGTATGAAAGGGGTGAGAAGGTGCTCTGAGGGTGGGGGTGTTGTGTGACAGCCCTGCTTTCTTATTCCGCTGTTCCCAGATACACTCTCCAGCACTCAGACCCCAGGACTTTGCTGAATCACCCCCTCATCTGTGCTGCAGGGGAATGGTAAGTGCAGTAACACACACAGTGACAATGGCAATTTAATACACCAGCACAAATCTGCCCCAAGCCTCCTTGCCAAAAGAGAGAGCACTCTGCAGACACCCAAGCCTGCCCAGATTGCAGCACAGCCCCCGTGGTGCACTGTCTGCTGCCCTCGTCTGAGTCCTGCAGACCACACAGACACGCACTGCTCCCAGACAGCGCCTGCTGTCTCATCCCTGGACACCTGGCAGGGAGAAGCAAGATCCAAGGAGGAGATGGGAATAGAGCCTGCCTGACAGCCCTTGGGTCTTCCTCTTGACCTGTCTGAACCTATTTACCACCTTCCTCCCTGAGGCAGGACCCAGAGCCCAAGCGCTGTTTCCCGTCCGTGCTGTGTGAGGAAGGAGCAGGGAACAGTGAGGTCAGCTGGCATCTCAGTGTGAGCTGAGAGCTGAGCCTGAGAGCTCAGCCAAACACTTCCAGGGTCACTTGGATTCAAAAGGAACCACCTGCTTCCCCTAAAAGGTACCTCTGCCTCCCCTAAAACCCAAGGAAACTGTTAAGTGCCAGGGACCCACCACACATGTCCTCTCCAAGGACAGGACACAGCTAATCCCGATGGATCTCTCAAATATCAGCCCACCAAGCCTTGCATGCTGGCTGCTCTTCTCCACCTGGAAAGGGGCATGGCAAAGGGCAAAGCAATGCCTCTAGATGGGAAAATGGTGGTGAACCCTCAGAGGGAAGAGATGATGGCCTTGGGGATGAAAGATCCAGGTTTTCAGAGACAGTGGAAGCGGAGCCCCAAACACAAAAGAAATCTCCACTCCTGCACTCAGGGCTCACTTCTAGTTTAGCTGCACTACTGTGCATGGTCTCCTGCCAGCTTTGGTTTCAGGGAAGCAGCTGGTGTGAACTGAGATGTACTTTCATTATTCTTCCCCTTCTGTTGCAACAAGAGCTCAACAAGAAGCAACAGGCATCTTGAGAGATGGAAGTAAAAAGGAGAGCACTGCATTGTAGGGAAATGAAATAGCCACAGGCTATCTAGCCAGTCTGGTCTCCAGTCACGTCTAACAGCCCCCCACACCAGCCTGGATTTCTGCCCCAGCCTACAGAAGTTAAAACTCAGCAGTGGCCCTAAAGCAGTGCAGGTCTCTGTCCCTGTAAAGCACACATGAGCTCACAACCCAAGGCGTGCAGGCTTGCATGACACTGAGCAGCAGGCCAGGAAGGGGAGCTTTGGATCCCAGTGCTACTGCTGGGGAACTTACATGATACCTAAATTCTCTATAACCTCTCAAACGTACAGCCAGCACCCTTTATAGGGAATCCCTCCCATTGCCAGTCTTTAGAACAAGAAGATCCCAAGGGATCAGGAATGCCACTCTCAAAGGCCAAATCTGGCTCAGATGCCACACAGGAGACTTGTGCCATCGTGCCTGCAGAGTACTCAGAGGTACATTAATCCTTGTACTGGGTTAATGCTGCCATTGCCTGCTTTCCTTTGCTCCCTCCTTCAGCCCCTGCATGTTTCATTTCTCAAAATACTGTTCATTTCTTCTCAGATTTCACAAAGCAAGGAGGCCACCACTAATGTACCTTTCTCTCCTCAACACACTTCAAAGGCTGAAGTATACTGATTTCCATGTCTGCACCTGGAACCTGTCAAATAGAAAGGTCACTCAAACAGGGAGCAGCGGTTGGAGAGGGAACTAGAATCCCCACATTAACTTACAGTCTAGAAACACATGCTGGCTCCATTTGCCAAAAGATCTCCAAACAAGCCTTCTTTATGGTGTCCCTGAGTGGACTGGTAGTGGAGATAGGTCACCCCAAGCATATGGGTCAAGGCAGACAGCCACGGTTAATGGCAAAGGAAAGGCTAGGACTGAGACACCAAACAGCAACCTGAAGTCATCTCAGATAACTAGTGACTAGTGGAACAGAAGTAGATAGACAGCTCTCTCAGCTGTTTAATCATTCCAGGGTCCTGAATGACCCTTTTTGGAGAAGCCTTGGATATTTATCTGAAAACCAGCACCCACTTCATCAGCACAGCTTTGACTGGGAGGGCTCTAGGACATTCATTCTGAAGTGTCTGGGGAAGGTGTCTCCCATATCATCCTGGATCCTCTCTGGAGATAATCCAGGAATGACACAATACAACCCTCTGTCACCTGCAAAACCAGAGAGAACAGAGCAGTCCCTGGTCTGACTGCCAACATTTCATTCATGGAGAACACCAACCACCTGCTTCCAGAGGCTGCCTGGGACATGGCAACAAAACACAGAGAGGGTACAGCCATGGTGCTGGGAGAGCCCTGAGGAGTCCCTCTTCTCTTCCATCCCCACTTGTGAGCCATACAGCCTCAAACATTATGCAGGGCTCACTGAACTGACAGCTAAGATTTATTTTGCAGTTGTTTGCTGAGCAGCTGGGAGACAAGGAGAGGTAAAAACCATGGAGACCTGGACAACTTGCTCTGTTAAGGCATCACTTGAGTGTTACTGCTCCAGTAAAGAACAACAGGCTGCCAGAGTGTGGTTTAACTGAGCTGCCTGCCACCCTGAGCTGTGACACACAGGCTCTCTTCCTGAAGCTGTTATCAAGGATTTCTCTTTCCCTCTCTGTCTCACACAGATATGCATGCACAGGGCTGTGAAGAAGCATGCTACGCCAGGGACCACATCCATTCAACACTGCTTCCTAAGGAAGTAAGCTAAAATGATGAACATCACCAACTCGACCTTGCAAGCAGTAAAACATGTATTACAAGGCAGCATAATCAAGATAAATGGAGAAGATTAACCTGGAGATGAGGGCAAGGGAGAGAGAGGGAAGAAAAATGATGGAGAGCTCATGAGGTGGCTCGAGCTCGCAACATCCCCTGAGTTGTCTAAAGACAGGGCTGGGGAAGGTGGAGGGATTATGAAGAGGGATACTGATGGGAAAAACATAAAGCCCAACCAGTAGAGACCCTAGGAAGGAGTCCTTCTGCACAGGAACACAAAAGGAGAACTCTCATGCAGCAAGGACCTGAGCCAACAGGCTTGAAGGTGTTAAAAGCCTCACTCCAAACACCAATTCCACCCCCAAGGCCAAGGCAGCAATATATCATTCAGCTCAGCAACAGCCCACAGCTACCATGGTCACCTTTGTTTGCACTTTTCATGCACACTAGGGACACCACCAAAATATCAGTGACAAGGCCTACAGAAGGCCCCTCACTCACTCCAGTGGCTGTACAGGGACAGCACCTTGTAGGTTTTCTGACTGCCCCTGCCACGCCAGGTGCCTGTTGCTTATCTGCTGCACACTCTGTGTGGGCACCCGTGGCTGTGGAGGCTTTCAGCCAAAAGGGGTCAATTTCTGGTGAGGATGAAAATCAGGCTCTTTGATCACCATCTGTTTTTGAAGGTGCCTCCAGCAGAATGAGAGATGCACCCAGTTATTAGACCAGAGCTGCAGCACCCCACTTATGGTGCATGTGCAGTTTTGGTGGGAACACATTTCTCTCTTTTGATCCTGTTTGCCCCATTCTTCTCCTCTCTTTTCAGAGTCTGTCCTGATAAATGGAGGTGGCAACCTGAAAACCACCTCTGTCTCACAGGAACACTCCAGAAACTGGACTGAGCTCAGCCATCACACTTCCCAGAAGAAAACCCCAGGAACAGCATGCAGGAGGCAAAGAGAGGATATCCACCTCTTATCCACTTCCCCAGAGGTGGATAAAGGAGCTTGTCCCAGATTGCCAAGCAATCTATTGCCAANAATAAAGAGCTGTTATTCCTGCTCCCATATTTTTGCCTGAGAGCCCCCCTTAATTTCAAATTTATAACAATTCAGAGGGAGGGAATTTATATTTTTCCATTTCAGAGGAGGCCTTCCTTAACAGACACCTGTCTTTCCAAACCAAAACAGATTTCCAACATAATCACAGCTGAAGACCTGAGCCAGCTACAAGTGAGAAACATCAGTCACTGCCAGACCTGCAGTCCTAACTCAGGGGAGCCCTCTGCAGCACCAGCACACACCCCATCCCCCCAACACGCCTCTCAACCCCCTGCACACGCCCTTGGCACTCACCCGGCCGCAGGACCCTGATTTCCAGCAGGTTGGAGGTCCTGTCCGCCAGCCTCGTCCAGCTGCTGTTGTAGTTCTTCCTCCAGAGCTCGGCCACGCACTGGTACTTGCCGGCCTCGGTGTCGCTGGCCCTGCTGATGCTCAGGCGCACGTTGTTGCTGGACTCGGCCTTCTCGATGGCGGTGCGGGTCCGGAAGGCCGCGGCCCTGTCGCCCCACTGGACCCCGCCGTCGCGCGTGAAGGTGACCAGGTCGTGGAACTCGGTGCTGCCCGCCGGCTGGAAGCGCCACGTCACCGACACCGGCACCCACGACGGGTAGTGGGGCTTGATGATGCACTGGAGGTCGAAGGACTCGTTGTAGGTCACGCCCGGGGTGCGGGAGATGGCGGTGACAGCAAATCCGGCCTCTGTGGGAAGAGAGGAGAGGGCATTGAGACACCTGCCTATGGAGACCCTGCTGTCAGCATGCAAAAGCCAGTGTGGTCATCCAGTGGTGTGATCAGCCACTCGAGTTGCGTCAGCTTCTCATTTGGTATGGCCAAGTGAGGCGAAAAGCAGAGGCAAAAACACACAAGCGGTGACTGCCCGAGCAGCAGTGACTGCCTGAGTGAGCACTGCAGCACGCCATAGTAGGATTGCCCTTGATTTCTGCCCAGAGGAGTGAGATCCCCTGAGACACAGCCTCTGCAGGCTGCTGAAACCCTGCACGGAAATGCAGCAGCACAATGGCAAGGGAGCAGCACCTGGCAGAGCAGGTATTCAGCACCAGCCCTCTGTGATGCACAGCCACCTCTTGGGCAGGGCGTCCCACCCTGTCCCCCAACCCAGGTCTGCATCTGGCTGCTGCAGCTGGAGGAAGAATGAGGAAAGCAAGAAGTAGCAGCCTTCAAAACATGCACTGTAGAGGTGGCAATGGTTACAAAACCCCAGGATGGAGGCAAACTGAAAGAGAAGCTGGTTGCTCCTGTTCTTCACACAGCTTTTGTTCTCTTCCAGATCACAACTCCAGGACAGCTTTATGCAGTTATTCTCACGTGTTTGCCACTCTGCAAGCTGGTCAATATGCTTTGACTTGCTTACCCCCAGCACTCTGTTTGTTTAGAGGAGTTGAAATCAGCAGTCTATTAGTAATTAAAAGGTAACATATTCCAGTTAGCCAGTCAGGCTTACATATTCAGGCAGAGTATTTCCATTGCTTATTTGTACCAAGCTGCAGAGAGAAACATTTTCTTCTCTTCCAATCACTTCAGTGTGGCCAGCAGACTTAGCAGGGACCTTGTTTTCTTCTGCCAACGTCCCCAAGAAGCGCTCCCCTCCTCAGAGCCTCCACAGGGAGTCCCACGTGGGCTGACAGTTCCCCTTCTCCCTGCAGTGCTGACCACCCCAGCTCTCAGCAGAGCTGCCACTGCTTGAGGAGACCCCAGACAGTGCCCAGTCAAAAAAAGCACATCTTCTGGATCAGCATGGAGCTTCAGCCTGCCACTGGCTCGAAAAGATGAGCCAGGAGCTCCCTGCTGCTGCAGGCAGACCGGGCACAGCATGGAGCCCACCAAATCTGCACGCTTCCAGCAAGTGCCTCCGCAACCCCATGGTGTCACCGTGCCAGAGCTCCAGGATGTGTAATTACTGAGAAAACAGGTCAATCTTCGGGATTAAAGCCTCTCACAGCATGTTCAGTAATTACCCAGGAGGGCAGTGTGAGACCCAGGCTGCCTCCCCTGCAGAGCTGCTGCATCTCAGCCCCACATAAGCCCTCACCTTCAGACCCTGCAGCAGCCCTCCTGCCCCACACTCGTGTCACCGGGCCCAGCTCAGAGAAACCCTGAGCCAGAGAAGGCCCTAGAAAGCCAACTTAATTTCACCAAGACCAGCTGATTTCATCAAGTTTACTCTCCAGTTCCTGGGCAAGGAAGCTTCATGAAGTCATGCAGAAAACAGGTGTGTTTCCCAGCTCTTCAACTCCGTCAACATGGTCACGGCACTTAAGTTAACAAATGAAAGCCCTTCTTCTTTTCAGACTTGGTACAAAAAGCATAAAAGTGGACTGATTTTCTGTAAAACCTTCCTACAAAAATACACCACTCCCTCGCCAGACTGGGACTTAAGTCTGTGCCACGCACTCAAGAGCCTCAGAAGTTCAGGAACATCTGGTCTTTTCTGCCAGCACATCTCTCTCTTCTGGCTGTTGCTTCTGAACCACCCTGTGGTTAGATTTATGGGTTTGAACATCATCAGCTAAAGAGTTTCTTATCCCAGCAGGCTGGCAAACAATGAGACCTTAACTTGACATGCGAGAGTCACTAAATTTACTGCATTTTTTTTAGAACAGCAGTTTCTGAAGCCATAAACCTCTCTTGCTTTTTCTTAGTACCCTGAGTTTTGAGTTTCTCAGGACATTTCAAAAACATGAAGATGGACAAAAAATACCAGATTCAGAAGCAAAACAATACTCAATAGTTTCTCTACTATATTTTTATGAGGTACTTCAGCTTTGCTAGTTAAACAGACCTAGGAATTTCTTAAGACTAGACAGAACATGCTCAACAGCTGGTGACTGAGGAGCAGAGGAGGTGGGACAACCTTTCCATCACATCTTCTGGAACTGCTGTGCACTTCTGAGCATCTTAAATTTTAAGAAGAGTAGAAGTGACACATTTTAAAATCTCAGTGCTTAATCTCAAGACTTTTACAAGTGGCAGAGTAGAGGGAAGGGCTGACACTTGGGACTTGTAGCAGGCCAAATGCTGCTGATCTCATGAGGAAGACACCATTGAAACTAGATGAGAATCTTCCTTTAGTTCTTTACAAAAGAACATCCTCACCTGCTTTTGGAAGCTACACAGAAAAGATTTCTAACTCCAGACAAAACAGCCTCTGAAAGGAGGTCAGAAGTAAAGCAGAGGAAAGGAGGAAAAAGGCAAGATTTTCATCAGAATACAATATGACTTTGAAGTCTGGTCTCACACACATCTTGTCAAAGCTTAAGATTAATAATTCAGAGTACCAATAAGAGCCACACAATCCCCACCGTCCTGCCAAAATTCCTATCTCAACCTTTCAATAGAGCTCTCTGATTGTCTTAGCCTTGGCATTCTGAAAATCAGTGGCCTCATAGAAGCAGTCATCCCTTCTTCAGCCTTCTGCAGATCACTTTTGGAACCAGCCCAAGAGGACCAAAGTAACTCACAATCCATGCACAACGTCAAACTCCCTACCTGCCCTCTCCTAAACTGATGTGCTTTCACTGTGTTGGAATAGAAGAGGCCCTTGACAGAGCAGAGTACCAGGTGCAAATGATCCCAGGCACTGGTTTACTTTGGTCATGGACAACATTGTGGTTCTGGGCCAGCAGCTCAGTGCCTCCCTGCAGAGGCAGCGAGGACCATTCCTGACTCACACTTTCTGTCAGAGATGCCCACCATTTCTGCTTTTTGGGCCAACAGATGCCCAGCATTCTGCACTTCTGATCTGGTGTGGGCAGAAGTAAGGTTTACGTAGGGCAGGCAAGGAGAATTCGACGTCCATGCGCTGCCATGGAGCACCACTGCACTGACCAAAACCCAGCTCCAGTACTGGCAGGACACATCATGGGACTGGCAGCCTCTCTCCTCTGAAGGACGCTGGAAGCCCTATTCCTCTCCTCAGCCATTCCCTGCTCTGCTCCTGCCACAGCCACCCCTCAGACTTTGCCCCCACACACAAGGGTGCACGCAGGCATTTTGCACCAACCTACGAGGAGCTGTGGGCAGGCTGCTGGGTGCCTCCATTTTGCTGGCAAGCAAAGGCAGGAGCGCTGAGAACAGCCGCAGTGATCTGCAGGTGACCTCCTGGGGGACGGCCAGGCACACGGGGGACCGTGGCCCCGGGGCCCCCCACGCCTCAAGTACTCACCCAGAGCAGTGATGGACACCGGGGTGCTCGTGTGCCGCTCCCCAACCATCTGCCACTCCCCATCCAGTGTCCGTGTCCACTCGGCCACCCAGCACTCATAGTGGCCCTCGTCCGCCTTGACGCTGTTGAAGATCTCCAGGGTGAAGGAGCCGGGCCGCACCTGCTCCGCCTGGATGCCCCCGTAGCTGCTGCGCTCGGCGTAGGCGGGCCCGGGGTGCAGGGTGCCCTCCCGGTCCAGACGCACGATCTCGCTGCGCCGGTTCAGCTTGTCCACCAGCTGCCAGGCGACCGAGAGGCGGCTCTGGGGCCCGAAGCCCGAGCGCACGTTGCAGCCAAAGCGCAGGCTCTCTCCCTCCAAGACATTGGTGGCGTTGTTGATTATCTCCAAGGAGATGCTGGTCTCTAAGGAGAGAAACGCACACACACAGGGGAGATGATACACACTCGCCACTGCTCGGACTGCAAGAAGGACGCTGCTGGCCAGAGACGTTTCCCACCAGGTGCAGGAAACTGCCCACGCATTTGGGTCCAGGCACATCTTAACCTCATGTGACCACATCCAAAAACAGCTGGTGGGCAGCGAGCTGCTCCTGGTGACTTGCACACTCAAGGCAGGTGTAGGCCAAAGCTGGGAGAAATCTCTGCCTACGGCTCAGGAGACATTGCCGTGTCTTCTGGTCACAGGTCCGGGATGGGATCTCAGCAAAACTTGAGGGAATTTCTGTTGCTACAATATGCACTGCGTGCGACTGGCTCTGCCAAAAAAAAAAAGCTTCCAGCGCCCTGTGGCTTTTTCAGTTCACGTCATCCTGATCACCATCTTGCCACATCCATTCCTACCAACACCTTTTGGGAGAAGCTCTCCCAGACTCCCACTATTCGTGACACTATAGGTAGCTATCACTGTTTGGTAACATTCAAAAAAAATCTGGTATCTTGAGCTTCTCAGAGGTGTAAGGCTTTGTGGCTGGTTTTTCAGAGAAACTGAGTGCTGGGTTACTGAAGTTACTCCTGCTGCCTTCCATCACAGTTATGGACACTTAGCACCCTTAAAAAAATCATCACGTTTGTTCCTACAGCTGGTGATTTATCAAAGGCAAGAATCAAATCTGTCTGAAAGGTGGCTGGGTCTAGAAACAATACATTTTAGAAATTTGTCCAGTGCAAGATTTCTAGCTGGAATGGTTTTCAAAGCCAAACAAATGAGACCAAATATCAGCAGGAGAAAAAAGAAATAGAATTTCTTTGGAGAAATGAGGAGGGAAAAAAAAGCAAGAGGAAAGGGCTGCATTTCCCTACAAATCTAGGAGATAAGAGGCCAATATAGTACAAAATCCTCTTGCAGCTACCCTCTGCTTGGTCCAAGCCCACTGCCATGGTAGCCTGGGCAACCCATGCAAGGTTCACCATGCCACGGCTACCAGAGTTCCAGAGAGCAAAACAAGGAATGAGTCAGTGGAATCTCTCCTCTTAACCTGTTATTTCTGTATTTACCATGTTTATCTCACAAATACAAAAGACATTCAAGGCAAGCCTCCAGCTGTTTTCACCAGAGCTGGCTGACACACAGTGACCAGGACGGAGCTCCACGCTGAAGAGCACTGGGGCTCAAGGAGCACACCTGGTTTCTTCCAGTACAGCTGTCTTGCAAGACAGCTGAATCACCATCACATAACAGCCTGCAGGAACCTAGCAGCTCCTAGGATAAACCAAGGCCAAGCTGGTCTTCCCACTATGCCTGCTGAGTACTTTAGAGAGCACCCAGCTGCCTGCAGAGCAAGGCCAGGAGTGAGACGTGAGGAGCAAGTCAGAGGCTGTCACACGTTCCTTCAGCTCAAGGACGGAACTGCCAGCTTGGTGTCATTACCAAGGTGGGGGCATGACTCCCCACCTATGAACCGGACACACATCCCTCCTTTTCAGCCCCTTCCCAACAACAGAAATACGTCTTGCCAGTTGAGATTCCAAGCCCGAACAGCATGTGAACTCCTATCCTCCCTCTCCTGTACTGCTGTGGTCTGGGCACATCACATCTTTCCCAGCTACCTGCCCAGTACAGCAATGCCCTCAGGAGGGGGTGGGCACGCCTCTACTTACTGAGTGGCATGACAGTGATAGGGATGTTCTTTGGCCGCTTGCTCTCCTTGTCGATGAAGTCCCCCGTCACGGTCTTCTCCCGCTCGGTCACCCGGCAGTTGTACTTGCCGCTGTCCTCCAGGCGCAGGCGGTAGATCTTCAGCACAAAAACGTTGTCGCTTTCTTTGGCCACCTTGAGCTGGCCCAGGGCCTCACGCTGGGCAAACTCGTTGTTGAGGACCGGCACAGCGTTGGGTCCCAGGCTGGCGATGAGGGAGCTGTTGAAGGCCCAGGAGATGGAGAAGTAGCGGTCGGGGACGTTCTGCGCCTCCAGGATGCAGCGGAACTCCACCGGCTCGCCCACGATGTACATCCGCTTCTCCGTCTCCAGCCGGACGCTGAACTCCTTGTCTGGGGAGAGAGACTCGTGTCAGGATGGCAAAGCCCACCAGGAGAGCCAGCACACCTCATGTCAGGTGTTCACAACTTGCTACTCCCTGCATAGCCAACAGCCCTCAGACAAGCACATCCAGAGGTAAAAAGGTTAGGGACTTGTTTTTGCTGTGGGAGCCCAGATGGGCTGTGCTGCCAGAGAGGCATCTTCTTCTTGCCCATCAAGCAAAGAGCAAGCAAAGGCTTCCTCAGTCACATCCCTGTCCTCCAGGTAGCAGCTCTGGAGCATCCAGTACCACTGTGGAATAGGACCTGGAGCCTAGTCCTACTCCCACCCTGCTCAGCCAGAGTGAAGAGGCAGAACCTTTGGGGATATCCGAGAGGAACAAAGAGCTCAGCTGCAAAATTCAGATCCTTAGCAGGAACCTGTGCTGGGGGCTAGGAGAAGAATTTTGACTTGTAAATGGACCTTGTGCAATACCAAAGCGCTTGCTGACATTTTTAGTTTTATTCCCTGCTGTATCACTCTTACCTCCTAACTTATGAAAATCCTCACTGTCTGTGCTAGTGCCAGGTGCTTAAGATGTATGTTTTACCTTCTGTGCCAGCCCCAGATCCCTGACCACGTCAGGAGACAGGGCCTGCCACCCAAGCCCCCTTGCTGCCCTTTGCTGACACTTCCCTTGGCTGCAGGCAGTGCCTGGGCCCTCCTTTGCTCTGTTTCACCCTGCCAGCAGCCCCCCAAGCGGGGCACATGGTAAAGCAGGGAGCTGAACCCAGCCACCTAACAAGGCACAGCCCCATTTTCCATCTCCTCCCACTGCCCAGCCAAGGGAGAAGAGGCAGAGGAGACACTGACCAGTGGCTTGCACGTTGACGATGGCGCCCTGGGAGCGCTTGCGGGTCATGGCATACCAAGAATCGTCCGGGTCCTGGATCCACTCCGCTGCCTCGCAGTAAAACTCGCCCTGGTCTGACGGGTGGAGGTTGTAGATGGTGAGCTTGGAGGTGGTCTCCCCGACTTTGTCCAAGCGCACGTCCCCCGTGGCCTGTCGCTGGGCGTAGGCACTGCCCGCCCGCAGGACGAAGTCGCGGCTGAGGGAGATGATCTCGACGGGCGCCTCGCTGCCCCGCTGCCGGTACCACGCGATGGAGACGTGGCTGTGCTGGGCTGTGCTCTTGGACACCTCGCACTTCAGCTCCAGGGAGTCGTGCTCCACCTTGTTCAGCGTCTGTGGGATCGCTGTCACCCGCAGCGAGTCTGGGATCACTGCAGCAGAGCAGGACAGAAACAGCCCAGAGTTAGCAATGCCAAAATGCTGAGGGTAAAGGCCAAACACCTTAAGAGAGCTGGGGGAGAAGTTACTTTTCACAGTTGCAATTAAACATTAAGTATCAGCAAGGCTGTGTCAACCTACATTTAGCCCCTAACAAGAAGACAAGTGTCCCCAAAGCCCTTGGCTGGGAAAGACCATGACCTGCAGCACAAACTCCAGGCATGGTGCTTAAATTCCTGTTCAGTCAGCCCCAGCAACTGAACAAGGTTTTCCACCACGCTGCAGAGCAGCACAGTTTATTGCATTAATTTCCCATTGAGGCATTTTGTTACGAGGAGCCTCTCCTCCATCATGTGCCCCCCAGCATGTTCTGTGACCCCAGCATGTTCTGTGATCCCCCTCTTGCCCACATCCTTCAGCCACTCCTCAGCCCTGGCATGGTCTTCACTCCTCCTCAGTCACTGGTGGGGCCAAACCAAATGTATTCAGTTCCTTTAATCTTCCCTTATAAAAAAGTCAGGAGATCCAATTCCCTTCTCCAAAGTTTATATTGTTTCCACTTTTAATGACCCCCTCAGGCCAAAGGAAGGGGTTTCTGCATTTAGAGGGAACTGCCTCCTCTAAGGGCAGCAATACAATTGCATCCTGACCAGCATGTCAAGGCACCTGGCAGTAAAACTGCTGGCTACTTTTCCACTTGATTAACCAGAGGAAAGGAAGTATAGCTGCTAAAATCAGGATGAAAACAAGAAACTGCAGCCCTCCAACCTTGCTTGGATTTAGAGAGAGGTTTTACCACCAGAAGAGAAGACTTTTTAATAAAGAAGCCTTTCTAGACTTTGCTGTCTGAAGAAACATCACATGGAAAGAAGAATGTAAACCTTCTCCCCAGCTCTGCAGGCAAGGCAGTGTTAGCGAGCCTGTTAATGCCCACAGTTTTGCCACATACCAGTGGAATATAATTAACATATCTCAGTTTGGTTTCATTGACAGCACTGGATGGTTTGACAAAATTAGCTGAGCTGCCAGAAGCTGCATCTGTTTCATTCAGGCACTGCTACAGAGAGCAATGAGCTGCAGTGAAGACAACCACTGGGATTATTTATGGCAGAAAAGTCAAAATCAGAAGAGGGCAAAGAAAAAAAGGAACAAGTTGGGAGTAAATGAGAGAGAAATCTTCCCACATCCAGTCCAGATGGGAGCATTTTCTTTTACTACATATTCACCACCCAAGTTACTGCCTGACAGGAAAAGTACCTTGTAAGGCTGCTTACACTGCAGGTCATTGTCTCTCTCCCTGTGACCACCACGTCTTCTACTCCCTCCCTTCCCCTCATCCCTCTCACTGGAACCCCCATCCCCTGCTCACTGGCAATAGTTTCTGGCCAGGACCCTTCTTACTTCACCTTTCCCCTTACCCCTGACTCCCGAACAGTGGTGACAGCAACAAATAACCTTGCCAGTTCACGATGCCTGCACAACAAGCTTTAAACTTCTCATTTCAAACCTTACTGAGTAATTTTCACAGACGCACGGCTCCTTTCTCTTCACCCTCCAGCCATGGGCTCTTACAACTTCTCTTATGTTATTTAAATAAATTAAACCTCATCATCATCTTCCTGGAGTGACTTTCCTGAGGAGATGCTTTGAATGCAGAGCCTCTGTGCAACAGCTTATGGGGTGAAGGCAGGTACCTGTGAAGGAAATGTGCCTGTCCCCCCCCGATCTGAGAGCCCTGTGTACCCCACCAGTTCCCTGTGTGCCCCCCAGCCCTGCTCAGCAGCACAGCTGCTCTCTGGGTAAGCACAGGGAGCTGCTGACCCCAGCAGCCTGTCTGGCTTTGCAGGACAAGCCAGGTCATGCTCTAAGAGGGGACAGGCACTTGGCCTGCCAGACATGGAGCTGCCCACTTCCCTGGAGTAATACAATGGGAAGCCTGTCTGAAGGCTGGGTCTCAGGCAAGCACTTGCCACACCATTCCCTGAGCACGTTGGAGGCTAGCACAGACATAATTTTGCCAGCTGGAACCATGACTTTGTATTTCCAGGTCATAACCTGGCTGGAAGGTTAGCATCCTTTATCCCAGATAGGCAAGTTTTTGCAAAGTGCACTCCTGGAGAAAAATCAGGAGGTGTCAGTGTGTGGTTAACACTGTAATTTAACTGTGGTAACACCTGACACACTGTGCTGCACTCCTCCTGCTACTTTACTTAAAAAAGCCAACCAAGATTCTCCTGGTTAGAGGAACTGGTAAGACCTTTTGGCTTGCACACAGCTTTCAGGCTGTTGTCTTATGTCAGCATGGCAGGGACATATTTTCAGTCAGTGCCACCTCCCTAACCAGGAGGACTTGACACTTGTTTGGTAAATGAAAGCCCAGTTTTCCAAGGATCAGATGATCAGGGAGGAACAAGCCAGAGCCCTGAGGTGGCTGGGACAGCAGGGGGACTCTGTGCTTCACACCATCACTCTCATTCTTGGCCAGTGATGCACAAACAGCTGTTTTATTCACACTATAAGATGTGCCTCGGTGCTGTGTTCAGTCAGGGGGGAAGTTGGTAGGAGAAGAGAAAATGCTATTCCCAAGGCACAGACCCCACTGGCCTGCACCAACAAGGGGTGACTGAGAGGGGACCACACCAATGTATGCAAGTGTCTGAAGGGCAGGCATCAAGAGGGTGCAGCCAGGTGGTGCTGAGCAGTAGGAGGAGAGAAACATGAGGAAAAACTTCTTTTCTGTGAGGATGACAAGAGCACTGAAACAGGCTGCCCAGAGAGGCCGTGGAGGCTCCTCCTCTGGAGCTACTCAAAAGCCTTCTGAACACAATCCTGAGTAATGTGCTTTGGGGGACCCTGCTCAAACAGGGAGATTGGACTAGATAACCTTCAGTGGTCCCTACCAATCTCACCCATTCTGTGACTCCGTGTGACAAGAGAGCTACTGGCATGGCTTAGCCCATCTGGCTGGAGCAGACTGGGGCTGCAAGTCACAGAGAAAAAAGGGAACACCAGGAAGGTGCTCACCAGGGCAGGACAGAGCATGCAGGATGTGCATTCTCAGAAGAGAAGTTCCTCCCAAGCCAGTCACCCTGCTCAGGTGTCACAGCCATCAGTTTGCATATCAGGACACGAGTGAGTCTTAGCACAGTGCTCACCTGGCAGCCCTGGCTCTGCTGCCAGCCGCCCACACTCACCCTGCAGCCACCTGCCACAGGAAGCACCAGGGCTTCTGGGGACACTCTGCAAGCTGAGCTTCATTTGAAAGCAAGGACAAGCTTAGATGAGAGTCACCTCCCTGTATGAAAGGAGCAGAGCCACACCTGAATCAGAGCCAAGTGGGATGCTGCAGGACACCTCTCCTCTCCTCTCCTCTCCTCTCCTCTCCTCTCCTCTCCTCTCNCAGCCTTGCTTCCTCTCTGTCCCCAAACACAAGTCCACAAGTCCCTGAAGATGTCATGACCCTCTGCAAGTGTCAGTAGAGCTCCCTTCTCTCCAGCACCAAGGTTAGGTTTGGCAGCAAACAGCTGGACAAGTAGAGGAGTGACTGAAAAGCAATTCCTGGCAGCAAATCTACTGCACTATCATCCCTGAGCCAGTCACAGCTGACAGCCATGAGCTCATACTTACAACACTTAAGAGCAAGGCATACAGCACTTCCTATGAGTCCCCAGGCCAGAGGTCACTGCAGAGGCTGCTGGATGGGCGGCTGAGCACAGGGTGCTCACAACCACCGCCACGTTTTGAAAGCTCCTGAAATACTAAATATAAATATTTCCACTAGAGGGGGTCAGGGACTCAGCCAGGGAGAGCCCCAGGAGGAGGAGCTCAGAGCTGCTCCCCACTGCGCAGGGCAGCCCTCCTCAGGAAGCCTGCACTCCCAGCTCCAGTCAAACCCACCTCAAATGCACACACCTCAGTAACACATGATCAGTGAGAACTCAGTGAGCTCATTACAGCTAATTTTAGGACAAGGAACTGGCTTACAGTCTCCCAGAAAACAGGCAGGGAGCAGAGACTGGAGTTCCCAGGTGTGCAGTTGGTGCACACCTCAACACACTTTTCTCCAAGCCCCAGGACAGGCTCCAGGCTTCCAGCAGCTCCCAGTGCCATGCTGAACTCTGCCCACGCACACAAGGATGATCCAGGTGTCTCACTTTTCCCCAGGCTGGCTCAGGTTCATCCTTGGGTCTCCAAAACCCCAAACATCTCCAAGGGGTAGGTTATGAAAGCTTTTATGAGCCAACACAAAGCAGAGATCTACCAATGTTTTCTCTACTCCCAGGCAAGGCAGAAAACCTGCCTGAGACTCCCTTTCCTTGCTAAGCAGTGCAGGAGGAGCATCAGGCTGGGAGCCAGAGGCTGGTGAAACAATGCTGTGAAAATCACTTAGCACCACAGCAGCCTTACACTTCAGGCTCTTCAGGAGTAAAACAACTTAGATAGGCTACCCAATACAGCTGGACCATCTCAGAGCCATTGCAGAACAAGCAAAACCCAGCAATCTCTTCTTCCCTTGGATTTCCTTATAGCTTTTACCCACTGATGCACTTTAGAGACACTCTGTGGTGCTACCCTGTGCCCCCAGCTGCCTGCCTCATGCCACCTGGAGAGAGCTAAGCTTACCAAGTATCAGGTGTGAACTATTTAGGAAGAGCAAATACATGTATTCCCTACCCCTAAGAAGCTGTTTCTGGCTAAGACATACACCCTGGATTTTGCAGGGAATTAGTGCAAAAGATATGTTTCCATCTGCCCCACTATATCTTGTTGCCCCATAGGGATCACAGGTCAGCATCAACACACCATCCAAAGCCCTCCAGCTGTGTGTGTAAAACAGAAAAAAAGATGCTCAAGCAATGCCAGAGCTACCCTGGTGAAGCCAGAGGTGAGCACTGGGAGGCACCTGAATGGCAACGAGGGTGGGAATATGAGGAGCAGGAACACAGCGCTTTGTTATTAGACTGCAAAATCTGCTAACCCTTCTGTGGCCACCTACACCACCCCAGAGAAGGAGGGAGGGTGTAGGGTCTCTGCAAACAGAGACACAGGAGCAGCTGGAAGGGACCTGTTGTCTCCCAGTCACTGGAAGCTCTCAGGGATCCACGTTCCTTACATCCCTCCCCCACAGCACTATTGATTCCTATTCTGTACAGGATCCAAGAACGTGTGCAGGCGTGCAGTGGGAGGGAGGGGGTGCTGGTAAGGCAGGAGCAGTATCTAGATTAGCAGTGTGATCCTCTGGAGCCCTGCTGCCTGGCAATTAGCTGTACATGCTGATCCATACCTGCTGCAGCACCAGGCACTCCTCCTTGTCAGTCAGGAGCGCGTGCAGCGCCTTCAGCGGGGAGCAAACACACACCCTGTCACACTGCAACACTGATGAACACCCTCAATGTCACCTCTGCAAGGGGGAAAAAAATCTGAGCTGATCACGCCACTGGTAGCATCTCTTTAGCTTGTCTTAATTTTAAGTACCAGCTAGAAACTCTCAGGTGGCTGCAGGCAGAGGAAAGCTCTGTTTCTGTTGTTGCGGGTTATAAGTTCCCTCCACTGCCCAAGGTCCTACCTGAGGACCAGAATTTGAGAAGTAACACCTATCACTCCAGGAGGTATTTTCACTGTGACTGAGGGTGCAGAGTCTCTGTGCAGAACTTTCCCTCTTCTCTTCCTTGCCTACCAACACATAGCCACAGGCTTTGGCTACCACGGGGAAAACAAGTATTAATAGTCTGGTTCTCTGGGAATTACTTTCCTTCAGCAAAACCCCTTCTGCACTGAAAAATAAGGATAGTTAAAGGCAGATAAAATACTAGCAATTGTTTAACCAAACTAAAAAAGAAGTCATATACTTCTCTGAAATAGCAAATTCCTTTCAAGGTCCTTCAATATTCTTTAGGCCACACTACTGCTGTGGCCTAAAGAAAAGCAGTCAAAATATACTTTTCATCTTCATGGAAGTATTTAGATCTTATTTTAAATGAGAAGTTTAACAACAAAGTCCCTTTCAGCTGCAACTCAATCCAGAAATGGATAGCGAAGCACTGAACTCACTCTCACTCATATCACTGCAGCATCCTATGGTAAGAGCAGGAAAAAGCCAGAATAAAATAACACATCCCCAAGTTGCATGCTTGCAGCTCTTTTAAAAGGGCAGTTTGCTACTGATTGAGCTGTTGGCAGAAGACAGGAGGGGAGCTGAAGAGTTAAGTGGCATGGCAGTTGTTTCACAGCGGCAGTAATAAATCCTCCAATTACAATGGTATCCTTGTTGGTACATTAACGACTGCCTGGAATGATTATGCCAATAGAAATGCATCTCCCAATGCAACTGGGTGAGTTCAAGCAGCAAGTGAGAAAGGGCACAGGAAATAAACCAAACAGAAGTAACCAACGTAGGAGAAAGGGGAGAAGAGAATCCGACAGAAGATGCAAGAAGCAGAAATTAGGTCAGCTTTCTGAGTCAGGGCCTGAACTTCTCCATGCCTGTCCAGGGCTCTGCTAGTCACACATCCAGCCTACCTGTCTGAGGCTGTGGCTGTGCTCCCTCCCAGGCAGTGGCAGAGGGTCCCACTGCACAACCTGCTCCATGTGTCCACAATGCCCCTTGCAAGAGGTGTTTCCCGCACATCTGAGCTCTGTGAGACCCCTCAGACATCATGGACAGAAGCCAACATGCCCACCCCAGGCACACGGGACAGCAGTGCTCTCCTGCAGCTTCCCCAGCCCCACACAAACCCACAGGGGTTGGCAGCAGGTACCCCAGGACCCTACCAGAAACCCCCTCCCTGTGCACCCAGGGCATGTGTGCAAGGGGAGCAGATGTGCTCAGCCCCAGTTCTGGCTTGTCCTTGATGGACCTGGGAGAGTTGAAGCTTTCTGAACTTCTCACAAGTGCTTCAGCTCCAGGAGAAGGGACACCTGCCCACCCCTTTTCCCTTGGGCTTTACTCTGGGGCTCCAGCCCCACCAGCACAGCACTGTTCAGATCATTCCTTTGAGTGGATGCTCCTCCAAAAATGTTAGCCCCCTTCCCCAGACTGCTTTGGGTGCAGTGTGGCAGGTGCTGGGAGCACACTCACAGCCCTTGCCCTCAGCTCATGCTGCTTTTGGGAACAGCAGAAGCCAGGCTCCTGCTAACAAGCTCCTTCTCCTCTATCCACCCCTGTCCCAAGCATCCCAAGGAGCATCTGGTTATTAGGACAGCTAATTTAGGTGGAAAAGTTCAAGCGACCTCATTAAAATTAAAGAAAAGAGGAGAAACCAGAAAGGGGTGGTAAAAGGACAAGGCGGCACCCAGCAGTGAGAGTCATCAGTTGTTCATTAAGCAAAAATTATCTGGAGCATCAGCAGGGCGAACCCTGATGACAGCAGCCCAAAGGGCAGAGACACTGAGGACAGAGAGGCAGCCAAGAAGTGCCATGAGCTGGGTGTGTGGCAGAGAGCACAGGAATTCATCCCTGCTTCCATCTCCCAGCCAGCTCAGGGAGGAAAACCTTTATTCCCTCACACATGCACACTTTTTTTTTTGCAATCCTGCTCTGAGGTAGATGCGTTCTGCAGGGACTGTGCAAATCAGTCTGCAAGTAAAAAATAGCCTTGAGGAGGTGGCAGAGATGACACCCAAAAGGACATGGATGTTTGCTTCTCTGCAACAAGGAAACTTGTGCTTGGTAAAAGGCTGGATTTCCCTTCTCAGCTACCCAGCACTTGGCAGGAGGTAGTTCCTGGCTAGGCTCTGTGGTCACAGAACCCCCAGGCATGATCCAGGCACACTATGGCACTGCCCTGCTCTCACAGCTCTCCCAAAGCTAACGCTCACACCCTGGGGCTCTGCTCGGGGTGATGCTGGCCCTGGGATTTGTCCCTGCCCCAGCTGCTGTGATCAGTGACACCTGGCCAGGCTGCCTGCCCAGCCCAGCCCCACCATGCACCCCACAGACTCCCTCCAAAACAAAGCCTGGGGGAGCCACCCAGGGTGGGCAGCAGACCGTGTCACATGTGTCACACCGGCCTCTTACCTGTGGAGGCAATAACCTCCAGCAGCAAGCCAAGGTGAGACAGACCACAAATCCCTCCTCTGCCTCCCTCCCTCTTCCACAATCTCACCTCTGTGAGGGTTTAGCTCTCCTGCTGATCCCGAGCACCAGCAGCTACCGCAGCTTAAGGCAAGCCTAAGCCACTGCAAACACGAGGGCAGAGCGCATCAGCACGCAACTCTTCCACCGAGGGTTAAGCTGATGTGTTTTACTTAACAGCACTTGTGAGCTAAGAGCAGGGATGTGGGAATTTGCTGTGGCTTAAACCAGCACAGGGCAACCTGCTAAGCCACAGCCTCCTGGAGCCTGCAGGACAGGCAGGGAAAGCAGAAAAGGCGCAAACACGGAGCTGACGCAGCCTGGGCTCCTCTGAAGCTGTGCAGGCAACGTTGTCTTAATGTTTTACACCTCTGAAGCTGAAGTTAAGGAATGACAGAAATAGGAAGCTTAGAAAATCCTCTTTTCTCCAATTTTCTGAAAAGCCTGATTCCATTCCCCCTAGTGCACTTAGGCAGGCAGGCAATACGAATAGCTGAACAAGGAGAGTCATGTAGTATCATTTCAGAACACATCCCAGGCCACATTCCCCTGGGACTATAATAATGTTTGTGGTGCTTTATAGTCAGGTAAGTCACCCTTCTCAGAAATCAATTTTCAAGGAGGATTCATTCTCCTCTACCTCGGCTATACAAGCAACACCAGGAGATAAGAGTGCAAGAGCTGCTTTCAGAGATTAGTGCCCCCGCTTCAAGAGCTCGGCAGAGATCACACAGGAGGTCAAGGTGTGCACGTGAGAGCTGTTTTTCCTTCACTTATTCAATAATGAAGGTTTTGAGACCAGCAAGCAGCTTTCTCCCATCTGCCTTTGGGCACCTAACCTGTCCCTAGAGGTGCAAAGCCCACGATCTGAACTTCCAGTACTCCCTTCTGTCCTGCTCCTTAGGCTCAGCAGTGCTTTATTTCTGCCTCCAGGACAAGACAACACAGACCAAGGCACACTTGGGAGATGGTTTTTGCAAGTAGAATCTGAGTCTATCCCCTCCAAAACCCACTTTTCTGCTGAACACACAAGAATGAAGCATTTCAACCCTCACAAGAAAAGCACCAAAGAAAGCACAGAGTAAGACTTTACTCTCTATTATTACAGCTAAAATTCCCGTTCAGCCCAGGTTTGGGTCTCAAGTTCCCATGGAAAGACAAAGAGAGAACACTGGCATCTTGATGCACAGACAGGGAAGGAGAGAATCACATCCTTCACATGCAAATTACTGAGACATAGGATAGTTAATAGGTAGATGAGAAGAAGTTTTGAAATCTAAGGCAAAAACCAAATCCATACAAATTAAGACTGTGGAAATCTTTTCTTCATCTATCAGTCCTGTTTGAAGCATGGAAATTATTTGTAATATATTATACAAACATACATCTTCACCAGACAATAACCAACTAGTGAGCCACAAAGACAGCATGAGCTGGAGGGATTTCTGGAAGCTGGAAGGAAGGGTGGTGGCTCTTTTGCGTATTTCCAAGCTACTTTATTCCAACAAGGTTTTGGCAGGTCAGAACTGTTACTCTGAAGCTGGCACCCTCATAATGAATAAAAGGCACAGTCTGGCTCTTGCAGGATGGAGTCCAAGTTCCCCAGCCACAAGGACCACCTGCTCTTCTCATTTACTAGAAACTGAGGAAAGCAGAATTAAGATGAATAAAGCAAATTCAGCCAAACAGTTGACAGCCTTCTGTCATCTGGTCAAGGCAACATCCACTTCTGCAAATCTGTTTTCTTGAGGAGTTTATTTTCTACTGTACTTCTGCAGTTTGGCCTCTTACTCACATGGCCATGGTCATGTCTCCTCTCCAAGCTTTGTCTAGTTCAGGTGGTGGTAATTTGAGGGACAGAGAATAAAAAGGGAGGTGAAATGGCTCTGCTTGAAACCTTTGGGCTTTCCAGACAGCAAAAAGTGTAATTGTATAGCAATGAGCTAGTCTGGAAAAGCTAATGTGGCATGTACAACTGGTTGACTTCCTGCATGAGAGTGTCTGGCACCTCTGCATTAGTACCTTTTAATAAATGAGTTTATTTTTATATGCACTGATCTCAGCAGCACAGACAGGCCACAGACGGTTACAGTCAGAAGGGAAAGCTCAGTCTTCCAGAATACAGGTAGGTCTCCTACACCACAGTGCTCCAAGTTTTCCAGGACACCCCAAATCCTTTGCAGGAGACTGTGGGCATTTAAAAATAACTGTTCAGGAAATGAATCTCTCACTAAAATAAGGAGACGATGCTTCTGGCGCACCTATCATTAACCCAAAGGCACACAGTGCATCAAAACAGTGCATTAAGAAACCCACTCAAAACAGTAAAGAAAATAAGTCAAGAAATAAACTAGTAAATAGGAAGTTTCCATGATGTCTCCAGTGCAGGATCAATAGCACTGACTCCAGCAGAATTCAGCATTTTATTTATAGGGCCTCCAGCCCTTCTACTGGTAAAGCCTCTGAATGAGAGCCAAGTACAGTTGACACATTCCTGTCCCCAGATCCACAGATAGCTTGAGTTTTCCCACTCTGTGCTTGTTTCATCACTGCATCCAAGTGCAAAAGGCTCTGCAAGCTGCCAGCTTCCCAGCTGCTGCTCCCTACCCTGCAGGTAAACAGCAAAATGGCCAGCATGAAGCATTTCACTCAGGCTGCTCCCCAGGAATGCCCTGGGCAGAGGTAGGCTCTGGAGTTTAACTGGCTGAGGCACCCAGGGAGAAAAGCCTGGGAACAGCAGTAGACACTCTGCTGGTTGCTGTCAGCTCAGCAGATGGAGGAAAGCACAGCATAATGGAAGCACCACCAGCTCACATCAGCCTGAAATGACTCTGGAGCAGGAGGAGGGCAAGGGAAGTTCTAAGCAGTTACAGAAAGAGGGATCTCTAAATGTCCTGGGCTGCTATGAACGAAAAACACGGGAGCAAGACAGAAGGTAATCCTTCTAAGACTGCTGAAAGACAAGAGTCTTCAGGAGGGGCTCCACAGCACTGCAAGACTCTGGGACAGTACCTTTTCCATCTTCACCTTTTGTACCAGCCTCTGGCTGGTAAATGCTCTCAGGTTAACCTCTTCCTACAGATATTTAGGCTTCCAGAGGAGACAGCACCACCTGGCAGTGCAGTGGTTGCACCTGCCTCCCACCTAACTTCAGCAAGTGGCCACTACTCTGAGAATGGCTAAAGTTCTGAAAATGAGAGGGAAGACAGCAGTTCAAGGATAAGTTTCACAGATTTCATTAAATAGCTGGAGAAGCAGAAGAGATACCCACCACACACTAATATTTCTCTGTGGAAAACAATGAAATGTTTGGTGAACCCTCAGACACCAAAGAAGTCACCTGGAAAATAACCATGGGGGTATGGCAATTGGGGAAAAGCGGTGACTGCACTTTTTTAGATACTCAGCAATTCAACCATGAAGCAAAACCCATAGGAAACCAAACTTCAGTAGCTCTTCTGCCCACATTTACTCTTCTTTCTTTTATAAAAATCTCCAAAGTTAGCACTGGTATCAGCATTCTATCCTGTCTAAAACAAGGGACCCACTCAAACAAAAAAACCCACTGAAGGTAGACTCAAGAGCCTTTTTTTGTGGCATAGCTAGGACATGTCTTCCCTTCTTGCTTATCACTGTTTTGTTCCCTGTAACAAAGCAGGACAGTTTTAAAGGCTATCATATTTCAGATCACAGCTAAATTCCTATAAACACAGCCTTCAAAAAAGAAGGGAAGAGCTTTAGACTGTTCCTTTTCTTCTGTTACATTAAAATGGTACAAAGGTTTTTTTCCTTTTTCCACATAATTACTCCGGTGGGGTTTTTTTGTATTCTAAAACCTTTGCTTGAGCACATTAGGTATTCAAGTCTCCTGTGCCCTGGCAAACTCAAGGGTGACTGAAGAACTAGTGAAATCATGACAGCACAGATGGGAGAGTGGGGAAATCAATACATAAGGGAAGGGAGCTTCAGTCAGACTCTTACAGCTCCCATTAACAGGCACACTTGGGAAAGAAATTCCTTGGGAAACACTCTCTTACCTGTGGCCTTCTCCTCGAGATGGACACACCTGAGGCACCAAACAGCTCTTTTAGCCTGGTTCTTTGAAATGCCACCTCTCTACAGCAAAACAGACTATATAGCAACATTGTACACTGCTGCCCCAAAATAAGCAGGGAAGAGATTTAAAAAAAAATCAAACAAATCAAACATCTTTGTTTAAGAAAAATGTTAATTCTTATAGCCATCACTGAAAAATAACAACAACAACGAAAAAAACCAACAACAACAAAAACCACAACATAAAAGAGACAGAAAGCTATTTTCACATAAAATTCATTGCAAGTTTATTTGAGTACTTGATCATCCTCAGACATTCTGGATCTATTAAGGTCTGGTTTATGCCAGAGAAATCCACACATCGTGATTTCAGTTAGACTAATGCAGCCTCTTATCCTTGCTGTTAAAACAGGTATTTGTAGCAGACTTTAATCCATGCAGTTCACTTTGATAATTTCAGGAATTTAAGGGTATCCACAATGGGGTGGGGATAATAAGACTGTGGAAAACACACACAGGCCAAGTGCAAAACTCACTACCTCACACATTGCAAGAGAAAAGCCAATTACTTTCATGCCACCAATGCAAATTCAGCCCCCAAGAGTACCCAGAAACGGTATGAGAAAATGTGAATATTAAATTCCTAGGAGGCTGACAAATGCTCCTCCTTTATGCACAGAGCTGCTGAGGTGCACAGCACCACACTGAGAACATTGAGAGCACAGCCTTCCACTGGCTTTGGGTAAGCCTGGCTTGGGAACTCTTTCCTATGGCCCACAAGATGTTTGCCGTGGAAACACAGGCTGAGAGTGGGTAAGAGGCAGCCTCATCCCCGAGAAATGTGTCATGTTCACCCTGAACACAGCAGTAGAGACAGAGTGGGTGGATGTGCAGCTTAACAGGGGCTACCAGCACTGGCTTGCTGAGTTTCACCTCCACCAGTCTCCTCCTACCTTTTTTTTCCCCTGCATTTATTTTAAGCAATTAGGTCCCTGTGATTCAATGTTTTTCCTTTAAGGAAAAGAGTCATGTATCGGTTTTCCACCTCTACAGCTGGTGGTGACTGCTGTGGCTTTGCCCTAGGTGCAGACTAATACACTGCTGAGAGAGATTTTGAGACAGGGCTTTCCACTGAACTATGAAGCACTGGCTCCCTCCTGGAAATGCTATTTCCACAGAGGGACTGATGCATGCATGGCTGGTGGATGGCAGCGGGACTGGCCCTGCTGGGAGGCAGGCACACCTTAAAGAAATTGCTCCACTGGGAAAGGAGGAAAAGCAAGGTCAGCAAACTCAGTCCTTCCCCATTTTGCAGTGCACAGCTACAGTACTGAAGACCCCAGCCTGGTCTGGAGCAACCACATTCCTCCACCTGCCTGTCCGTGGGTCAGACCTGACCTCCCAAAAATGCAAACAACATCACACCTCTCCAGAGCAGAGTCAGACATCTTCATCCATCAGAGCCATGTCCTACTAAGCCAAGAAACCTCCCACAGTGCCAAGGACCTACACAAAACGAGGTGACCACCTTACAAATCCTCTCAGCAGCCCAAAAGGAGGTTGGCATCTCCTTAGCAGGCAGGGTGCCCTGATCCTTCTTTCCCAAAATCACCAACCACTTCCACTGACACAGCAAAACAGACCAAAACAAGGCAGACAGGCCCCTGCAGCACAACACTTTTGGGTGGAAAATGGCAGGATTTTCCCAAGGTGTGATCAAATGGCTGTGCAACCCCAGGCAAGCACTGAATCACTGCCTCTCCAGCCTCCCTGCATTTGGAACAAAAGCCAGCAGTGCCCTGGGAGAGGCTTTGCTTGCTGTCCGTGCAGCAGCTCCTGACACAACCCAAAAGGGAAAGGCTGGATTGTAACCTGCAGCCTCAGAGATACACAAAAGGAGGACACCATCAGCTTTACACACTCAGGAAACTTCGCCTCACTGGGAAAATAATTGCAAGGTTTGGGCTATGTTTGTTTTTCCAAAGCCCCCAGTGGCTGTCACATTATTAGAGCAGATTACAGAGCATCTCTGCTGACATGCTCAATCGCACACACCTGTGAAAACCTCTAATTTTCCTTTTAAATATTTCCCTCCTTCCTGTCTTCCACTTTTTATTATTTTCATTGTGTCTTCGCAACCTCATTTATCTTCAGAGTCAACCATTTAGATTTTAATAAAAGGCTTCACTGTCTATCCCCTTTTTCCTTCAAAGGCCCTGATTTATTTTGCTGCCTCTTCTTGGTTCCCCCCAGCCTAATTGTTATTATTTTTAACCTTCAGTAGTTTCCTTTGCTTTCTTCTCCATTCTAATCACTCCCTGCTCCTGTTTTCCCCTCTCTGTACTAAGTCCCTTTCATCCCTCACCTCCCTCTCCGCCCCTGGCCAAGCATCCAAATACACGCGGAGCAAGCGTAACCAAACATAAATATGAAAGGGATCATCCAATTTCAGCAAAATGCTTGCCCCTACCTATTCAAATATTTAACTTGCAATGACTAAGCCCAAGAAGATCATAAATTTTTTTTACAGACCTCTGCAGGTCTTTAATAAACCTCAGCCTGCACCTTGATGACAGCCAGAGCTGCAGTTGCTGAGCTGTTTCCTATGCATTACAGCAGATTTGCTCCGAGGGAAGCAAGAGGGACGCCTGGGCTCGAATTAGAAGCAAGGAGATTTCATTCCCCAGTTGCTGGTTTATTGAAATTCAATGCCTCCCTCTCACCTGACGCTTTGTTATGCTAACCCCTACCAGCCAGCAAAGATTTCCAGTCCATGGGGAAGGCAAGCAGCCACACTCCCAAGAAACCCAGGGAATTGTGTCCTGCAGGTGACACTCCCATCAAACCTGGGAGTTGTTGCGTCCTGCAATGAGACCTGTGGCATTGACAGGGACCCTTGTAGGGTCCCACTGCCCAACAGAGGGGCCACTCCTCCTAAAGGAAGGTATCACTAAGGTATCACATGGGGATGTCACTAAAGGCACTCCATGCCAGGGGACACCAGGTGATGGCCACACCTTGCACCAGATTATGGCAAGGGCTGTGTGGGGCTCCTCTTGCCTTAGAGGGACAGGACCTCTGAACCCCTTGCACAGAGCACCCATCAGGGTCCTGCACAGCTATTGCATGAAACCTTGCTCTCCTTTAGACACTACACAACCATTTCATCCCTGTGGGCAAGGAGGACAGGAAGCCATCTCCTACTGGCAACATACAGCTCCCACTTCATTTCCACCATCTAAAAAGTGCATGGACTTGCAGACCTGACAGAGAGGCTGAGCTGGAGGAGTTCAGGGCTGAGCAGCCAGATGGGATGCCAGCTACCCCAGCCTATCTCCCCAGAGCCCTGTGCTGCACAGTGGTGTCTGAGAAGAAAAGATGAAACCTCCAGGCAGCTCACAATGCCCTCGGATAAGCACATTTGGAAGCTGCCGGCCCCTTTTCCTCACTGCTCTGCCTGGGGAAAAACACAGAGGGCGGAAATACAGACAAAAATACAGACAAGGAAACCAAGCCTGGAGTGTAACAGAGCCCTCACAGGAGTCATACTGCACTTTGCAACATTTCATTAAAAGTAAACCCTCCTGAAGGGAAGAAAATAGCATCTTTCTTTCCCAAAACGGGAGAAAACATGCAGAAGCTGAACCATACAAGCCCCTGGGTGAGGCAGTAAGACAGCCTGTACTATTAATGCCCACCAAGGAGTTTTGACATAGCACTGCCACAGCATTGGCAAAAATACTGCATTTAGAGGGTGGAATAGGGCTGCAGAACAAAGCAATCTAACTCTTTATGCCTTCTCCCCATTTCTAGAGGAGACAGAAGGCTGCTTCAAATGGTAATGTACACTTTACTTGTGGCCAATCTGGGAGCACAAACCTGGCTGAAAGAGAATGCATTTATTTTTGTTTTACCTATACTGTGAGTTAATTCCTATGTTTTACACTGGCTCTTTACACCCACCCTCAGCCATGGAGATGCCCTCAGTAATGTGGCAAGCCTTGGGTGAAGTTTTGCTGGAGCGATCCTACTGCACCCTTCCAGATGCTGCTGCCCTACAGCAGCGCTGGAAGGGGCTCCTGCCTGCCCAGCACACACCCAGGCACCACCAGCAAGGACCTCAGGCTCTGCTGGGAAGAAGGTGCTTGAGTTTAGCATCCCACAGGAAAAGCAGGTCTTACCAGTACAACCAGCCCCACAGCAGCCAGCTGTGAGCTCTGCAGAGGGAAAGTTTTTTAAAACACCCTGAATTCCCCAGCATCCCTCTGGCTGCTTTCCCACAAAGCAGACCTCAAACCAGTCTCTCACTAGGAGGAGATAAATAAATAAAATAAAACACACCCGTGTGTGGGCTCATGCAATTTTAATCAAACTAATGTCTGCAAAAAGGGGGGCAGAGGGGCGGGGGCAGGGAGGGATTACGGTGCCACTCGTTCAAAGCGCTCCCGTTCATTCCCCATCTGCGAGTATGAGAGGCACAACACGAGCGCAGCGCGCGCGGAGCTGCCTCTGCTTTAGTCACCGTCTGCTGCTCGTGTCAGCCAGAGAGCACCCCGGGGAGCCACTCCTCTGTGCTGCGCCAGCTCATTACATGCCGACAGAAGCACCTGGAGGGGGGAAAGTGAACGGGAGAGGAAACCAAGCATCCTAAAAAAACACCGGTAACTCACGGCAGGAGTTAGGGAGACCAGACCCGCTTCCCCATGGGGCTGGGGGAGAAGGGGTGACACAAGGAGGGGCAGGGAGAGAGAGCACCCTGAGCTCCACTGGGAATGGTCTTGTCCCAAAGGAGCAAGGACACTGGAAGAGGGGAAGGTGGCAGGGTGACAGCCTGGACCAGGCATCAAGGCAAGTGGGTGGCAGAGAACACTGAAAAGGTAATTGTGGGCATCTCTGGCGTGGAAGGAGAAGGCAGCAAGATGGAGCAACGGTTTGAAAAGTATTGGGTACCATTACCTGCAGAAGAGTCAGGCAAAAAGCTGGAGCTGCAGGAGGGTGAGAGAAGCTAGTGGCTTGTGGGAATATAGTGATGTCTGCCAGCTGTGCCAATGTCTGATGAGCTTCAGAAGTGAAGGAGAGGAGCTCATGGCAAGAGGAGAAGAGGAGCTCCATCTCTCACCTGACCATGCAGCCCTGCAAGCCCCCATCCCTGCCTCTCAGCAGGCCTGCTGCTAAGACAGCAACACCAATGCTCACCAGCCTCACAAAGGAACACAAAAAGCTTAGTAACCATTTGGGAAGTGGTCCATTCACCTCAATACCTCCCTCAGGGATACCCGAGAGCCACCAGCTGCAGGGAGAGGCAGAGGCGACTGAGCTGCTCAGGGGGGGCTCAGATATTAACCCACCCCCAGCCCCTGGGACCTGGACACAGCTCCCAGATGGGGATTAAAGCCAGCTAAATGAGAATTTCAAACACACACCCTGCAGCAGCAAATAATCAGGTGCCAAGAAAGAGATTAACCCTGTGGGACTGAAGGAAACAAAGGCGTAAGAGCCAGTCTGTTTAAGAAGCTGCTGCTGCTGCTTCTCCCAGACGAACAAAAATCCAACCAGGAGGAATCCGAGGGCAGTGCCTGTGTGAGAAATACTGATTGCTAGGAAATATAAGCCTCTGATTTCATGCAGATCCACAAGTGGCACAAAGATCCCTGGAATAGCTGCTAGGCAGAGGCGGTGAGTCAGGTAGTCTCCCACCCAGGTTGTACCAGAGGATGCATCGCGCTTCAGAACTTATTTTAGCTGATGGTGAGCAGAGCACAGAGCCTCCTGCAGCAGTCCCTACTCTGCCAGCTCCCAGACCTACAGCAGGCAGCACACAGCACCCTTGGGCACCGACTGCCATGCCCTGACAGATGGGCAACAGCTCCTCATCTGGGGTCAAAGTGACACACAGGCCATTGATGGAGCAGTGGGGCTATGGGGATGCCCTTCACAGGTCACAAAGCCTGATTATTTTGGGAACACACACACCAGTCAAGCTGGAGGGGTTGCTGTACCTGCAGAGCCAAAAGGGCAGTGCCCTGGTCAGGATTTATTTGTTCAGGGGACCATCCATTCCAAGCCAAGATGGCAGAGGAGGAGAAACTGCTCCTCATTTGCAAGCAGATGCTGCCAGGGCTCCTTTGGGGAGCAGGCTCTTCCTGCACTCTGCTGGCAGGATAACAGCTGTGAGAGACATGCTCCTTACTCAGGGGCTAGCTGTGTGTCATGACAGGCTTCGAGAGACATATCCCTAATGCTCGTGCCGCTGCAACAGGAACATGGTTCCCAGTCAAGCAGCCTCCAGCAATACCACCTTGGGCTGTGATCTTGTCAGGTTTCATAAGCTTAATCAGGCTCTGCTCTGGCTGGCGTACAGGGGTTTCACAGACAGGCTGGCTGGCTGTCCTGCTGCTCCACACAGCATCCCTGAACGCTCAACAGCACTGCTAAGTCCTGGCAGGCAACGAGAGGTCTCACATTTCAGTCTTGTCAACTTCAACCAGAAGATAGTAAGGGACAGGATGGGTGGCCCTGTGGGCACCAGCTCAGCGGACCAGTAACAGGGCTGGGACTGTGGTGCCTGGCTCTAAGTCATGACACTTTAGCAGTGATGGAAAGCACCTTCTAGCCTTTAAGTGAGAGAGTCGAGGAGGGGAGGGTTCTACAGTGGCTCCTGGGGGCACACGTGTCATCTAAAACGTCTCATTAGCGCAAACTGCCCACAGTTATCCGGCTGAACTTAGCCCTACCAGAGCATCCTGTGGCCCAAACATACCACAGGAGACAGCAAGTCCATCTTGCTGCTCTGATGCTCTGTGACAGGGCTGCCTGCAGAAACTCATCCCAGTTCTGCCAGGGGCAGCTCAGCACCCATGCAGCACCCTGAGCCAGCGCTGCGCTTTTCACAGCAACAGGCTCCAGCTAAGCCTGGCCCCACGGGCACAACCCAGAACCACAGCACTGCTGCCCAGCCCAGCACACCTCTGGTGTCCTGTTCCTTCTCTCCCCTTCCCTCCATCCACATCAAACCCTCACCAAGAGGCTCTCTAAGCAGATGGGATCTGAGGAGCCCGGTGTCCCCGAGGACGGGCACTGCTCTGGCCACAGACACGAGGGAGCTGAAAGGATCTGAGAGTGCCGGGCACCAGTGTCTCACTCCCCACTGCTCACCGGTCCTGTGACTCACAAAGTCACTTCAAAAGGAGCTCCTCAAAGCACCATCACTGCCTCTGACATCCCAGTCACAAAGGGAGAGGAATAAAGGGTAGGAGGCAGCAGTGCAAAGGTAATTACTGCATCCTGACAGCCCTGATGGAAGACAGCACTGAAACCCCCATTGTCTGCTCCGGAGTCAAAAGCCTGAAACAGCATCTAGGGCACTGGAAGGACACATGGAAAGGGTAGGGGAAGAGCCCCCACAAAGCCCTGCAGAACGAGGCCAGATGGAGAGGGACTCTTGTCTCTGGCAGTTCTAGGGTCTCATCCCATTGCAGGAGGGAGCAGGGACACTCCTTTCACCCCAACCACAGTCCCTCTCTGGTCATCCCCATTTCAGCTCTCCCTGCTTCAGTACCTCCAAGATGCCAACCTACACACCCCACTGCTCTCAGCAGCACAAAAACTCCCATCCAAGGTCTTCCACCTGCCACTTCTACACTCCCTCCTCCTCTCTTGCCTTCCCAGTGCTGCTGTTCCTGCTTTTCTTCCTGATCCCTTTCTTCCCTCCTCTCATCTTTTGCTTGGTTTTTAACCCCCTCACTTCCATCTCCCTCAGCCCACTCACTCTGTTTTGCGTGCCTTCATTTGCTCTCCTTCACACTGCCCAGCACTGCGATGACCACAACCTTTCCTTTCCTCAGTAAGGGCATGGGTGCCATAATCTCCTATCCCACAGCAGCCAAAGGGCTCCATCTTTGGCTCAGCTTACCCTGCACCCCAGGACTCTGCCTGGAGGCAGAAACCTCTCATGCAAAGGGATGCTTTCCCCTGCACCACTCCTCTGGATATGCTTATACACTCATCTGGCTGTTGCACTTGAGAGGGGCTGTTTGGATGATGGGCAGTGCTCCTAACTTCTGCAGAAGGGAAGACACTGGAAGCAGCCCCGTGACCACAGCGCACCTTTCACTCTGTCCCAGAGCACCTGCCCCTCTCAGGGCAGCCCTTCTGGTCTGCACCCACAACAAAGGAGCTCCTTCAAAGCACAAAATCTCTCCAAATTATGGACTCATGCCCCTGATAACACCACCCCTTCACCCACCTTCCCTTCCCCACAGATAAGCATCGCTGTGCCAGCGCTCCCCCCTTCCAGCCACAGTGCCAGGTGGGCACAACCATCACCTGCAGTTCTGCAAGGACTCCTGTCTGTGGACAGGTGGCATCAGTACACCTGAGAGAGCTCAAAAGGTGACAACAGACTGCCAGAGCACCTGTGGTCATCTGTGGCACGTTGATGCAATTTTTTTGCAATTTTTCAGTGGACACAGAGCCCAACATTAACCCTCTGATAAGTAACCTGCTGCTTTTGGATCTCTTCACTTCCATGCAGCAGCACAATGCCATAAAGAAAACCAGTCTCTCTAAACCTTCTCACCCTCAGTATGTTTGGCATTACAAGTTACAATCAGGAAATGCTTTTGGTAAGAAACGGCTTTATAAAAATCTTGCTCTCTTGAATAGGCAGCTAAAAATGAAGGATGGCAGGGTCTGAGAAAGTTAAGTGCTCAGAGCACATTGTGCCTAGCACAGAGGTATTCCTGTCCAGAAAACCCTGCCCATGATGACACACTTCCCCAGGGCAGGCATCCCTAGCTCTACATTTCTTTGGAGAGCCCTAAGTTATCATTTTAAATCTCAAGCAGCAAGGAATAAAGCCCTGAAGGGCGCAATACGTTGAACCACAATGTCAAGGAGCCGGAGCAGGGCAGAGCTGGGACACTGAAGGGCATCCAGCCCATTAGCACCAACTCAGTCATCCACCATCCCTTAAGGCAGAGGCTCATTCAGACTTCAAATGGGGAGCAGAGCAGCCCCACCTCTTGCCTCCTCAGGGTAAAAATCACGCTTCTCTCTGCATTCTAAAGCGCCTTTGTTCGGGTTTGCCCTGTTAGCTCTGCTTTTCTTTGTAGGCTCTCCAGAAACATCTCTTGTTGATGGCAAGGGCAAGTGGGGCGGCTAATCCCATTCCATTAGCATCCTCTGAAATACTCCAAGGACTAGGATGCTGCCTGGGTGCAGGTGGCCAGAAGGCGGCTCTCACTAAGACAGCACGACTTCTGGATGCGTGCACACACATCCAGCCCCAGAGCCGTCTGCCATCAATAAAGCCTGCCAGAGGGGGGAAGAGGATAAAGAAACAGCCCACATGTGGCTGGAAAGGAGATTTTTCTCCTACCGACACAGCTTTCCCCAAGCCAAAGGTCGCCACTGCTCCTCTTTTCTGAAGGTGACACAAAACTCCTAAATCGGGGGGAGCATGTTATGTATAAAAACAACTGAGCACCATCCCACAAGGGCCAGGGAGGGTGGATGGGACACTCCCAGCCCCCCATGCTCCTGGGGGCTGCAGCAGCACAGCCCCTGATACCCCAGGGGGCAGATAAAAGGTTGACAGAAGCCATCTCCCTCCTCATATGATGACCCAGCAGTGCCTGCAGCACTCTCATGTTCCTTGCAGCCCCCCTCCCCATTACATTTCCCATTTATAAACAGCTGTTTGGCAGTATTACTAATCAGTGCTGCATGGAATAATGTTACTTTTCCCACCACATTACTGTGTTATCTTCTACCCTCCCCACCTCCAGCTGCTGCTTTCCTTCCACCACCCCCAGCCTGGAAAGCAATAATACATTTCTTCATTTTATTCAGGCTCTACTTTTCTGATAGCACAAACAATTTACTTGCAACCCATGAAAGAAAAAACAACCTAGAAAGTTGGGTTTTTTTTAAAATTAAATACTGTTAAACCCACTTACAATAAATACTTGCTGAAGGAATATCAGCTGGGGACTGCTCTCTGACTTATAATAATCCCACTGCGCCCAGGGAAATCCTCTTAAACCTATATCAGATAAAGATTGTAAAACTGTTAGGGGGCTAAACTGACAGGGCAGACACAGAATCAAGATGGAAAATTTCTCTCCCCAGTTTCTCCTTACCAAGGGCCAGCTCTGTCCCAGTGCAGGTCAGGTTTCCTTCTCAACACATAAAGCAAAGCCCTGCACCACCTGGAACTGAAGGGAGAGGGGAGGAAGGCCAGTCCTGCAGGGCTTTGGGCTGAAGGAGGAGGAATAGGCTGCTTGGGGCCCTAAAGCACCAAGGAATTGCCTTCCCTTTCCCATCTCTCCTGTGGGTAGCATAAACAGGACAGAAACCCTCTGGAGCTTTAAACCTAAAGAAATCTCCCCATCTCCCCCTTCCCCCAACTCCTCTCCTCCGGATGCTTAATAGCAACATCTCTAATTAGAGATAAGGATTCCAAATCATTGGAGCTAGGGGTGGGACAGAAGCAGTAGGATTTCAAGCTTAGTGCTATCTTATCTGAGATGACAGAAAAGATCTGATGTAGATTGGTAATGCTACTAGGAGAAACTTGTGCTGCTCCGCAGTTTGCTTGAGCACTGGCCACCAGTTTCACTTTGTTGGTTTTGCAATTTTTCAGCAAGATGTACATCCACACCACAGGGAGCATTTTGTGGCACAGAGCTGAGCCATGGACACGGCACTCATCCGCTGCTACGTGGAGATTCCACTGTTCATCACCAGACCTACTTGTTTTCCAAGAGAACTCAAGGAAAGCATCAGCATCAACAGCAGAAACAGCTGCCTCTGCCTCTCAGAAGTGCAGAACAACCAAGTCTGAGGGGCTGGTGCAATTAAAGAACAAATAACAATCCTCCAGGGAAAACAAATATTTAAAAAAAAAAAAAAAAAGAAAGAAGAGTGGGAGGAAGAGTCAGCACAGCAAAAACCTCCCCAGGGAAGCACGGCAGGAAAAATAGGCGACGTGGAACGCGAAGTTTTCGGTGGTAATCGAATAAGGGGCCGCTCCGTTGCAGGATTTCTCAGTGCTGCAGCTGGCTGGAGCCACGGGGACCATATTCCACTTTCAGAGTTCACTGAGCAATTGCTAAGGCAGGGGACGGGTGCCATATGTCACCAGCTGCGCTCACAGTCGTCGCTTTCCCCGTTTAACGCTGAGAGACTCTTAGGAGGCACACGAGCACAGAAACCTGCACGCTCTGAGCCTCTCCCCCGCCACCCGGCACGCCAAAAAGGCTGCCAGAAATGCCAACAGGCTCTGCCAGTGACACTGGTCCCCGTGCCAGGGAGCCACCAGGCCGTGCTGGCTGCTCAGTACCCAGCACTGGCAGGGAGGTGCAGGTGGAAGAAGAGATGGGTGTCCCTGAGCTCCCCTCCAGGCCCTGGAAAGCTGCCGAGTGCACAGGAGGTAGGGGGCAGGTACCAGGCTCTGCCCATCCCACTTTGCAGCCTGCTGGCTCCACCACCTGCTCACCCAACCCAGCCCAGCTCCTTCTGGCTCTCCTTTTGTGTGCAGTAATTTTTTTTTTATATTTCAGAGCTTCTCTTAGTTGTGCATATAGTGAAAAAGTAATTATTTGGGGGGGAGAAAAAAGGGTTTGGGACTGCCTAGACAACATTAGGAGGAAATGTTGAAATCAGGATGGGAGATAGCATTAAACTGTTTTCAACATCAGACAACCTTTTGCCCCAGGCTTGAAGCTAGGATGCTGAGTAACCCACTGGTGGTAGAGCTGGTCTTCAAATGCACCAGGATCTCTGACTAAAGATTCTTCTATCCTGCTTAAAAACCTGTGCATCCTTTACCTCTTCTCAGCACATTATGTCAATATACACAACTAGCCTATGCCACCAGTCCCTCTACTCAGGGGGACAAACTGAAAGGCATCCTACAAAACATGGCAATTATGATTACCAAACACCTAATTTTACCAGGAACTGGCAAAGCACATGGGAAGAGTCTGCAGGAGAAGCAAAAAGAAGACATGGTCTGAGCAGGGTTGTGTTTTCAGCAACTCCTTTCAGGGCAGCAGAGGACCCCAAGCCCTGCAGCCTCATTGACACCGAGGAGGCACAGGGCTCAGCAAAGAGCAAGTGCCACATTCCCATCACCCTGAGGGACGCCTGAGAGGAGCCAGACACGGCTGGAGAGCAGACCGGAGGGCACGACTCCGAGCCTTCAGAAAAGAGGCTTTTTCAGGAAAGGCTGCTTAGTTTTCAAAGATCATTTTAGCTGACTGTCCTGATGCTACGATTCAGGCTCGGCGCTGCACAGAAACCCACCCAAGCAAAACACTGTAGCTCTTTACAGTCTGAAGGCAAGCCAGCATTTGGGGTTCCATGCCTGTCTTCCTGACAAGGAAGGGATGTAGAAAGTCTGGAAGCAAGAGGGCTCATTTTAAAGACAAGCCTAGATCTGTGAGCAGAGGGCTGTGCAATTGCTTGAGGCCGTATTAATTTACATTTTTAGAAATGGCTTTTAGAATACATTTTTTTCTTACAATGCATCAGTGCAAGTGTACAGGTATGTCCAAAAAAGGACACACATTCTCACTATAATTGTTCTCCACATGCTAGCTGAATTTAAAAAAGTACCTCAGCCTCAAAGGGGACAATATAGGAAAAACATATGGAATACAGTGATGTGTTCCAAATGTGTCTAATGCCAGGTTTTTGAGAAATGGGTAGGTGGATGGCATAAAAAAAAGAAAGAACCCGATCCCCAGCTGAGAGCCCTTCCCACAAAGCATGTCATGCCACCAAGTTGCTTGAGGTTTTGAGGGACAGGGCAGAAAGGCGAGGGAGGGGAAGAAGAAACTAAAGAAAGAAACAAAAGAGTGGATACAATGGATTACCCAGTTTTTAGGCACAGTCTGCCCACAATTTGTTCCATTTCTCCTGCACATTCAGAGGTACAGAAGTGATGCAATGTAATAGAATAATAAGAAAGAAAAAGCCAGGCAAGCAATTCCAACAGGAAAGAATAGGAGATTGCATACTCCAACAGAACAGGAATAACTGGAAGTGTTTAGCAGGAAAATACAGTAACATGGGATGAGATAAAGACACACAAAATGAGTGAGCCCTGTCCCACTATGCAAGGACACACACAGAGATTTCTGTTATAAGCCATCAGCTCTAACCTGACTGGTATCTACAAAAGAGTGGTTTAGGAAGCACAAGGAATAACCAGCCCATGGAATTCAGTGCCAGATTGTACATGACTAAAGCACAGGGTTGCTGTGCCGGGCTCCCACGTACCTGCCCACGGCACTGCGGATCACCGGCCCCCCAGTCTGGCAGTGCCTATCAGCCTCACAGCTTCTGCCAGGGGAAAACTGGGTGAGCTTAGGCAGCTACACTTTCAAGATAGCAGAAATGACTAAGCAGGACAGGAGATGAATCCTATTCAGCATTATTACCAGGCAGAGCTGAAATATAAGCCTTTGTTTTTAACTCCCGCTATCTGAGGAGCTCAAAGCCCATCACAATTATTTAGCATAGACTTTGTGAAAGGCTTGTGTGCTATTATCCCTAATTTTACCAGCTGGAAAATGGTGAGGGAGATGGATTGCACCATATCCAGGGATATGCAGCGAGTTGGCAGTGTAACAGGGCTGAATGCCTGTAGCATCTCAAACCAGGTGCAATTCCCCAGGCTCCGGTCACAGGAACTGCCAGAGGTAAATATGTTTATCCCTCTCCACTCCTCCCCCATTAACAGACAAATACTTCCTTTCCATCCATAGCAGGAACAGAAAGAAAAAGCAGAGGAGCATAGGTCAATTTTTTTTGTGAAGGTTACTACAGAGAGAATTAGGCATGTAAAGGAGGACAGTAAGAACAAAATACCCTGTGTCTAGCTGCAAAGGACCACCTATAAGAAGGCATTTGATTTTTTTCAAAAAAAATCCCTTTTTAATGCCAGCTAAAGGGTAATTTGAAAGTGAAGGACATTTTGCTCCTCTGGGGAGCTAATTACTGCAACAAGCACAGCCCAAACAGGCAAAGATGAATGTAACACAGAACAACACCAATCCTGCAGCTCACTTTGGTTAACTCACACAGCTTGGCCAGATAAGGCACACACATGTTTCATGGAGGTAGCCAAGCTGCTGAGACAGACTAAGAGAGATTAGGACATCTGTGCTTAGGATTTCCAAGTTCCACCTTCATACACCAGAGCAGAGCAATAGAGACAAACTCCTGCAACCTCACTAGAGAAATAACAACTCTATGAAATATAAAAAATATGCCAGAAAAAAAATATAATTTGGGGATGTAAAATAGGTCCTTGGTGTTCCCACCTGGTTGAGATCATCAATGTTATTGCATTATTTAGCTCTGACCCTCCAAACTCCTTTATTTAGCACCAACCCTCCAAAATGCTGCCTAACAGTGGTTCCTTTCTGCAGTGCAGCCAAATAGCCCATCACAGGACAATTCAGGGTGCAAGGGACCTTGGGGGTCTGTAGTTCAGCTACAGGGTCAAGCAGGGTCAGCTATAGGGTCAGACAAGGCCACTCAGAGCTTGATCCTGTCAGGTCTTGAAAGCCTCCAGAGATGAAGCCTTTGCAACCTTTCAGGACAGGCTGAACTGCTTATTTTGATTTTTGCCCTGTTGTTGCTCATCTGCAAAAAGCCTGGTCTCCCCAGGACACAAGCTGCTCATTCAAGTACAGTGACAAACACTTTTCCCTGTCTCTCAGGTGAAGAAAAAGAAGAAAAATGCAGCACAGAAAGAAGAGCCCCCAAAGACTTCTATCAAAACTGGTAGGTCCTTGTCTCTGAGATTGCCATCTCTCTCCTCGACACCTGCCTCAAGCAAAGCCACCTTCAGCCCTGCTGACAGCTGGAATAAACCAGCAGCCACCAAGGTCCACGTGCCCCACTCGGAGAGAAGTGACTGCTCTCACCCAGGTTGCCAGGAGCAGACTGTGCTCTCCCAAATCCAAACTGTGACGTGACTTTCTCCCTCTGCTCTGTGCTCAGACAGATCACGTATGGCAGCACTTCACAAAGAAGGAAAGCTGTTTGCAACAAGCAGCAGCAGCTGGTATGGGATAATAAAAGTTCTTTTTTTTTTTTTTCTTGCCTGCTACACATGCTTTCGCTCAGCAGAGAGATCCTGGAGGTTTTTGGTGGCAAGTTCAACAAAAGAGACCTGCTTTCTTCTCTTGAAGGCTTGTCTGAGACACTTGCAGCTCCCTTCCTTCTAGTGCTAAGTGTCTGGCCTGCATAAATCTTTCTTCCACCTCCCATGCCACCAAAGCCTCTCAGACACACCCTACACGTGTCCTCCCTGTCCCAGCCACGGGCTTGCAAGTGGCCACACAGTTACAGGCCACAGCTGCAGGGCACAGAGGATCCTGAAGACAAACTCCTAAAGGCATGGTCTAAGAGCCCATGGACTGAGTCCTGCTCTGCAGAGAGCTGCAAGTGCCTTGGGCAGCTCAGCATTAGGAGACAAGACGCCACCATGCAGAGCCACAGGCAGCCCTGAGCTCAGGCAGAGAGGCAGATGGCTCTTCACCCCATCAATGCTCTTGCCCACCACCACTCCCAAGCTTGGCATGGTGTATAAACTTCACCACAATGGGGCTACCAGCCAAAAAACCACACAGATTCCCTGGGAGCCATCACAGGTAATGCAGGACACAGGAGAACAGGGCAGACGCCAAGGCAGCAACCTACCCAGGCAGGATAAGACCAGTGAGAAATAGCAGAGAGCAAAAGTGTGACCAGGCTGACAGAGCAGCCACTTAATAGCACCTAGCCAGCATGAAGCCTCTCTGCCCTCTGTGACCTAAGCCTGGCTGGAAGAAGGTCCTGGTGACTGTCCCTGCAGGCACTACCACCAGCTCCACAGCAGCCCCTGCCCACTGCAAAGGCAGCTGTGTTTGACTCCTTGTTTCTCAAGTCTTCACTGACATTGCTTCTGCCCAGTCTGTGGTACCGTGGGGACTGTGGTCTCCTCCCATCCAAACCGCTTTCATTTTTTTGCTTTAACTTGTTTAGGATTGATGCTGTACAGCTGCTTCCCCCAAAATAAAGACTAAAAGACCTGCCACCTCCTCAAGTGCTTTGAAACCTTTCCTCCTGCTCTATCACTACCTGTTTAAGAAAAACCTCAAAGCTTGATTTCTTCCCTCAAATCACTTACTCTGAAAAAGATCTCAACGTTTTTGGGAGCACAGATGAAAAAACACTGAGATAAAAGTCTGAAACTTCTGAAGAGGTTAGACCTGGGCTTCTTCACTGTTATCTAAGTAAGGGTACAGGCACACAAACAATTCATCGCAGAGATATAGTGGAGTACAAATTTGCAGTGACTCATGCTCTTTGAAGGAACTGCCATGTGCTCAGTTCTACCCTGCAGCAAAACACAAGTTTACCCATCAACAGGAGAAGCACAAAACAGCACCTCAATTTGCATAGCACTCCTGCAGCTTCACCAACTGAATTACTGTGCAGAAACCTCCTCTTCTACACATATTTCAAGAATTAAGGGATAATTCCAATGGCAACCTGGAAAATACTGTTGTCTTGTCAGTGGTGATGCTGTGCTTCTGGGATGCTGCTTTCCTTCACCTGCAAATTCTTTGCTATCTCTTAACTTCTTAAAAAAGTACATACTTATCACAGCCAGCAGCAAGCAGGACCCCAATACAACTGTGTGCATAGTCCCCAGATCCATGATTTAATCAGCACAATTTAAATTTTGTAACTTCCCTCTTCAGTACACTCAAGTGTCTCCCCAGTTCAACCACAAAGTCAAAATTCCCACGAGTTGCTTAGAAGCCTGATAGGGCAAGTCTCCAAAAGCAGCCAAGTTTACAGCCACTAGTGCCTAGCTTGAGTCTAACAATGTAGGATTTCTCTTTAGTCAACACAGAGAACGATGCACTTAATTTAAACAAAGATGGACTGCTCTCCAGATTTGTCTTTTTTTCTGTCTTCCGATGGCAGATATTGCCTGGATATTTACCTTAGGCAGCGAGTCTGGTGTTAAACGGGTGGCAGACAACTCATGAGATCTTCCAAAATATTTTCTTGCCACCCTGAGTAAAAGAGCATGAACTAGCCTCAGCAATTTTGTCTCAGCCTCAGGGAACTAAAATCTGAAGGCAAACAAGAGTTGCAGACTTTGTACATGGGCTAATCCTTATTCATAAATCAGTCACAAGGCCATGGTTCCACAACATCCTGAAGAGCTGCATCCCCTCTTTTTTTGTTTTTTATCCCACCTCCCTCAGCATCTGAAACTCAGTCTGAGATGTCCTAAATTCTTCTCCTAACACACCTCACAGCCCAGGCATAACTCCATCATCACAAAGGTGCAGCTCAGAGGGGGATGAGAAGAGGAGCAGTAAGACACAGAAAGGCTTCTTTTTGAAGCAACTGAAGACTGGTGAAGAAGATTAAGCCTTGATACACATGCTCACATGGCACAAGGCCTTTGAACCACATGACTGGCCTCATTCCTAGCTTCAGTGAGATTAGCACTTTTGTTGCATGCCTAAAATTCAGATTAGAGTCCCACAGAGTGCCTGGGGAGCACTTCTTATTCCAGGCCGTCACAGACATCAGGTCCTCAAAGCAATACTAGACTGTGGCCAAAGTCTCAGTGAGGGAAAAGGAATCTGGAGTGGTGACATTTATAATGGGAGAGGGACAACTAACTATGCTCGCTGTTTATAAGGTGGAGAGAAGTGTACTTTCAAGCCAAACTGGCATGTCTCTGAAGCTGACATGATTATTTTTGAGCAGCCTCAGAGCCCTGGAGACACAGCCTTCAACAATGCTCAGATGGCAGGAGCAGAACACATCCCAGCTGCTCTGCTGCAAGCTGAAATGCCCCGGTGCAGACAGCAGCCCCACGTGCTGCTGCACCAGTGTCCCATGCAGCTCCCCTGTCACAGGGCTGTATCATGAGGGTGGAAAAGAGGAGAAACTCCTCCTTCAGCTCTTTCCTCAAACCACGGGACACAACAATTCCAAGGTCCCAGAGCAGCAAGCCTAAAATCAACACTGCTTCAAAGCCATCCACTTCACACATAAGTGGAGAGAATAGAGATGCTAACAAACCTGTCTCCCTTCAGGCTTTGCTGCTGCCAGAAAAGAGCCACTCAATCTAATGAGTCAATTAAAAATTCATAACTGGATGAACAAAAAAAAAGTTTGGTTCTTTTTCTGAGAAAATGAGAACAGTAACTCTTTTCTGTACCTCTTCTTGCATATTGTCTGCAGAAACAAAACCAGCCTGAAAAACCCCAACCTATGGCTGAGAGCTAAAATAATAGGAAAACAGAAAGGACCTGTGATCTGCCCAGCTCTGCAGAGAGGAGCCCATTTCCCCAGAAGGACTTCAGGGTCCAACAAAGTTGAAGTCAGCACCATTTCCTCTGAATAAGAGGCAGAAGGAAGGCTCTCTGTAAGGGCCTGCTGTCTACAGGTCATTGCTGGGAGCACTCTGAAAAATTCAGTTTCTGTCAAGAGTTTGGCTAACCCACAGAAAGGAACCCACACAGAGGCACATGTTCAAAATGCAAGTGACCCTAAGTCATTTCCAAAGTGAATTTTCAGAAATGAATTAAGCTAAACCAAATTAGGGCCCAAAATCCTGAGCGCAAGCATCCATGAAGGGGATGTGATTGAACTAATCCACTAGAAGTTACTTTAGATCAATTTTCTTGAGTATCTCTGGCACATGTAAGCCCCAAAGCCAATGTCCTCCAAGCACCACTCATGGGTATCTACATACGCCCAAATCTTACTGGTTTGTAGCTGTGGAAAGGGAAGGACAGAGCAAAAACAGATCAGCCCAGCTTTGGCTCCCAGAGTCTTGGGAGAGCAGTGGAGGAGCTTCCCACTGGCCAGCCACTTGATATGCTGACTGTGCTCAGCTCCAGCTCTTTAGCAGAGCCACCCAGAATCCATCCAACCCCACCCTGCCCCCAGGCACGTTTTTTCAGTGGGTGTTGGTTTCAATGGGTTTCACTCCCCAAGGTGACTTAACAAAAGCAGTGCTGACTCAGTCTTGTTTAAACTGCAGTGGGAACTGCAAATCTGGACACCTAAAGCAAATTACAGACCTACAAATAAAAACCAGAATACTCAGGCATCTACCCCCCAACCACTCATGGACACGAGATGGCAAAAAAGGCACCTAAATAAGCACCTACAGCCAATGCTGTGGAGCTTCACCTGGGAGAGTGGCTGGGCTTGCACCTCTGAAGGAAAGAGGCCAAGGCCATGCAAGCTGGAGGCAAGAAGCTCAACCCAAAGGAAGGCTATTGTGATTAAAATCATATCCTGGCTCCTTTCACACTGGATTTCTTGTGTCAACACAGCCTGAACCAGCAACACCACCATGGGCTGGATAATGTCAAAGTGGTTTCCAAGCTGCAGCCTCATAAACACCTCCTAAGGACCTGCTTGCTGTCTGTGGGCTCGAATTTTTTAGAGAGGGGTCTGTGTTGCAAAGGAGCTCTTTTAGGGGTCTTTCAGCCAAAGAGTTGGAGGGAAGCTATTTGACTGCTGTTAGCTGAGTTAGACACTTCAAATACTTCTTTGAGATACAGAAAGCAAGCTGAAGCTTGAAAAGGTCAAATCTTCTAGTCGAAGAGGTGCTGTGGAAATACTCCAGATTTTAAAAGTACCTGGTTTTGATTTTTCTAACTTAAACCAAAAAAAAAAAAAAAATCCCAAACCAGTTTTTCCACACTCATCTACAGACAGCTCAATCTGCTCAGTGGTTTCAGGATGCATTCAGCACTGATTTAAGAGCCTGAAGATGACCATTTCCCCTGCTCCCTTTTATGTGCTGCTCATTACTACTCCTCTCTTCCCTGCTCAGTTATTTCACCACTTTTGGCAGGCAGCTCTCTGGTCTGTGACTTGTGCCATCTGACACAGACTCCCTGCCCCTCTCCCTCAGCATAAATCAGTCCCATGTCCGTCTTACTTTCAGCCATGGCTTCAAACGTTCCTCTGCCCAGCCGTGCTACCTGGTGTCTCATTTTTACAAGGGCCTTATTAGTGAAGAAAGCTCACTATTTCCTATGCCTCTATCCCGTGATTTCCTGCAATTCACACCACCGTGCCACCCGCTCTCTGCTCCCGTTCTCCCTCACAGGATTTTTATGCAGACCACACTGCACACGTGGGGCTGAAGGGTGTGACACCCCATGGGCCCAGCCAGGCCGTGAGCAGGACAGCTTACCCACGAGGTTCATCTTGGCGCTGTAGCTGCCGAAGTACCTCTCGTCGGTGTTGGGCGTGTGGCACTCGTACTGGCCGGCGTCGCGCTCCTGCAGCTCGGTGATGTGCAGCAGCACGGCGTCCCCCTGCAGCCGCTCCACGAAGATGCCGCGGCTGCGCACGCGCTGCGTGTAGATGGCGTAGGGGAACGAGGGGTCCACGGTGCTGACGATCTGCACCTCCCGCTCGGGGGCCGAGGGCAGGTAGATGGACCACTGGAAGTTCTGCTCCGCCGGGCCCTGGTAGCCGCTCACCTTGCACCACAGGGTGACGTGGGAGCCCTCCGTGCGGTAGAGGGGTCCCTCCTGCACCGTCACTTGCCGCTGGGCCAGTGCCATGCCTGTGGGAGGAGAGGAGCCCAGCATTACTGACCTGCAGGCAATCCCCACACCTACACCCAGACATATCCCCGCCCTTCCATGGCCATGCTGGACAAAGCAAGCCCTCGCACCCCGTTTTACATCTGGCACATCAGGCTCTGGCACAGCCCCCCCCGAGTCACAATGCAGAATTCTTGCTGACTCAATGGAAGTGTTTTAAAAAACACCCCAGGAAAGAAGCAGCTCTGAGGTAACATAAACCCCTTGTTCGCAAGCTTTAAGAACCCAGGCGCCAAAGGGCAATGTACCACGCAGTAACAAATCAGAAACCCAAGGTGACAGGTCTTTGTTTTCAGTACTTTTACTTTCCAACTCTTACCACCCCATGGAGAGAGGCCAGGGGGCTACACTCCCTCTCCTTTGGTTGCTGGGCCACCCAACTCCAATGCCCCAGGCACTCGTCCTCCATCAGCAAACCTGCCAGAGGCTTCAGCTGGCGCAAAACCCCCTTCTTTTTCCCCAAACCCAGCACATCTTCTCCATTCTCTCTTATGCTTGTAAAGGCCCACAGAGAAATATCAGGTTTCCGGCACTGCCTTCCCAAGCCTATTTGAAAGGTGTGCATTTAAGCACATAACAAAACCAATTAAAGTTAACGAAGGGAATGGGCACGTCACACTAAAGCTCAGTGCCCCTGGCTCTGAAGTCAGGGCCCTGCGCTGTACACAGGCAAACGCGTGCAGCACAAAACAAAGACGGCCCCGCAGCACGGTGACCGCGATCCGCCGTATTTTTACCCAGATTATGGATGGCTGGCCCTTGGGCTCATGGCACATTACCAGCACAGCCCTCCAGGGGCCAGATAAATTACAGCAATCTATCTTGTTTGTTGCTACATCAAAGGCTGGAGGTCTGGAGACCACGGTGGGTGTTCATCGGTTATTGAGTTACCAGCAGCATGCACACATGGCAAGGCCAATCACCCTGGCTTCTGTGACTGCTTGCTTGCCATCATAAAACAGCAATAAGCCGATTTAAAGCAGGTCCTGCATAATCACGTTTGCAAATTTCATCCTCTCTGTGCGTCTGGATGTTGGGGGTTCTCCCCTCCCCTCTAATTTTCTATAACAATGCTCAAGTCCAGAGAAGATTTTAAGCTTCCAAAAACTGGCATCTTGCAGGTGAAGAGGTAGCCTTGAATCTGGGGTTTATTGATTCAGTCCTGCCCTCTGAACATCGATGTCCAGAAACGAAGTTTTTCTCCCCAGCCAGCCTGGACTGGAGCCAGGAGAGATGGTTCTTAGCAGCTTAAAACAAATTGTGAAAAATGGGTTCAGCACATCCATCAGGGCATACAGCTGAACAGATGGAGTGCAATTCAAACTATTAACTTGGGCTCAGCTTGCTGCTGCTCCAAATTATGTTTCTTTTTACTCTTTATGAAATAATGTGATTTAAGGGGAGGACGGGGAAAGCTAGCACATTTGAAACAAACAGGGAGAGGAACAACAGAGGCAAACACTCCCCCACTGTTTGCTGTACCAATCTCTTCATCCTGGGGAAAGATACTGCTGGAGACAATTAACACATCTACAGGTCAGGCAGCCTCTTCCCTCACTCCACGAAGGCCAAAGGACAAAGCAAGTATTACAGCCTTTGAAGTGAACTGTTTTCAAAGCAGCAGGAAGGACAAGATCTTTATTACATACCTAAAGACAGCTCACAATCCAATTTCTGTATGCATATGTAGCCCTTCTACAGCATACACAAACCCCACCCGCAATGACAATTAAAACTGCACCGCGAGGCAAACGTGCAGTGGTAGGAATTAAAAGTTCCACACACAACACTCCATCAGGTATTTCTCAGCTAAGTGCACAACTTTGTTTATCAGGCTTTTAAAATGGTGCTGGATTTTTTACATAGGAGTTTTCCAGTTATCTAGTTAAAAAAATAGTATTTTATCAGAGATGGGTATCTGACTTTCCAAAGCTCACTGGAAGACCACAACCCTGGGGACCCACAGCACAGTTTTTGGCAGACGTCAAATCTCACCACCCTCACGGCTAGCACTGCTGTGGGCTTCCTTCTTCCCTTGCCAGTGGTTTTTAGGACCTTCACTGTAACTCTAACCTGGAGTCCTCCTCCAAGTTCACTTTCTACATTCCTCCTCTTCTATTTCCCCTTGCACTGGATGGCTGCACCTTCCTAAAGCGGCCAAAAGTGAGAGAGTTAAGAGCCAAAGGGCTCCTTGCTTCCCCTTCTGGCTCCAGGAGCCTAAGAAGCTGAGGGACAGAAGGAGACAGTGCAGAAAAAGTCCTGCCCAGCTCCAGTATGGATAGAAGACAAAACAGTCAGGCTTTTGCTACAGCTTGCAGCAGGCTGCTGTGCCAGAGGTGAGACACAAAGGCTCAGAAGATGGATGAACAGGCTGGATCTCCAGAGGAGCAGGGAGCAGCACATCCTCAGTGCTGTTCCCTGTGCCTGGCTGCAAACTCCTGCTCCAACACAGGCAGGCAAAAATGCTTTTCAACACTTTAAAAAAATCCCAAACAGCAGATGCAGAAGTACTTCTCCAAAACTATTTTAATCAAGAAAGGAAAGAAGAAAAACAATCAGCCTGAGGCAGACATCCACCAGTACATGTTGTGCTCAAACAGTTACCTTTTGCATGATGTTTGGCCTTTTGCAAACTCTGAGAATTGCTATATCCACCACACATAGTATTAAGAAGAGAACTGCATTTCTTAGTGAGCAAGTTCTCTGATTAACAAAAATAACATGTCTGAGATCCCATTTAAACTCTTATCATTCCCTCTTGAAGTGAGAGAAGAGCTCACTACAGGAGAAGCTGCATGCTCCACACCTTCCCTAGGACACCCAGGAGACAGTGATGGTGGCATTTGGCTGGCACTGCACTGGCACAGCTGGCTTTTAATTGCAAATCCAATATAATTTACTGACAACGCAAGGGCTGATAGGGAGGAGGTAGTGAGCCAAGTGCTACTTTAAAATTAAGAAGAAATTGCAGGTTTGTGCATCTGTTTTTTTCCAAAAGACAGCAAATCCCATGTGATAAGGAGGAAGCCATCCCCTGATCCTTATCCCCTATGGATCAGGGCTATTGTTGCCAGCCTTTTGAGCCAGGAGCAAGCCAAACAACAGCCGGGCAGCTCTCAGCTTACCCATCTCCCAAGCCCTGGAGGTGGCACAGGGGATAAGAGCAGTGGCAAGAGGGGACAGTGCAGCCAGGTGATTAGACTGAAGCACCAAGGGACAGTGCAGGACCCAGGAACCTCAGATACCCAGTCCCTGCACCTGCCCTATGCCAGCTCTCCCAGCAGGGCCACTGCAAATGTCATGGGAAACAGCTCTGAAAAGCACAAGAAAGGCAAGAGAAAAATGCTATGTCAGAGTCACACAGTCATTCAAGTCTCCCTTGTCACATCACAGCCAGGATTTCAATGCCTCTCCAAGAAAGAAAGGAGCAAAAAAAGGAGCATCAAGCATCCCTGCCAGCCAGGCATCTCCCCCAGCAGTGCTGCAGCTCAGCTCCTGAGTACACTCTGTCTTTGCAAAATCTGTACCCTCACAGCAACCTCAGATGATTTTGGCAAGATCTGACCTTTCCATGGAGACACACGCAGAGCTCGGAGCTCAGGTTTTCCACACGCAACTGGTCGTTTCAGGTGCCTGATCTGAAGTACTTTGAAGGTGCCCCATTTCAGAAAGTGCCAAACATTTACCTTCTGGGAAGGAGGTGGACCTTCAGGTCCCTTTCAGAAGAACACGTGTGCAAAATTCTGGCTGAGAACATTGACTCAAGGCATATTGCAAGGGACAGGTGTGTGTAATAAAAGGATGCCTGAGCACACAGAAACTCTGCCACAGCACTGACAGCTCAAAAGAATAAATAAAAACTCATGACAGAATGATAAAGAGCCTCTTGCACAAATATTCTCTCCATCTCAGACCATATGGGTTATGTCTGCACCACATCCAAAAGCACTGCAGCAGTTGCACCAAGTTATCTTCGATATCAATAATCACTGCTAGTAGTCATTTAATCTGAAGGAGAAACTTGAGCTCTTGTGAGTATTATCCGGGTCTCTCATCACTAGGCAGCAACTAAAAAAGTCATGATATACATATCTTCTTGGTATAGATATCTTCTATAAGCACCAGGGCTAACAGTGATGAACACCAAACGGATTACATGGTTTGAGGGGATATTTCTACCCCTGCAGCTTTACAGAAGTTTTCCTTCACTGAGATTCTCTAAAGTACTATTTGTCAATAATTGACAATACTAATCCTAAATTTCCTTTAAAAATTACTTTGTGCCTTTGACTACAGTTATTAGACAGAAAACATTTCCAAGGAGATCCCTCTCCCTTTCACAAATACACAGCACACATCTGGGTTTTGTTGTTGTTGCTAATGTTTGTTCAACTTACAGGCACTCCCAAAAAAGTGTCAAGAGAGGAACAACACTGATGATGAACACTATGGAATGGCTTCTCTGTCAGAAATAATGGACTCTGGAGGAAAAAAAAAAGGTGACTTGAAGGGGATCTGGTAAAGGTTTTTTCACAAATATATATACCATGGCAAGGATGGTCAAGAATTTGACCCTTTACCATCTCTTCTAGTTTAAATACCAAGGGCCATCAACTGAAACTGGTCAGATCCAGATTTATACCAAGTGAGGCAGCTTTTGCAGCTGAACACAGCAGAGCTGTGGATGCCCTTGCCAAAGGATACTGTGGGTATGGAAAAAGTTTACATGGGTCAAAATACGAGTGGGATAAGCACATGAAAGAGGGCTACTAAACAGGTAAATCACATCAGGTTTGTAAGGCTCCCAAAACAAGCTACAGTTGCACAGCTACCTGCCTAGAGCTTTTTGAGTCATGATGCTGAGCAAGGTGCAGGATTTACTCTGAACTGGTACAGCTGTCCTCATGTCCCTTCACAACCCATGTCACTGCTGACAATGTGGGTCTGCAGACTATGCCTTGGTTATACTACAACAGAAGCTAAAAAAGGTACCCTTTTGGCTTCTTCTCTAAGAGCATGACTATTTCTGCTCTGAACACCCGAATTGGTTCCCTCAAAACATCCTTAGAACTGACATGGGAGCTTGTGCCCCTCTGCAGGGAAGAAGAGGGAAGGGGAGCGTGCATAAATCCTACTTGGCTATGACAAATTAGCATCTGCAGCAGACCACAGGACCTGGCAGAAAGTCCCCAGTAATGAAGACAATTCAGACATTGTGCTAAAGGGCAGTTATGCTAAAGCATCTAATTCTGAGCTGCAGAGATGCTCTGGGCAAGCTGAACCCAAGAGCAGGTGCAAGTGCACCACAGGCTGTGGCCACTGCTGCTGTCCTGCAGGGGACCTGCAGGAGCCCAGGCTGACCACCCAGCTCCATGGTGTCATCTAAGGTGAGGCAAGTGCCAGCAGACTTCCTCCTGCTGCTCCCCATGTCCTGGAGGCTCTGGCATCACCCCTCCTCTGTGCTCTGCCTCCCCTGCCCCAAAGCAGCAGCACTGAGCCCTGCACAGGCCTCTGCTGCCAGTGAATTACTCAGGGACAGTTAGCATCCTCTGAGCTCATATTCCCTCTTCAATCAGATTCATTTTTCAGTCTCACTTATGGGTTCCCAGGGGATGGCCCTTCCCCTCTCCCTTCTGTCACCCACAGAGCATGTAGACACCTCTTGCCAAAACCAGCCCACTACTTAGTCTGTGCTTTTTCTCTGGACTCCACAGCACACAAAACACTAATACATTACTGTATTAGTGACACCCACAAAACAGCAATACATTTCCAGAAGGCTCTTCCAAGCTCACCATTGTCCAGCCACTGAGAACACTTCCCCAGACAACCATCTTTTTTTTTATTTGCCATGGGCTGAAGACTAGTAAAATTTCTGAGGGAGACACTCTACCCCACCAGCAACACCAAAGCAGAGACAATCTTTTAGCAACACACACCTGCTATTCTGTGAAGTCTCCTGTTAAGGCACACAACCAAAAATTAGGTTTGAGCTTAATTTTTGCATAAATGAGTCACAGCAGGAACAATCTCCATACACTGCAACCTGCTGCCAGATGGATAAAAACAATGCTATCAGAAGAAAACATGTGGTAAGCCCCCACCATTCCCCCAGTACGGTAAAGCCTCATTCTGGGAAAATACAGTGTTTTCTTGGGGTATTTCTTCTCATGCCAAGAGAGCTCAGTGTATTGAAAGGCTGTCTGGAGCCACCTGCAGAACAACTCTGTCTGTATTCTCCACCCTTTTGCTTTAATGTTTAAAAGGATGCCTGATCCCTTATCCTCCCCTTCCTCCACTCCTGCCACCATCCCACCACTCCCAGCACATGGACCATCTTTCCTAAAACAACTCATAAAGCTATTCATTCCTCATTCAAATTCTTCCCACTGCTGAGCCAACTAAGGATGGTTAAGCGGCGAGGTCAGCCAGGAGCAATTTATACAATAATTGGTATGGAAATATCAGAATCAGTGGGGAAATATCAAAGCATGGGCAAACTAGACAGGAGTTGCCAATGAGGCTCTTTGTTCTTCCAACACCACTGCCCTCCCTCGTCTTTGCTCGTCTCACAGCCACTCACATCCACAGCAGATGTTTACTGTCTTTTAGGAAAAATGTTTTCAATAAATATGAAAGAGATGGCATTTCTTTTAATCACCACAGATTGTTGTGGCCTGTGACTAGCTTCCCAAGTTCTGACTGTAAAAGAGATCTTGTACCTCTGCTATAAATATGCATCCAGTCAGACATCCGACCCCCTCGCCAAGATCAGAGCCATTTTGCATCCTTTGGTTCTTCTCAGATCTGGCCCTTATATTGACAGAAGACTTCCTTATTTTCCCCAGTATGGCATTGGTATTCTGCAGATACACAGTGTGAAATGTGATCTGCCCTTGTGATTTCTTCCCCCCCCCTTTTTTTAAGCAAATTACATCCTATGTGGATGTCACATTCCTCTAACTGCTCCTTCCCTGTTCTACAATTAGGCATGTTAAAATATGCTAGTTTTAACACCACCTTAGAACAGCAGATTCTTGAGCCACAGATCAAGGTTACTGTATTACTACAACCTTTAAGCTTCTAAAAATGCTGAAAGGATGAAATAATAATTCATTATCTGTGCTGGACACTGCGAAGACAAGAAACAATAGGCTTGGATTTGAAAAGTGGAAATTCAGACTGGTCATGGGAGCTAGCTAAATGCTCAATTTCCCAGAAGCTAGGAAAGTGAGGCACCAGAGAGACTGCTCTGTGAGAGACTGAGGCATCTCACACTACAGCTTCCTCTAACAGACACTTACTTTCTTCAAGGATACCATAAGGCAGAGATGAACCTGCCCCAGGGGATGCATGACACAAGATCTCCCTGCTCTTACAGTTCTATCATTCTCAATCATCCCACCAGAAAGTATATTTAAAGTTACTTTGCTGCACAGAAGCCTGAAACTACTCTTTAATCTAGTACAGCTTTACTTTGAAAAGTCAAAGTACTCAGCATCCAGAAGCCAGCCAGACACGCCTGTGGTCAGAAAAAAGAGCAATACCCATAACAACCAAAGGAAGGAGGATGGCTGGGCAGTCCTTCTGCACACAGATCCCTGAGCTCTGGAGCTCGTGGTGCTCGGCCTCCTTACTTCACAAGGGCTTTGAAGCACTTGGTGGCACAAGATGTACCTGGATGTAAAAGGTAACAACACATGCTGCTGCACGAGGGACAGACTGAGCTGGCTGCCCTGCTGCTTCAGAGTCATCATGGTAAATGACTGCTGGGGACCCAAATATCTTTGTGCAACACACCTACTGCTTACTGCACTTTTATTAATCTCCTGCAAAGATGCTGAGAATAAAGAATCCCTTATAACCTGCAATCCTTGTATTCACCAAAGTTTTGACTAACCCCACAGAATGCCAGCTCTTCTCTGTACTTAAGGTAGAGCTTGTCCTGTGAAACATTTAATCAACTGTTTCTCTTCCTCCAAGGCCAGCACACGACCTTTGCAGCCCTTTTCCATCTCCCAGATCAGCATGTTCTTCACATGTACCACTGCTACCCTTATCACTCTGGGAAGAACAGAGCAGAAGCTCCCTGGCAGATTATGCTTATATTGGGAGTATGCAGGCAGGAAGTGTTGGATTGCCCACGCAGTACTTCTGACTTGCACTGCTCCTCGTGCCTTATCCTTAGGAGTTTCTTCTTCCTCACAGCCCACCGAATCCATGCCCTAGTGACTTGTATCACTGCTGCTGGTTCGAGGTCTGGTTAAGCACCACAATACAAAGCAGCATTTACAGCGGCCTGCTGGAATGCCCAAGGCAATGCCTACTTTTGTATTTTCCAATGGAAAGCAGTGATGGCTTCATTAGTACATCCCCAGCCTGAGTTTTGAAGCTGTCACCACATGTACTCCCTGTAAGATTTAGTGCAGACCTGCACAAAAAGTGAAGTCTCCTAAGATTTCTATGTGTGCTTTTTCTTCTGTTCTTGTAGCTAGCTCTTAAAATACATGTAAGGACACACCATTTACCCTGGTGTCTCTAGTACTGCTCCCAGACCTCTAAAAGATTCAGGATTGCCATTTGAGTACCAAAGCTATGGAGCACCAACACTATGAAACATTTTGGACTGCTGAACCCTTGGCTGGTATGTGCTCCCAGCCTACCAAGAGGAGGGGGTGAAATGAAATTGCTTTGAGCATCAAAGCTAGGCAGGAAATTTCTGACATAGTTCATTATGCCCTCCAGCCCCTGTATTTCTTTTTATTATCCTTCTTTAGTCTTCAAGTCCTACATGTTCAACGTCTAGGGTCACTCGAAGAATTGTCAAACATTATTCCCTGTGCTATCACTCACTCTCAGACAATAAGAAACTTCATTTTGTTTCACAGTCAATAACGTTTTAATGTCACTTCTTTTTTTGTTTTCCTGCATGCTCTGCAATCCCTTCCAATATTAAAAAACAGACTGTCCCTATTATTGCTGTAATTCACTTCATAACATCTCAGATGCTTAAATACTCTCCCAGGAGAAAAGAGTGTGGAGTCCCAAATCTCACCTTCACATTATCCTTGCCAAAAGGAAACAGCATTGATTACCCAGGCTTTCATTAAAGGAATTCCCTCTCTTTCATGAGATCTCTTAAAATACATCTGATGCATGGAGAGCCTGGTTTCTTACATTCCCTCAAATTTATTTTTCCTAAAGAAAAACAAAGCTTCTTGTTGTCTTTTATTAAAACACAGGGAGGAAGGACAGACATACAAGTGCCTCCCTCCATCTCCTAAGAGAAACACCAGTGTTTTGGCTCATTTTTCCATACTCCTTGAAGCTGCTTATTTGGTTTCCTGCCCTTCCTGTTTCTCCAAGTGACTTTCTCCAAGTGACTACAGATTTTCCCTTACTTTGGTAAGGATGACACTTAGGAGTTCAGCATCCTTACTTTTCTCTGTAAGCTTTACTTGCATCTTTGTTCTACTGGGCAGGGCTAGAGCATCTCCTTTTCAACCTCTAAACTGGAAGCCTCAGGCAGCCATTTATTAATTGCTTAACCCTGAATTGATTACCTTCCAGAGAGAGAAACTTAACAACAATCTGTTAAATACTGACAGGCTGGAAGAGCTGATGACAAAGTGCCCTGCTGCACATTCCTTCCTACCTCCCAGGGCACACCATTCCTCCAGCACTCCAGCTGTATCCTTAGGCACGGGTCTGCACCTGCTCCCCACCTCCTTTGGAGCACACAGCTCTGCAGAAATAACACTAAAAAAAAGTTCTAAAATGTAATATCTAGAAAAGAATGCAGCCAGGGCAATCTCTCTCTCTTCCTCCTGGCATGCTAAAGAAACATTTGTGCCCCTCAGCCATGACCATTAGCAGGAGAGAACATTCAATTTGCAAGGCAAAGCTGCCATCTTGTACTCCTTCAGCAGAAAGAGCTTTCAGGTAAACAGTAAATTGACTTATCCCCAAAGTCAAAATGTACTGGCTAAAATCACACATTTCTCCAAGACAGTTCTCCCACCTCGACCTAAAGGATCACAGGAATATGAAGTACAGCCATATAGCAGCAGTTAATTTCCATTTCCTCCCCACAAATTCACCTGGATTCTTCCCTGTTCACTAAGCAGCAGCAAGATGCTGCCTCTCAAAACTTCTGTGATTCAGTCAGACAGCATCCCTGAAAGACAGACAAAGATCCAGGGAGATTCTTCAGCTACCTGCTCCCTTTTATTGCTAATTAAGATGTTAGAACTCCTTGTCTGCATACACTATAATTTATTAGTTTGACACGCTACACAGACTATCAGCAGTTGTCACCAAACTACCAAGGCTCTCATTTCAAATGGGAGGACAGGAGCTTTCTGGCATTTGGAAAGGAAAACAGAACAAAACAAAACAAAACAAAGGGATGCAGAAGCATTTATGCTACTGTTTCTTCCAGGCTGGGAGGGAGAAAGGCACAGTCATTCCTTCTAAGAACAGTACTACTATCAGCGAGTAACAATCATGCAATTCTCCTCCCTGAGGAGGAACAAGCCCATGCACTAGGGGAAACTGACCAGCTGGAAAGCACAGGAAGACACTTTTTATACTTTTTAAACAAACAAACAAACAAAATCAACACAAAACACTGAGGGGTAACTGCACACTGGCACAGGCTGCTTCAAGAGATTGTGGAGTCTCCACCTTGGACGTATTCAAAGTTATCTGGACATGATCCTGAGCAACCTTCAAGGACCTTGGACCAAATGATCTCCAAAGGTCCCTTCCAACCTCAACTACTCTGTGAAGGACTCTGAAATGACGGCATTTTCACCACTGCTGTAGACTCAGTTACCTTAGCTCAGCACCAAGCACCTATGCAGAGCAACCTCACTGCACCAGTGAAAAGGTGGTAAAAACACCCTCATCCCAGGAAATTCAGTTTAAAAATGTGGTTTCACAATGTAGTTAAGCTGATCTAGGTACCAGCTGCCACGGCAAAAAAGCAGTCTGTCTTTCCCACTCACTTTATTCCTAGCAAAATACACACACTCCTCTCCCCATGCTTGACCTCTACATGAGCTGAAAAAAGAATAACCCAAGGAAAGAGTTTTCACCAAGAGAGCAAGAACACCTTTTTCTTTGGGGGACAGGGACAAAGAATCCTTTTCATTAGCAGCTGGGACACTGCACCAGCTCAGCCACGCTGTGAGACAGCACCTTCAGACAGCCAGCAGATGGGTCAAGAGAGGGCAGGGAAGGAGGGCAGAGCAGAGTGGGAGCAAGTGCCAAGGTCTGTCTCTGCTGGGAGACCCTGATGGCAGGTCTCCAGCAGGCCTTATGCAAAGGCAGCAAGTGAAGAAGCGCTCGCTGCAGGTCACTCCCCATCACACAGAGTAAAATAAAAGGGTTCCAAGCCACCACTTTCAGCAAACAACCCTAAGAGCAGGAGACTTAATGAAGCCTAGCTTCCCGTGCCTTCAGGAGGGAAGCTGTCTCTGAGACTAATGACTTGACTGCAAGCTCCAGCTGGAGCTTCTCCTACAGCTGGCACAGTCATTTGGAGGCACTGCTGAGGCCCTTGAAGCAAAGGGTCCCCTTCAGTCCCCTGTCACTGCCCTGACTCAGCCACCTACTCTTCACAAGGCTTGCAGGAACCTGTTTATTTCCGAGCTCTCTGCTCCTGTCAAATTTGCGTAAAATTGGCCAAAGGGCTTCCAGGTTATCTGGAAAGGGGTGGCAGAGGCAGCATGATCAGATAAGCCCTCTTTCTCTGAGAACCCAGCCTGAGGAAACACAATGAGAGGCAGAGGCTGGGAATCAAAAACCACAGAGGGAAGAAGCACTAGAAAGAAAAGGTAGAACAAGGCTAAGAAGGGCTTTAAAAGAGAGGACACGCATCTTGCATTTGGCACAGCAGAGGAGGAGGAGGAACTAATTTGAGAGTTCAGGGGAACCAGCAGACAACAACAACAAAAAAAAACCTGAACGAATTTCAGAGGCAGAGATGGATAGGAAATGCTGCAGCTTACATTCCTTAAGCAAAGACCTAGGTGCATGCACATGCATGTGAGTAAGCATCAGAGACAGAGGTCAGAATTTTGAATTGAACAGAAATACAGGCCTGTAACACCAGCAGAGAGAGGCCACTCCAGCTTTTACAAGTGGACAAAATTAAAAAGAGGCAGGGACTGTAGGAAGAGCTGGACAGGGTCATAGAATAGACCCCTTGAAGCCACACAAAAACAAACCCTGAAGCTGGTATACAGAGTAAACTCATGAGGTCATAACAAAAGCTCTGTCAGAGGCAGGAAAAGACAAAGACAACAGAATTTAGAGGAAATCTCTCCAGGAAGAGACCAAAACTGGTTAGTGCAAGGTCAATTACAATGTCAAGAAAGGTAATATTTGACCACAACCAAGATGTACAGCAGTGGGGGCTATTAAGAAAGCCCTTGTGAAGTAAATCACAGAGACACACTGAACTGGCAGAGAGCTGGGAGGCAAAAGCTCCAGACAGTGCATCCCATGGGGCTTGCAGAGGACACAGCAGCTGCTGGAGGAGGAGGGGATAAAGCAGCTTTGCACTGAAGGAGAGAGGCTATGAGCAGGAAAACAAATGACAGAGACAAGGGAAAATGAGTTGGGACCCTTAAGACAAGCAGAAAGGTTAGAAATTCTACCTTTGTGAAAAGCATGGAGAAGGAAAGCAGGACAGAGAAAACCAACAGGTGAAGACAGACTGTCATTTGTACACCAGTTCTCTTCATAAAGTTGCTGCACTATGAGAAGCAAATCTGAAGGTGGAGAAGGGCCTATCCAAGCTTGGGGGGCAATACCAGCATCAGCATTCAGTAAAGCAAAAATTAAAATAGTTGACAAGAGACAAGGCAGAGAGGGAAGAGGCCAAGCTCTGAGATGGGGAGGTCAGCATGGTCAGAGGGCTCATGCCGGCCTCATGCCATTGCACAACAGCAGGAACAGAAGCAGCAGATGATGGGGCTGGAGATGGGAGAGAGGGCAGAAAAAGTGCCCTGGGATGAGGGAGATGCCACTGCATTGGTGGTGTAAACAGCTATGGGGGAGAAATACTAATAAAACAGGAGTGGGGGGAAATCCAAATCCAGGGTGCACAAAAAAAGCAGCAGAAGGAATGGCAGAGGAGGAGAAAACCAGAAAGACCCTGAAGGGGAGGAGCAGTGCTGACTGAAAATCAAGCCTGGCTGGCAAGCCAGGTACCTCCTTATGGCATGGGTGACCCAGGCACAGGAGGAATGACTCTGGACTAAGCAAGAGCATCTGCTGAACAAGAGGGGCCCCAGCCTTCAGCACCAAGACAAGAACTACCCACGAGAGATGTAACACTGAAAGGGACACAACCTTAACGACTGCAAGTCCCATTTGATGGATGGAGTCCGGGAAAAGCTGCAAGTTGGATTTTTCCAGGATTACAGAATCAGCTCAGCCACACCACACCTTGGGCACCAGTCCAAACGCCCTTCTGCTCCCAGAGCAACCCATCTTGGCATCCACGAGATGAGATGGGGCAGCACGGGCCGAGAGATGCCCCAAAGGTGATACACCCTGACTTCAGCAAGAGCAGACTTGCCACTTTGTAGGGCTGCAGGTTTATCTGAAGGTCTGAAAGAAAGCAGAGTCCCAGCTTCTTGACACAGACTATGTGTCTGAGGGTGACTAACTAAACAGCATTTGTCACTAAACAAAAAAACCTTTCCTAATCAACTGAGAAAAGGAAGGGTGGGGGATGAGGTAGATCTTTCCTCTGCTGTGATACACCACTCTGAGCATCCTCCTGCCTACACTCCCCAGTGAGCAGACATATGCAGAAGTTTTCATCTCCAGCTACTTACTTAGCAAAGCTAGTCCCCTCTGATCAGGGAGTTAAGGAAAGGCTTACACAGCTACCAGGGAGGGAGGGTTTTATTTATCTGATTTCAACATGCCCAAGTTATCAGACTCTAGAGGAATTCAATTAATGAGAATAAAACTCTTGTTTGATGCAAGTCTGGAAGGGTGCAGTGGGTTGTTTTTTTTCTGCAAATAGCTGCACCCCAGAGATTTTACACTGATTATAACAGCGACCGATGATGGAAGTTGAACAGATTCAGCAGCTGCACCGAAACACCACACACGCTCCAGATCTGTCGGGGACTGACACAGCTGGAGGAGACCAGCAAAAAGACAGGGAGAAGGGAGGGCTGCAGGGCCAGGAAGCTGGGACTGCAATCCCAAAGGAGCTGCTGAGATTCACAGCAGCAGCAGACTGGTGGTGAGGGTTGGCAGGGGTTGCACCCACTAGCACAGCTGTGAAATGTCACCTCCCAAGGTGAAGGCAAAATTAAATGTCCTGCACAAGTTCGTGAGGCAAGGCTTGGGCACCACAGGCACTTGGCTGCTCCTGGCCAATGTCCCAAAGCACACAGGAGCCAGCCCCGTGCCCAAGGGGCTGTCCCTGGCTGGGAAGGTGCTCCCATGCCCACACAGCCACCTGCTCCCTGCCAGGCTCTGGGACACCTGGCACTTGGTCAGGGCTTCCTGCCACCACAGCATCCCCTGGGTCTCCTGTTTAGGAGGAGCATGGCCTGTGGGGGCAGCAGGGACAAGGGGACCATGGCACACACTGCCTTGGATTCCCATCTCAGGACAGGCCACTCCTGGCAAAGGCACCAAGCTGTCACCACTGGGACAGAGCTCCCATCCCTCCAGGCAGTGCCCAGCCCCACTGGCTCTGCCACCTCACCCACAGCCACCAGTGAGGTGGCACAAATAGGGCACAGCCTGTCTCCCAAGGGGCTCCAGCAATCCCAAGGTTTGGCCCCAACATTTTAAACGTGGCAGTGGTCACAAGGCACATCGGGCTGGCCTCTGGCACTGTGAAAGAGGGGGAAAGAGGGGGAAAGAAAGAATTCTGACAGCAATCTAGGCTTTGGAGAATTTTACTCAGATAATCCTCTCCTAAGGTTGGCCAGCTGGCTTTAAAGGGAACAGACGGAGCAACATCACAAATCACTGAACCGATGGAACCAAACACAGAGTGCAAAACTCTTCTCACACAAACATTTCTTTTTAAATCCTGCCATGAAGATAAGCACAGCTCCCAACACCACTCCCAGGCAGTGCTAGTCCTAGGAGATTTACCCAGTGTTTATTCAATGCACATTTCTCCAAAACCCACATGGTACATCCAGCCAGGAAACTGAACAAACATCCATAATTTCCTTTGACACCTCCTAGCTACACTGTTCTGACAAAAGCAACCAGAGCCATCCAGTACCACTGCATGCCAAAAAAAAAAAAAAACAAACCAAGAAAAAAACCCCAAAGAATCCCTGTTATCCCTGTTTCCTTACTAAACCCCTTCAACACAGTGAGCCAGCAAGAGGGAGGAATCACAGGCTGAACCATCCAGATTCCATCAGCTGGTTGGGACAGCACCAATAATACCTCCTGGCTGTATATTTGGGAAAGACATGTAGGTGTTTCTACAGTCTGCTTACACAGAAACCTCAGGAACTCTCCCCTCTCTTCCCTAAGGGAGATTCAAGACATTTGAGGTTTAACAGCTGCAACAAACAGCATCCTCTTACTAGAGAAAATATTCAGGAACAAGATAACAAGAGACACGGTTACGGAAACAGGATGAAAACATGGAAAAAGCCTCTGGGGTCTAAGTGCTGCCCTAATGACTGCAGACTGCTACTCAGAAAAATCTGAATTCAAGTGTACAGCTCTCATCACCACTTGCAGATCAAATAGGAATGGCAAGATGCAAATCTTGCTGCCTGCAAAAGAGGTAATCTAAGACACCATTTGTGAGCAACCCACTAGCAGTGCCACAGCCCCTGCAAACACAAAGAAATAAAAACCTGCAAATGCCCTTGATCTTGCATTCATTCCCCAGTAGATTACTGTGCTGAACCCAAACATCATCACTTTAATGTCTGGAGCAGTTGAGGGCACAGTTATTATTACACATGAAACAGCAAGGGTATATATTCTCTATTCAAATTCGATTGCAGACATGGCAGATGGGTTAAAAAGATGAGTTAGAAGGAAAATAATGCCAACTATTCTCCTTAAAATAGTTTTAGGACCAGTATCTTATTTATTTCACAGCCAAGAGGTAAAGCAATTCTACAAAGCCAACTCAAAATTAGTAAATATATTTTCCCTTTACACTAGGAAAGAATGCAGATGCTAAACCTATTATATAGACAGTGAAGTGTCATCAGAGCAAAGAAGGCAAAAATAGCTAAGTTATCTGTAAGATGACTAAGCAAATGGATTTTCAAAAATATGCTTTCAAATATGACACCCTTTTCTTAGAGCTGCATACATCCGTTTAGCTTCGTTAATTTCTCAATTCTTTCTTTTGATAATTTATTTTTAGCCTCCCACTAGCATACTTCCCCAGAAGCCTCACTTCACCCTACCCACACTCAAGATTCGCATCCACATACGGAGGATGATTTAGAAAATGATGCTGACCACCCCAGTAACTATGGAGAATCTCTACTGCAGCACTTTTAAGATCACTCACATACAGGCATTTCTTTTACATCTGTCCATCCACTGGAAAACTCTACTCCTGCTGTCTCCCACCCTCATTTCTACCCCCTCTTCACCATCCCCACCTACATTGCAGGGGTCTTCATGGCTCCACTGGTACCTTCCAGGACTGATCAACCTTTCTTTCTCATGTGACCCTTGATCCTATCATTTTTGCAGGTAAGAAACAGCTCACCTCTTTCCCAGGCCACCACCAGTACCAGGAGGAGAAGGCTACGTGATGCCACCTCAGGAACAGCAGTGGTTAGAGGAATGTGACCAGCAGAACCAGGTGCTGCTCCTGCAGCAGGGTGGGAGTCACATTCCCCAGCACATCTCTCCCACATGTGCTGCCAGCAGCCAGGTTTAGAGGCTGCTGGTATCAGTTATGGTCATGCTCCTCTGCACATCTCCCTCTTCCACCAACACCCAGATATCTCTGTAAGGAAAATTACCCTTTCCTCAGATTTTATCTCTTCAGGGACTTAGTTGGCACCCACACAACTGCAGCCTCTGGTAATCTACATTTCTGAGGTAACAGCAGGAGTTGGTGCTTGGCCTCCCACTGAGTCATTTGTCTGCCACGCCAAAGCCCTGTATATGGCTCCTCTCTGACCCTTCCTCATGGAGGGATGGGTACCCTAAAGAGGGTGATGAAACATTGAAATGGGCCGCCCAGGGAGGTGATGGAGTCGCCACCCCTGAAGGTGTCTAAGTGCCACTGGACACAGCACTCAGTGCCATGGTCTGGTTGACATGGTGGTGTTCAGTCATAGCTTGGACTTGATGACCTCAGAGGGCTCTTCCAGCCTCACTGATTCTGTGATTCTGAGGCAGCTCCTGCTGCCAACCCTGTCTGCTGCCAGGAACCCAGCCCTCAACCTCCAGGAGCCAAGCACAAAGCTCTGGGATCCCCTTCCCAGCAAGCGGGCTTCCAAGGCTCAAATCCATTACACTGAGATCATTAGGATGCTTTCAGTAATGTATCCCAGTGGATCTGCTAGAGCAGCTATTAGGCATTTGACACACAGCAAAATCCTTCCTCACATTCACCTCCCTCCTCCCTACACCCTCCCCCAAAACAAGCCAGCCTGAAAAACCAAGGGGATGCAGATGAGAGCCAGAAGAAGGGTGACAATAGTTTAACAGGGGCAGGCTTGTGAGAAGAGGTGACAAACCTCTTTGAGATCAGCCCCTTGCCTCCACCACACTACCCCATGCTGCTCAGGGCAGTCTCAGATAGCTTTCCCCCTGCTCCAGGAGGAAACAAACCTCTTTCCCACCACACATTTGCAGCCACATTCTTCCCTGCAAAGACTGCAAGACAAAAAAATTAGCTCAAACACCAGAGCCAGGCACAAATCAGAATAACCAGAGTAAGTGCTGCCCTTCCTTCGCTTGGCAGCCACAGGGTAGCATCTGCAGAGGGACCCTGCAGGCACAACTGGACAATTCCAGAGGAGTGGATGAGGTGTAAGAGCAGCAGAAAATATGAAATAAAACCAAAAACTAGACATCTCAGGCAAGCCTTATACATATAAAAGATGCAAGATGAGGTCCCTCTATGCTCTAATGATGATGGCAGTATCTGAAAGATCACCTCCGAACACACCTCTCCTCACACATAAGCAAGGGAAAGAGGTGGGATAAAAAGCAACGTGAGATGAGAAAAGCATGTTTTGATAGCTAAATATGAAGATGAGCACGTAGATTTACAGGCTCCTTGTAGCCCTTTGGACTCTGCACAACTTCTGCCCCTCTGCAGCACAGGTATCTGAGGCTGGACTCTGAGTCCTAGTCACAGGAAAGGCACCTGAAGCTGATCTTGCCCAAGTCCAACTCATTCACAGCAGAAAGGAGTAAGTACTTGGCAAACTTCAAGCATTTGGCAGCTACACACTCTAGATTAGATATGACTGCCAACCAGCTCATGGCAAGGGACTGATTAGACGTAACAGCTCCTGAGGTGCCAGTGACCCACAGATTAACTGTGCTGCTGTAACACTGATGCCTGGGATGAATCACAGCAGCTCCACGTTGCAGTCACATGGGCTGTGCCCCACCAGCCTAATGGGGCAGCAAGGAGAGCGCTCCTTCCTGTAGGATAGGCATGAGAGCTTGTGCAGGTAAGTAACACCACAGAGCTCAAAGTAAAAATCAATTTTCTTCTTTTTCTAACACCAAGAGTGAAATCAATCAGGCCGTAACAATCTCTTCCATGCCACGTTTTCTTCCATGTGTAAGAAAAAAAGCAGCCTGTTTGCTCACAGACAGCAAACGAGACCTCAGCCCTAACGCTGCATATCTCCTCCCCAAAAAATCCCATGACACCTTTTAAGCCACTCTACTTCAAGCAGCCAAGAACAGAGACAGAGTGCCTTGCTTACAATTATATCACAAGTCAGAAGAAAGCACTGGAATTTGCACGCTGTGACTCCTGCTGTAGGCGCCGGATAACACTGCAGGCGTAAAGGTCAAACCCTTCAGCAGGAGCTCTCAAGATATTGTCTGCAGGCCACAAGCAGCCAGCAGAAAGCTGGGAGATGGCACAATGCCAGCCCAGTTTCCCTTGGTATCCATGTCCTTCCTTGGAAAGCGCCTTAGCACCTGGCAGGGCGGTTAAGCACTCATCCCCCACAAGACGGAGCAAACATCCCTCCTCTGTAATGGGATTAGACAGCGGAGCAGGAAAACAGGATCCGGGAACCTCCAGGAGAGGAAAGAAAGCTTGACAGCGTATTCAGGAGGGTGGAAGAATCTGAGGGCCCAGGACTATGTATGAGAGGGGAAGGAGCAGAAAGCAATGAGTCAGGGAGATGAGATGAGATGATACGGTGAGAGGGGGCAGAGCACTCTGAAAGCACACCGGAGATAAAGGCATCCAGATAATTGCTCAGAACAGAATAAATATTAGTAAGTACTATAATTACCTCGAACACTTTACAAAGCTGTAAGAAGAACTATGACTAGAAAAGAGGCTGGCACACAAATACTGGTTGGGAAGCTCCTATTTCATGCTATCAAGGAGGAACCAACAAGGCCTGACACCCAGGTTGGTAATTTCAGTTTGGCAGCCAGCCAGAGCCCTTTGGCTGGATCCTAGGTACTGGGTAACTCGAGTTAATAAGTGCCAGATTCCAGCAGTATGATTTTCCAGAGTATTGAGCTCCTGGATGACTTCTGGCAACAAACAACTGCCTTCTCATACTCCTACTCAAGGTCCAGCTTCCCTTTCAGAGAGATTTGGAGGAACCTGGACAGATTCCTACGTCCATGGTACTGATGCTGAATGGAGACAAAATGATTAATCTAAGATTAAAAAAGTCCAATTTATCTAAGCAGCCAAATCTTAATAACCTCGCTGTCACGAGAGATCAGAGCCCTTCTTTCCCAAAGAAACAACCAGAAGTTCTGCTATTTTGGGGCTCAGTATCTCACCTTCAAGCCTCCATTTCTCTAAAAGCTTCAGAAACCACCCATTTCACAGCAGCCTGGGTCAGTGCTGAGCTCCTCTCAAAGCACTACAGTGTCTGTTGAAAAATAGATCTACCTCACCCCCTGCTCCCATCTCCCTTTGACAAGCTTATCAACTTCCACACAAAGCCCAAAAGCCATAAAAGTGACAGCAGGCCTCAGGCAGACACATCAGGAATGCAATGTGGGAGGAACAACCAAAAAAACCACCCCAAAAATCCCCCAGATGCACCATCATTCCCTGTTATTCCCCCTGTAATCACAATGACTCTAAAAGGGAACATATTTGCTGGGAAGCAAAACTATCAGCTTCTGTGAGCAGAGCAGAGAACACCAGGCAAATGACAGCAATTCCAGACTCATGTCACTAGCTAAAAACCCCCAAAACTTAGCAGTGCCACATCACCTATCAAAAATCACCTCCAAACACATCAGAGCCTGATGAGCTGTTTTGCAAGGGGCAGAAACACGATATCCAGAAGAGCAAAGCAAACAACTGGCATTAGTGAAATGCCTGACAGTGCTAATGGCTGTGCAGCTGCCCCAGATGCTGCTCTGGACCCCAACTGGGACAACTTTGTCACCAGAAACTGCGCTGGAATCTCCTTATTCCTGCACTTCAGTGGCAACCTCATCCCCTCCTGACCAGCGAAGTCTTAAGTCTGCCAAAATCAGAAGAGACAGGAGAAGTGCTAGATGATTTTTCAAGTCCCAGATGGAATCAATATCTTGTTTGGAAAGAAGTCAGCTAAGAGGAGTGGTAAGAAAACTGCTCAGGAGCAGGACAAATACAGACAGATCCTCACTACCTGAGTTTCCTTTGCACTCGGGACTCTTTGACACTTGAAATGCTACAGGCACGCTGTAAGGCCTGGCATTTGGCAAGATCAATCCTTCAGAGCCTGTTCTCCTCTATCTTCCTTACCAGCTGGGTTCTTCACCTTCTTTCTCCCCCTAATGCTTTCCCTTGGCTCATCTGTTTTGGTTTTTTTTTTTTTTTTTACAGCCTGGAGAAGAGAAGGCTCCAGGGAAACATCACTGCAGCCCTTCAGTACTCAAAGGGGGCTTATAAAAAAGATGGAGAACAACTTTATAGATGGCCAGATAGTGATAGGACAAGGGGGAACAGTTTTAAATGAAAGAAAGGGGACGTTTAGATTAGATGTTAGGAGGAAATTCTTTACTCAGAGGGTGCTGAGGCACTGGAACAGGCTGCCTAGAGAAGCTGTGGATGCCCCATCCCTGGAAGTGCTCAAGACCAGGCTGGATGGGCCCTGAGCAACCTGGTGTAGTGGGTGGCATCCTTGCCCATGGCAGGGAGGGGCTGTGGAACTAGATGATCTTTAAGGTCCCTTCCAACCCCAATCATTCCATCAGTCTGTGATCCTTTTCCCACTCCTCCACTTGGCAATGCAGCACCTTTTCCCTCCCTGTGGATCACTGCCCAGCAAGAGCAGGAAATGGACCTAGAAACACCAAGGAACTACCAGCATAGGAGTAAAATCAGGAAAGAGGAGCCATAGGAGGGTTCAGGCAGCTGTCTCAGCTAGAAACTACAGATTAAATGCTAAGCAGGACAGAGCAGGCAGCCTCTGTCAGGGGCTGGTAAGATTTAAGAGAGTGGCTGGGTCAAACACTGGGCTCACTGCAGGGCTGAGTAACTGGTCACACATCCTTGGACCCCCCAGTAATGAGGCCCTAGGACATGGAGCACGCCCACCCAGCAAACTGGGTAACCCAGCCAGCCAAACTTGCCATGCCCTCCAGCCACCTGCCCCTGCAGCACCCCCTTCCCTTGGGATCCCACAAACATCTGCAGGACCACGTCAAAAACAGATCTACTTTCATGGCACACACACACGCAGAGTCCCTCTACGTATTTACTGTGTTTGCTGAGTTAGCTTTGAGACCAATCAAGTCCCTCCAACTGGTCCTCATGTCAGCACCCTGACCTGCATCCTCCCCTGCCTGCCACATTGGGCAGGAACCAGGCTGGAACATCTCCTTTCAGGACCATCCCTCCTTTTTGGTGTTTGTTTAAGTACTGTGCAGCAATGGTACGAGCTCTGAGTGTCAAAGCCTCTCCCTTTCCAAGAAAGGCTTCCCATCACTTAGCTGAGATGGTCTGGTTTTGTGCTCGTGTCCAATTACTTACTGAAATGTGACTTTAGCAACAGTCAGAAAGACAAGACTTCCTCTTGTCTCATTGCCACTTGCTAATTAAACCTAACAAGAAAACGCTCACTGACTTACATCATTTGAAACATGTTCCTCCTGATGGAGACAGGGTGAGCAACAAGTTAGAGCTGGACATGACACAGATGCACAGAGACACTCCAGACCCACCAAAGGCAGCTGCAGACTCAATTTCTTTGCCTTGCAATGTGATCAAACCCTGCTTTGTCAGGAAAGGCTCCATTTTAGCCTCTCCGTGGCTGATAAGAAACAGATGCTAAACGTCTCCTAATATTCTAACACAGAGAACTGTTCCTTAAGAAGATTTTATATGACTAGGAAAGAAACACCAATATAAAAATGGAGTCAAAACCCATTTAGCAGGTTATCATTAAGAAGTATTTAGGAACTTCAAAGCCAGAGGCAAATCACAATACAGCAGTTTTCCAGACACTGGCTGGAGGGCCTAAACGCCCTTGATACCAGTAGACAAGTCAAATCATGAGCTGAGGGAACCCTGGCAACAATAAGAAAGCCCTATTGTGCTAGAAAATTTTCCCCTGTCTTTCAGGTGATTTTCTTGGTGCTTTAAGTTCCTGGGCAGGAGGAATCCCGCAGCAATCCTGCAGACTGCTAACTATCAGACAAGCAAAGAGCACTCTTTCAGGTTACAGCACTCTGATTCACCCAAGGTAAACCAATGAAAACACCTCTGGCTCCAAACTAGACTGTATAACCTTTAAATCAATGACAGAACATATGACCAGTTTTGTACGGATAAGAAAGAAACCAAGAAAGACCAAAAGAAAAAACTTTAAAAGATTTTTTTTTTCAAAAAAGGCAATTTCCTGGTTAAAAAAAAAATCTCAACAAGCCTCCCAACACTGAAGTGATGCTCTCCCTATAACCTTCTCTCTCCCACCCCCTTCTCTGTGGTCTGCAGCACTGTTTATTTTCCCTTTCACTTTATATAATGGGTCTGGTAGAAGTGTTCTAAGTACACATTCGATTTGCAATAAAAACTGCTTTAATAAAGACATCTAACTTGACGGAAGGTCAACTAAAAGACAACAATTCGCATAAACCAAAACCTCCTGTGTAAATAAACAGGATCTGCAGGAGTCTCAGGATGTCAGGCAGTCTGGCCAAGACTGCAGGGAGGGAGTCTGCCCACGAAGAATTATACCTGGGGAAGTGCAGGAGCGGAGCCTGCCAGCCCGGCCCCGATGGCTGCAGCAGTCTCCCACCTTAGGGACACCCAGAGAGCCACCTCATCAATGAGGCAATGGCCAGAGCCATCTGCAGAGCACATTCCAGAACACGTTCCCCAAATAAAGCAGAGTCACAGCCCACCCCAGCACGCTGGGGATCATCTAGGTCCGGCACTGCACACCACAGTGATCCCGAGGCAGGAGCACAGGCACCAGGGCAGCGGAGCTGGCTCACAGAACGAAGCTTGCGGCGCAGGACTCGGGGCAGACGCAGATGGAGAAAGCACGATCTTGGCCACTGCTGCTGACAATGCATCGAGGAGCAGATGAGGCGCCAGCAACATTCCTGGGCCTCGAGCTGTGGTAAACAAAAACACCCCCAAACCCCCTGTGTGCAAACACCCACTATGCTGTTTTCTCCAAATGCTCCCCTCCAGCCAAGCAGTCCCCAAGGTCCATTGCACCTAGACTTGTGTGCCTGGGCAGGCAGCAGAAGAGCAGGAGGGTGCAGGAGCAGAACTCTTGAGCAGCAGCCAAGTGCACACTGCCGCTTCCCAGCCAGCATCCCTTCCCCTCCGGGAGACAGGCCTGGAAGATCACCCCTCCATTCTCCAAGAGTCACCTCGGCATGGGTATTTCACTCCAACATGCCATCTACAAGCGAGCTGCGGTTTCAAGACCTTCCACATGCTCTGCTCCCCTCTAGGAATCACAAATAAATCACCAATTACTATGCATGAATAGAGAGAGGAAGAGGGTAATGAGTCTATGTACATATATACATATGCAATGTTTGAACACAAAGAGCCGTAAATTGCATTCACAGGTGGTATTCTGGAGACTGCAAGAGACTCAAAAGCAGAACTATTCATAAACCAGTCACTGACATGAATGAGTTCAGCGTTCCCAGAAGCCTATTGTGTTTCCTATATATTACACTATAAATATGAAGAGTACCAGACTTTGCATCCCTCCCTGCAAAAAAAAAAAGGAGGTAAATCTTGCAACTACACATAGGATTAGCACTGGCTGGCACAAGTATTAATGGTCTCATTGCTGCATGAGGATTATTTACAGCACTTGCTCTATTTTCCCATTTTGTACTTGTTGTGATGAAGTGCCACTTGTTTAAAGAACCCTGTAACAAACACTGCAGCAGGAAGGGGGGAAAAACAGCAGATATCTACAAATGTTACACCCACATGCCAGATGTGGGTTTTCAGACCCTGGTTTCACAGTTACTTGGATTTTGGTAGGTAGTTAATGCTTGATATATTATATTAAATCACCTACCATCTCTTTCCATAACCACAATTCCTCCTTCAGTTATTTTAATGAGTTTGCAGAAGGGGAAGGAAAGAATGAGTTGCATTTCTTTTTCTGCATATTTGACCCATAGTATCTTATCCCTATATTCTAGCATTAACATCACCTGTTTGGAAAGCAACAGTCCTTTTCTAGTCAGCCACATTTACGTTACAAAACATGCATTTTTACTCGACTAAGTCAAATGATGTTTCGGTTTTACAAGGGGCAACTGAAAGCACTTCTGTGTGTCTTGTGGCTTTGAGGCACTGTCACACATCCCCAGCTTTATTAAAACTGGCAGCTGAGCAAACGGGGAACAACCAGCTAAAGAAGTCCAGGTGAAAAGAACGAAAAGTAACTCCAGGCACACACGTGGTACACATCCTACCCTTAAAAACAGCCTCACGTTCAGCACAGGGAGGCCAGCACGAGGTTTTTACGAACTAGATACGTCCATGGGATTTGGGGACCACGGAAAAGCAACCTATCCTCCAAAGCGACAGATGACACCTCGCAGCTCGTCCCCCGGGGAGGACCAAGGCAGGTCGGAGCCACTTTTAGGTCAAACGCAGAAAGCTAATTCCTGCAAGCAGGGTGTCGGGGCGGCCTCGGCAGCGGGCAGGGCTCCGGGTGAGCACCATCACGGGGTGTGGAGCGCAGGGCTGGCGGGTCCCAGCGGCGGGGAGACCTCGGCAGGAGGAGGGATGCCCTCGGCAGGAGGAGGGATGCCCTCTGCTGCTCCTCCGCCGCAGCAGCTGGGCGTGCTCCGGAGGGAGCGCGCACCGACCCACAGAGCCGAGCGCTCCATATTAGGAATCCCTAATCCAGAATGGTGCTATTGTTCTTCAACAGCAGAGATGGAGCGTGCGAAGCCAAGGCAGCAAGCGCTGTGCCCTTCGCCTACACCCATCTTGCGGGCTACGACAGCCTCCCTGCACTCACGGAGTAAAGGCAGCCTGGATAAACTTAGCTCGGAGATGGCTTCTTTTTTCCAGGGAACCCAAGGAATCAAGCTAGTGGTTAGGGGAAGTTTGAACCATCTCCAAAACCATTTCAAAGAGTTCGCTCTCTCTCTTTGCTAAAGACAGGCAGAGCACACCAAACCCCCCCTCCACCCCAAATTACAGACACGAAGCATGACTGTAATTCTAGTAGAGATCTTGTTTCCAAATTGGCAGAGCAGGTATGTATGTGACAATTCTCAAGACAGTAAAATTGCCAGCCCCGCCGCTTCTTCCCTCAATAGCATAAATGCCAGCAGAAAATCATACCAATGAAAAGGCAAATCAAAACAGCCCCGAGGTTGCTCTGCACATACACAGGCAGAAAGCAGCGTGAGGGTGCCGTGCTGGATTTCCCACAAATGTTTCTATCAACTCATCAGTACTTAAGCCTCGCACATCGGTCTGCAGCAAAAAGCATAGAGGCGTTTTAACTGCCTTGTATTCTGCTTTTTACCAAATTTGTAGGAAGGAATCTCGCATTCCCGCAGCATCTCTCACCCAGCACTGGGATCCCGAAGGACTTTACAGAACTGCATACAGTCATCGCTGGGGCAGGCACTTATGGGACGGGACAAAACCACCCGTTTAACGGTTCACGGGGTACAAAACGCCGGCAGAGAGAAGGGACTGCAGGGAAGGGACTTTGAGAGGCAGCACAAAGCAATCAAATCGCATTTCACGGCAGCAAGGACTGCCTTCCCTCTACATTTCAACGCGCTCTTCCAGAGCCAAGCAGAGCACTTTGTTTCTGCAGCCTACCTTACCCCAGGCATTTTCTCCGCTTTCATTGTGCAAGCTCAGCACAGACCCGTGTAACTCCCTACCCTTACGGCTCCCCTCCGAGACAACCCCCGACCCCAGCAGCAGCCCCTGGACGGCCGCTCGCCTTCCCAAGTTGCAGCCGCAGCCGGAGCTGCCCGTGCCCAGCTCCCACCGCTCCCACGCCCCGGCGGGACCCCGCGCCGCGCCCCGGGGCACGGCGAGGGATGGTCACCGGGGTACTGCGGCTGGAGATGAAACTCTGATTATTTTACACATATATATGTACATATATATTTACAGGGCTTTTTCTTTTTTTCTGCCACTCCTCCCTCCGACCGCAGGAGCAGCGCGGACAGTGACAACTCCTGGGGACAGGCGCTTGGCACTGACAAGGGGCGATCCTCCGGCACGCCTTGCGAGGGACTGCGCCCACCGGGGGTCCCGTCCCGTGCCGCCCCACCGGGGGACCCCCGCGCTGTCCCGTCCCGCCCCTCCCCGCCGCCGACGGGCACTTACCGAGGAGCAGCAGGGAG
>VXBC01005601.1:1348777-1379796 GCA_013399945.1 Ploceus nigricollis | reverse complement strand
TCGGGCGCTCCTCGGAAAGCCGGCGTCTTGGGACATGGTATAAATGCGCCCTTTTGTTTCCATGCAAACGAGAAATAACAGCCGGGCTTTCCAAGTTTCGATCAACTCGTGACCGTCCCGTCCCGCTGCGATGCGCTGTTGCCGAGACACGAATCCAGGGCTGGTATTAATGCCAGGTTGCCAGATGTGAGCCCTCCCCATGTGCGGGCAATGCTGCACTTGGGATGCTGCCCAATCAACACCACAGTGTGTCAATGGCAGAAGTGCGTTGAAAATACATCCAGGAAACACTGAAATGCATAAATATGGCAACACTAGGCACTAAGGCTGAGGTTGTTTGTAAATAAAACGAGAATGAGAAAGCCCTTCTCGAGGGTGCAGACGTTCAAATTTCCTTCCAAATGAAAGTCCTAGTTGCTTGGTTTGCTTACAAGAATAAGAAAGAGGCCAGAAGTGACAGCAACAGCAGAATGAGGTACCCTCCTAGTGCTCCCATCCTGCAAGGATCCTCTACAGGAGACCCTTCTGCCTACGTACGGAGTGTCCCCAGTGAAGTGTTGGTGATGCAAATGTAGGAACCCAACCCTTTTATGCCACAGAAAGGCAGAAAGCAGCACAAACCCAAACTGTCTAATAAAAGATGCCAAGTCCTTAGAAGCTGCTCCCAGCAGAAGTCAGAAGCTGTCTGGATTACCATATGGACTTGCTTCCCAACGTGGCTGTCGTGGCAGATGCGTTGGTAGCCAGCTCCCAGTGACCCAGCAAATTCTGTTTCTGCAGGCTAATAATGTTAAGCGTGCCGTTTTCAGAGTGGGAGGTTTAATTTGAAGCTTTGCCACGCTCTCTGAGCAGAGGAACCAAAGAACAGAATAACCAGAGATCTGGGAGAGAAAGGGTTAGTGTTGTACTTGCACTGAAAATGAAGCTCACGCTTTGGCCCTTAAGTTTTAATTGCATCGAGACTGCCTTCAAGTGAGACTTGGAAAAGGAACAGAGGTGTTGATGAGAGTTCATAGAAAATACCAGTCTATTTGGCTTTTCTCTTAGGTGATTTGAGGACTGAAATGCCATCCACTGTAATATTGCTCAGCTTACCCAATATTTGTCACATTTGTCCTATTGTCAGTCCTCATGGACAAGTCCATGAGTATTTGGAGCAAGAACTGTGGAGCTACTTTGAAGTAAACATCCAACATCTTTAAATTGGTGCAGGATAAAGATCATTTACTCATGCAGGATAAAGATAATTTATTCTTTTGCTTCAAAAGATGTATAACTAGAGAAATAAATAATAGCAAAAAAAAAAGAGGCAAATTAAGGAATACAGGGCACAGGCAGGAAAAACTCAATAAAAAAGGAAGTATTAAAGCTTTGTGATACACAAGATAGCTTTTCTAGATGGCAAGGGATATAGACCTCAGATTCATGACATTCCTATGTGGACACATTATTTCCATCCTCGTGTAAAGAGACAGAGATGAAAACCCTGGCATGATTCAGGTGATTTCCCGGGACAGGTCAGGGACAAGCCTGGTGTCTTGGCTCTGAATACATTCCTTTTGCCAGTGGAGCCTGTTGGAAGATAATTCAAGATGATTTTATGTGAATTCTTGCTATTTTCCAGGCACTATGTGACTTTATAGCATACAAGCCTAACAGGAGCATAAAAATGCCCTGCAAAAATGTTATCAGAGATTCACTAAACTCACATCCTCTTCTCAGAGCTCTTGCAGAGTATTGCATTAATGCATAGTAACAATAAAAATATAAAAAGACCATGAAAATGACATTATAGCATTATAAGATTAATCCAATTCCAGTCAAATTAGATTATAATAAGAACTGTGTGCACTGAAGACTATTAATGGGAACCTGTGTTTCAAGAGCTTCATCACCTTTGCGCGTGCTCTCCTCCCTGACCCCAATAATAAAAATAGCTTGGTGTTCACAAGAGAGCCCCTCTTCAGAGGACTTCACAAACACCCTCTGGTCTTTTGGGGAAAACATTGGCCTCACTTCTGTATCAGTGGAGAAACCGAGGCTCGGGCAGGACAGCTTTCTCTAGCCCAGGGAGGCAGGCAGCCCTCCCTCGGGCCTGGCTCCGGCGTTTCAGGCTCTGGCTCCCTGTGGACGTCTGTCTGTCCGTGTGGTTTACTCACGCGGCTGGATGGAAATGAGCATCACAGTCACTTCAGAGACAAAACCCTTTCAAGCACAAGGTTAGCATGAAGCAGCTTTCCAGGAAGACAGATCTGGGCTGCCTTGTTCTCCCAGCACAACTGAGTCATTCAGGAGCGCCGTCCTCAGCAGCAGCCGGATCGTTTTGGTCGGGCCACGCGGTTGCTCTTTGGCAGCAGGGCAGCTGAAAGAGCTGGAGGCAGACAGGCGTGACTCAAGCCATGCTGATGATACACTCATTAGGTCACAACCCACACCAGCATCTTTCTCAGCGCTCCATCACTGCCAGCAGTGTGCTGGGACTTGCTTCCCCATGGCTTGCCTTGGCAGGCAGGGCTTGAGACTGGGCAGCGGGAGAAGGGGAAATGATGCCACGTGGTGCCATTTGCTGGGCTGCTCAGTGCTCATACCAAGTCACAGGCACTTCCCATGTGTGAGAAATGGATTTGTAAAGGATTCTCAAAACCTGACTGAAAGCTCCAGAGTCTTGTACATTTGTATGCAAACTCTGAGATAAGTTGTGCTGACTTAGAAAGGCCATGGAATAGCGATGACATTGTTGAGAGAGAGATTGAATTAGAAACAAGTTACAAATGATGGCCTTGCAAAAAGACCAGATATTTTAGAGAATTAGAACTGTGGAAGATGCATTGTAGCAAGACCACGTGGGTAAAACTATAGGTGATTGGTGTTTGAAGTATTAGCAGCATTGTGTGGCGAAAGCTAATAGGCTGAAAAACATTTATCAGGTATTGTAACCAGGAAATAGGTTGGTTTCTGATAGAATGGCGTTGAATTTTACACCTCTTATGTCTCACCCTTCAACGAGACTGATAATGGAATAAAATCTTTTAAAATGCCTCTCAGTTGCCCTGTCGCTGTAAAGCTGGGATTTTCCAACACCCATGCTCCTGCCTTTTCTAGCAGAAGCACAACCAACGGGTGCCTGAGTGAGATGCAAGACTGGGCGGCTGCTGTGTGGCCGAGGGCCATCAGGGTAGATGCATCCCAAACTCTGGATTGCCAGAGGCTGCTGTAGTACAACAGCTGTGACAAGAGCTGCGTCCTTCGCCCCAGGGAAGCAGAGTGACATCAACATCCAGACTCTGAACATGCTGCTTGCCCGATGAGCACAGGCTTCCCGTGGCCCACAGATGAACAGTGAAGTTAAACTATTGTCTGGCCCTCAGAGAAAAGAGATTTGGCAGAAATGCAATTTATGTACGTTATGAAATAAGAATGCTGGTCCTTTTTCAGGACAAAACACTGCACCCCCTCAAGTTTGGACCCAGTTGGGATTTACCCTGCTCCTCTGATTAGCAGGGTAAATCCCAGAACAGATTTGCAATCCTTAGATTTTAGAGCAGGCAGTAACCTGGGTGCTAATGGTAACAAACTATAGCAAAAAGAGGGACTGGACTCAACAAAGCAAGGCAGGCCCCTGCCTTGTTTTCAGCAAGGCAGCAGACTCCTGACTACTCCATAAGTCAGGAGAAATTATTTCCTTCCTGTAGGGAAGGGAAAGAGATTGTGGGGGGAGAAGAGGAGGGGGAGATTCAACCGCAGTTGCAGGAGTGACTCTCTCACTGAGGGCAGTGGCTTGGGCCGGAGCTGGAGAACAGAAAAGACTGTATGGCTCAAAGACAGGGGGCTGTATCCACATCCCCTTCCTCTCAGAGGCTACCTGAGCATTTCAGATTGAGCAATCAGAGTCAAATCATCCAGAAACAGAAAGCACTTTAAAAAAATTGTCCTATGTGATTTGCCCAAGATCACGCAACATAATTCACAGAACTCAGGGTCTCAAGTCTGAAGATGTGCTTGGGGGAACATCACAATCGGGTCAAAGCTCCTCTGCCACATTGTGAAAGGGAGAGGAGATACACCTAAAGCTCTGATCTGAAATGGGGAGGAACGGCCAGAGCCATTAATTTTGACAGAATCATTGCCTAAAACATTTTCTCCAGACCTTATTTACACTGTGAAGTTTTGAACATCAGTTTCACCCAGAGGAAAAAGAAGATATTTATATTTAATGGCCAACATTTAAGCTCCTTTAAAATGAGCTGAGAGGTTGCAGTTGGAACAGAAAGAAAACCCTAACTGCCCTGGCACAAAGCAGCACTGCTGCCATTGCAGGGAAGCTGGCATCTAACGAGACTGAGGTTTTGGGTTTAACTCAGCGCAGATTGCACCCTAGGACCCATATGCCAATCCGTGGATGGCATCAAGGCAGTTCCCAGGAAGCCCCGTGGATTTGAAGGAATTCCCATTTGTGTGCCCTGGGAAGATGGATGAGGAGAGGGAGAAGGAGAGAGAATGAGAAAAAAACCAAAAGCCCTGTGTAAAGATAGATCGACACATTTCCAGATTTTCAGGACATCTGTCAGCAAGCCCCAGAGTGTATGGCAGCTAATCCCTTTGCAGATTTTCTTTTAACTGTTGCTTGACAGAAGAGTATGCCAATTTTTTTCATAAATGTACCCACGTCTGATGTTGCACTCAGCCTGAGGTTATGATCTATCTGCGAGGAAAAACATTATACTACCACCTTGGGAAATAACATCAGGGAAATATCTCTCCGAGAAACACACAGCGGCTCCAAGCTTTGGAGGATGTGCAGAGTGAAAGATGTTTCCTGAAGATGAAGAAGGCGAGGTGGCTACCTGACTACATACCTGCAGTTCTCCAACACTCCTGCTGGCTGCTGGATCCCTCTCGGGCTGAGCCAAGGCAGTGCAGGGGAGAGGGCTGGTGCTGCCCAGCTGGGCTGATGGTCAGCTCTGGTTTCAAACCACTGCTGGACAGCTGCAGGAGTCCTCCCACATGTCCCCTCCAGACACAGCTAGAGCATTAGTGCAGCTTGGTGAGCACTCTGTGAGAGCAAAAAGCTACAATAAGGCAAAGCTTCGCTCTTTCCTGATTTAACTCTCAGATGCTGTGTTCTGCAGTGTTCAGCTGTTGCATCCTTCATCTCTGAGGACAGGCAGAAAGCAGCCCATAAGGCTGTTCTTCTGTACTGCAGTGCTAAAATGCCTCGGTCCTGACATGGGCATGCACAAATTACAGGGGCAGAGCCCTTCAGGGCCAGGAAGACTGAGCTCATTAGGCACAGATGACAGAGGCGAGGCCCCAGGTACTCCTTGGCAAGCTGCTCTAAGCTCTGCTCCATGGCCAGCCAGACCTGCAGCTGCTGCTGGGACCTTCCAAGCTTCTGTAGGCTCTGCCTGGAGTACACGCAGGAATGAACACACTGCTTTTCTGTTTGCTAATCTTACCTACCAAAATCAAGCTCAGGTCCCAGTTCTGTGCTGTTTTGCCAGTTAATTCAGACCTCCCCACGCTTAGAGTGAGTGCCAGAATAAGGTGTGTGAGTAAAAGGTTGACTCCAAACCTCACAATCACTGACGGAGCAGGGGTTTATCTTTGTTTTCTTTCCACCCTGGGAAGAAAAGTGACGTAGAAAAAGGGGCAAATGGACATTTCTATTGTCAATTTCTTCATTGGCAACCAGCAAAACAATGGGTGTTTCAGCAGTAAATATTGAAAGAAGAAATCACCTTTGCCAAGCACACTTTTAGCCTCTCATCTCACAAGACTTTCAGCTTCTGGTTGCACTTCCCATTTTTCCATAGAATCATTTTTAGGAAAGAAAATCTAAATTTCTTGGCAAAATCTAACAATGTGCAACTCTTTGGGTGTGTCTGAATTCTTTCTAAACAGTTCTGGGCAACTGTACAAAAAAAAAAAAAAGAAAGAAAAAAGTAGTCTCTCAGCTGCTGTCATTTATCTTAAAACATTTCTTTCATCCAGTTAGCTATGATAAGCACTTTCATTGTTACTCTGGAAGAAATATGTTATCATTAGGTTTCAGACTCCACACCTTCATTTCTGTGACTGCAGCCAATTCATACCTCTCTCAGTATTGGCCTGACAGCAAGGTAGCAGCTGATACTGGAAGATAGCAATTCCGCTTGCATTTTGCTGTGGGTGTTGGTCACCTTTATGTAATAAAGAAATAGTCTGGGATTCATCTAAGAGGGAGAAGTCCAGGACACCATGCCCTTACTCCCACGACTGTTTTGCATTTTACATTCAAGAATCATTATAGAAACCTTGAAATATTCATGACAGCAGGAATGAAAGCCCAGGAGTCTCACTTTCTACTGAGGTTCCTGAATGTTACATTACGAGACTTGGTCCCCTGTTTATCCCTCCACCGCCTTCTTCTTTTCCTCCCTTAGCATTTAATCTCCCCCTCCAAGAGGCTGCCATTCCCAAACACAGCAGGCTTTGCTCTTTCCCTTCCAACCTGGACTGAAAGCACACAGCACAGGCAGCCAGATATCTTGCAATGCAGGCAGGCAATGAATGGCTTCTCTACTACACTGCAAATGACTCATCGCCTCCAACTTCTCAGCTCCCAGAGTCTCCCAAAGGAGGCAACAGGTTTTGTGCATTAGTGCTGCAGCCAGGTGGTTTAAATTAGTGCACTGGCAGGGTAAGCACTGCCCCTTCTCTTTGCAGTGAGCTATGGTAGGAGCTTGTCCAGGCATCCCTGTGTCACCCTTACAAAGTTAGAGGAGGGCAGGCTGTGGATGGAAAAGCACACTTACACTTCCACAACAAAATGTAGTCAAAAGCCCTATCCAGAGCACCAGGAATACCTTTCACCCCCTACACTTCAGTGTCACCTCCTTAAATTCTGTGCAAACAAGAAGCCACGCTGGGGACAAGGCACCAGTTTCAATGTGGAGCAGGGGTGACCTTGGTTCACAGCTTTGTGCCTTGCCCACATGACAATATCTTGCACCTCGAGAGGCACCATGCTGGGGGAGGCAAAGGGGCCGTCCTGCTCCAGGGTTTCCTCAGCCCTCTCAGCTGAGCCTGATGGCACTGTGCTCATGAAATGTCAACTGCCAACACGGTTTTGTGCTGACTCTTCACTTCTCAGTGCTGTTCCACGCGTGCTGAGAAGAGCTCTTCCCTCACACAGGTCATGTGGTGTTTGCTTCTCAAGAATGAGGAAAAAATAACTTCCTGAGTCTGGAAGCTTCTTTGGTGTGATCCCCCTCTCTGCACCCTGTCACTTCTTCACAGAGGCCCTGGTGGGGGAGGAGGGAGTCCAGGGAAGCCTTCTGCTGCTGCCCTCTCCACACTCTGCCTCCTGCATCTGCTGCATAGATGGAGATGAAGCAGGCACAGGGCAAAGCTGGGGGAAGAGGCAACAGGTTTGCAGGATGGTTATTGTCAGGATGATTTGCTGTCCTCAGCAATTTCCTGCCTGAAAGCAACTGCTGTGACTAAAGCTGGCCCCGACACAGATGGTTACCAAATCCTAGGGATATTATCTTACTCCCACTTTACCTTGATGGAAAAGACAGATCAGGGGACACAGCAGGAGAGAACTGAGGTCATGGGTTCCCCTGAGGCAGGACCCAGTCACAGCCCCCTCACAAACACCCAAGGGATGCTGACTTTGACTTGCTATCGGCCAAATCGCCCTGGCCGGCCAGCACGGACAGGTTTCATTCTGCAGTGCTGGAGCTGTCCGGATCATCCCACCCACATGGAAATGTGATTTACAGCAGGGCTGCTGTAAACCAAAAATCTGAATCGTTACTCCGGTTAAACGTTCGCCAGATTCCTTTGCTAACCTCCCGTTACAGAGGAGCCTCTGTTGTAGCAGATCCTTCTTCCCTAAGGGAGAAGGGGAAGCATCACTTGCCCTAAAAGGGCTTCTGGCTCCAGCCAGTGGAGCTCACCAGCTGCTTTTCAAGAAGAGCCATTTGCTCTGCTTTGTTTTCTTTCAAGTACTGTTTGTATTCCTCTGCAGACACACATGCCAGGCAGAGCTAATGCCACAGTGGGCAGTGGAGCTGAGGAAAGAGGGTCATTGCTCCCTGTCCACCAGCACCAGCCCCCATCCCAGCGGGGACAGCAGAAGTGGCAGCAGTCAGCCCAAGCCCTGTACTCTAACCTTACCTTTCCTCCTGGCTTGCTTTATGATAATCAGCTGGATATGCACCCCTCTTTGCCTTGGTTTCCACCCCAGCAGGAAAAAGTAATGCTCTCTGCAGTGTCCCCTGAATTTTCTAGCAAACTCCCCTAGCAGAAGGGGAAGAGCTGCCAGCACCTGTACTAGCACTTGATCTGGGATGCATGGATGCAGAGACAGGTCTCACCTCAGAAGTCTGGACAAAGCCATGAAAGACCAGATTTGATACCTTCGTACTCTCAAGACAAAAATTTTTAAAAATGCAACAAAATAAACCACACACAAAACCCCCCAACCCCCAAAAGAAGTAACCAGAAAAAATATCCAAAGCACTCTACCAGAAATAGGATTTTTGGAAGTGTGTCACAGACTAGTGACAGTGCCTGAGAAGGAGCAAGGCAAGAGTTTTGCAACCTGGTTATGAGCTGGTTCCACTTTCACCTCAGCCAATATAATGCCAAACACAATGGCACTATAACGCAAGCATGGTGTAATCTTGTTGTTTCACAACTCACATGGAGGGATGGTCCTTAACATTCATAAAAGGAAGGTTCCTTGTACCAACAGGAAGTGAGCTGCCCTGCTTGTGATAATGGGGTGATTTTGGAAGCTGTCATAGCCCCTAGGAGAAAGAGGCAGATTGGGGTGGGGTGGAAAAGGGAAGAGGAAATGCCCTGATTCAGAGTTATGGATTGGTAAGCAAAGCAACAGCAGATGGTTGTGGATAGAAGAGCATGAAGGAGCCATAAGGCGATGTTAGTCATCGTGATTTAGCCCCAAGAGTGTCTACACTGGCAGTTATTTAGTTTACTTGTTTGTAGACACACATTTCAGGAACTTAGAGGAGATGTGAAAAGGGATGACAGCAGATGATTGTGGATGTCCTCAGAAGGCTCCTCCCTGGCAAGAGCAGTCATACAGGTACAGCCCAACAATGCTTGTCTGAGCAACTGCAAAGGCAAGGCTGGCACAGGCCTCCATGCCTCCCAGGTCACTTGAAACAGGGAAACCCAGGAACATCTGAAGAGCTGTGAAGGCATGGGAAGTCAAGGCAAATGAGAGAAAGCCAAAAAACCAAGCATGAGGACGATGACCCAGTCCAGCATAATTTGAGGGGTTTCTTCAAAACTTTCCTATAGAGGTAGAGGAAAGGGCATGGGGTATTATGAGATGTCAGGTGTCTGGATGAGACAAAACTGCACATCAGCAAGACAGGACAAGGTTGTAGAGATGGGGAAGACAGCAAGGCAGGCAGGGTGGAAGGACCAGTTGCCTGGTAGCCCTGAGTGCAGGCCATGTGGGGAGACCACAATCCCCCACAAGCAGTGGGGATTGTGAACAAGAGCATTAGCATTGCTGAGCTTGAGCTTTTGGGAGCCCTCCATAAAAAATCAACACAGAAACATAATTAAATTTTAATTTGGACTGGAGAGCATGGATTTAAAGGTGAGACACAGGTTGATTTATGTTCAGCATAAAGATAGTGGTTGGACTTTCATTGGTAGATGAGGCTGGGCACCTCAGAGAAGTCCTGTTTCCTCTCAAAGAGGAAAGAGAACTGTTGAGGAAGGAAGTGGCAACCTGAAGGATAGGAGGTTTACTTAATCTTCACAACAGTATTTTCACCTGATGTACTCTGCAGGGCCTATGCTGAGAGAGAGAAGGAGAAACTAAGAGTGGGATCTGTGTCTTCAAATTTTATCTGTGTCTTCTCCTCTCTTTCAGTGGAGTCAGGAGCAGCCCTAAAGCTGAAAAGAACAGCAGCTATCCATCACCCTCAGCACACAGCAGTCCTGCATCTGCTTGGTGGAACTACCAGCCCTCTTGGAGGGCAGCACATGCATACAGCTCTGTAGGATGGGGCTTGGAATGGGATGTAGTGGGATACATGCTAGGAAGAACTCCTCACGCTGAGCTCTTCCATTTGCAGCATGGACCTCACAGTCCTGCCAGACAGAAAACAGCATAACTAGGTAGAGCTTCCCAGAAGGGAAATTACAGTCCAAATTCGTTTTCTGTATAGGAAATCCAAAAGAAGAAGGGAAAAAAAAAGAAGCCCTTATCTATATTTATAAGATGAAGCTTTTCCTACACGAATAAACCTCTTAACACGTTTTTCTGGGCGCTGAGGTTATATATTTAATAGGTTTTTCTGGTATCACTTAAAAGTAGATCACCACCATGCAATGACGCCTGCTGCACTCTTTCTGGCATCCTCACTAGCTCCTTCACCCGTGCCCCCAGTAACTAGAGCACCGTGTGTTATTCTCACCAGACTGAGAGAGAGGATTTTTCCTTTACTTAGGAACTTCTCCTACAGAACTGCTCGGTCACCTCCCTTTTTTTGGTCCTCCATGCTTTCTTCTTTCCAACTCAACCAAGAGCAGAAGAGACACTCTCCAGAAGAGGAGGGAAAGCACATACCCAACTGAAATCCTCCTCCTAGCTCTTGCTTAGCATCCTGGGGGTGCAGATCAGCTATTCTGCCCTCGAGTGCAGATCGTGGATAGCAGAAACAGGCACAGGCCTCCAGTCAGCCCCTCTGCAAATGATAACACGGCCTCTCATGCTGTGGGCAGTGTGGCTAATGCCTATATTGCACCTTTACAGAAGTTTATAGAGCAATGAAAAAAGAAGCAGCTGCCTTACAGCATTCCCAGGTGTCTCTGATTACCTCCTTATCCAGAGAATAGCTCTCAAGGCTGGCCTGAGGAGCCTCTCCTGTGCATTGCTTTGGTGCCCTGGTGAGTGCTGCAGCACAAGCATCCTTTCCAGCAAGGCACTACAAATTAGTGATGGACATATTAAAGTACACAAACCAGTCCTTAAGAACTAAACCCTGCAGGGCTGTCTCACCCCTCAGCCAAGACTGCTTTCCTCCTTCCTTCCTCGTGCCTGCAGTTCTGCATTGCAATGCAAAGAGCACAGATCTTTTGGCATGGCAGAAAACATTGATGGGAGTGATGTTAGCTGTAGGCAACCAAAAAGAGAGGGCATCCATCGTGTTCAGGGCCAGCTCTGTGGAGTAAGTGATTTGTAACCAGTACACCCCTGCTTTCCACTTCTCAGACTTGGCATTTTGACTTTTGTCTAACCTCTTTCCCTTTCTCGCTACGTGGTGGACAGAAGTTTCATTTTGTTGCTTTATTTTCTCTCAGCTCCTTATTAAATACAATAAGTTAAAACCACTGCCTTTACAGCCATCCCTCAAGAGGGAAGAAGTGAGTTACTGTGGTGTCACTCCTGTGTTCTTGACCTAGGAGAAGAAAAATTGTGGGACTGCTCTCCTTTGCCTCTGCAAGGAATAAATATCTTGAACTGATTCTTGAGCTGTAGCGTGCTGTAGTCTTCTCACTGTTTCCTCAATTCACTTCCCACTCTTTAAGACAAAATAACTGCCTCTTCATCTAAAGAGATTTATCTATTCACTTTCGTGCATGGACAGAAAAAAAACCATTTCTTCCCCCGCAACAATGCAGCTAACTCTGGGGTAAAGCTTGACAGCTATTTCACAGCACAGAAGGAGTGGCAGGGAAAATGCAGTTGTTTTTGCCTGCAGAGATGGAACAGGGGATTGGAATGGCAAAAACTGCAATTTAACTGGAACCTTGAGAAATCCTTCACGGTTTTCATAACTTAGCCCAAAGAAAAAAATAAAAAAAAAGAGGTGCCTGTAAAGGCTGAATCGCCAAAGCAGAGACTGATTCAAAGGGAAGGGCTCTGTTCAGTGAAGTGCAACACTACCTACTAGAGCACCCACATATTCCTTAGAAGTCCTTTCATCCACCTAGTGAGTAAGCCCATTTCTGCTTACTTGTGAAAATGGGCAATCTCAGAGGCAGGAGCACCAGGGTTGCAGGTGAAACAGGAAAGGTGTGGGTCACTGCTCCTTCACAGGACCCAGATGCACCTCACACAGCAGCCATCTCGTCTCACCTGATCAGAGGGCCTGATACTCATGTGAGAACTGATCACAAGCACTTTTTCTCCTGGTATCATATCTAACATACACATTAACCAACATTTCCCCTTCCCACCTCCCACCATTTCCCTGCCCAAACCTGCTCCAAAAAATGAAAGCTTCAGCAGAACTGGATCTCCACCAGAGCTGCTTCAGGGACTGTGCCTCACTGAGGGCACAGTAAGGTGAAAGTGCCAAGGAATCACAGCAATAAGCTCAATATAATTATGTGCTCAAGACATTACAGATAATTTGGGGTTTCTGAGCTTCTGACGATACAAAAGCAAATCATCTCTGCACTGCTAAGAGTGGAAGGTCAGAACACAGGAGAGGTAGGCAAGTTAAGCAAAAATCAGCCTTCAGTGGGACCTCATATATCAGTGTCATTCACATACAAAGTAGTAAACAGAGTCGATGTTCTATGCATATCCTCAAGGAGAAACCCAGCTTAGCAGCCCTGTGTCATCCCTGTCTGCCAGCCTCCTTCTCTGCTCCCTCAGTGGGAGGCACACCAGGAATTACACACACAAACATCCCTGCATGACACTGTGAGTCAGAAGGGGGGATATGCTCCTCAGTTTCTCAAAACACCAGGAATCCCAGCTCCTCTGAGTTCTGCATGTCCTTGCTCTCACTGATAACATCTCTGTGGTCCCAGCCTCCTCCAGAGGCCCTCAGGAGCAGGGTTTGGCTGGAAGTATTTGGCAGAAGAGGTCTCTGAGCAAAAGAGGGTGGATCAGAAGGTGGAAGAGTGACTGTTGCATTATGCAGCACCCAGCCCCACCAAGGGAGTTAGATTTTGATCTGCTTGCTGAAGTTTGCTATTTCTACTCTGGTACCTGGTGGTCAGCTTGGTGCCAACATCTGTACAACATCAAACATTTGCATCCATATGGAGAATGTATAATTAAAGCTTTCTGCAGACAACTGTGAAAACTTTCTCATATTCTCCCTAAATTGCATTGCAACCCCCAGATGAGGGCTGGGAGCCAAAATGTAAAAAGTCTGGCATAAATATTTAAATAACTTGAGATACGTATTCTTCAACTATTAGCTAATTATTTTGTGCCAGCCGTAAATGGCATCTGCTTCGTTAGCACAGGACACACAAGGATGCTGCAGGTTGGGCACATAAGTGGGAAATGAAACGTGACTTCATGCTAATTAATATTAATGAATGGATCGAGAACCAGCATCTCTTTGAAAATATGAGCTCTACAGGAGCCCAAGTGTGATTCATTATGATTATTGCTGGGGTGACAGCCATTACCAACCTCAGAAAACCTCTGTTTCATGTAGCATCTCTTCGGGAAGGACTTAATTGGCTTCCAGAAGAAGTGAGGGTGTGCAGAGGAGGTGGTTTCATACCAACCTGCAGGTATGTGTTTTATTATTGCCCTGGAATAGGAGTAATAGTAACAATTCCTTTAGTGTGTGTGTGTGTGCTGGGATTACCTTTCTTTGCTTGGTTTGCTGAGGCAAGAGCTATAACCTCCTGTCAAAATCCTGCCGTATTTACTCCCATCCCTAAAATTTAAGTCCTTTCTTTTATCCCTCAGTCCCTCTCCCACCAAACTCAGTCCCTTATTCCCTAGACACCACCCACTTTGCTGCTGCTCCAGACTGCCTTGGCAACCAGCTAGCTCAGCTCTGAAGCCTTGTACCTGAAGTGAGTGTGTTTTGCCAGGGAAGGAGAAAGTTCATTCTCTTATTTCACACACCGCCTCTCTGGGATGTGCTCACCATGATGCCAGGGAAAAGTCTGGATGGTTACCTGGGCAGTTTTCTTCCTTAGCTAACACGCAGCCATGTGATGGGAACTGCCAGACATTTCTGGTCTCTTCTTTCAAGCCTGGGTGGGTTGCTCTCCGTTCCTGAAGCACATTCAGTCCTTACCTGGGAATGTTTGCCCTCAGATGGAGATCTTGGACCATGAGCAGTTGGTAGCCTGTGGCTTTGCTTGGCTGTCATATTTGTACACCACACTGAGCGCCTGTGCTGATAGATCTGCAGCTTTAAGTAGGGCTCAAATGGAAATGCTGGACTCTCTTTGTTTAAGCCTGTTGAGTCAAGGAAAAGGTCTCCAAGTTGGTTTCTGCCCTTGAAGCAGCTCTTGAACTTCTATTATTATATACATTTGGGAAGTATGTTGGGCTTCTGGATTGCATCAATCTTTTTGCTACCTAGGAATTACCACTCATCCCATCATTTGCCAACTATTTCTCTGCTGTGTTCTCTATTTCTCAGTCAATTTTCTACTAACAGCTGACTAGTCCACCAGCTAATTTCTCTCTGGTCTTGAACAAATATCAGCAAAACTCAGCTGAAGCTGAAAGCCTGGTGCAGCATTACACTATAATTTTCCTGAATCAGGCAAGTACAAAGACCCAGTAGGACCAATCACAGATCTCCAGAAAGGGTAGGAGACCACCACATCTGAATCATCACTGCAATTCCCACTAGTACAGCTTTAACACTGCCACTCCTGCATTATCTTCACCACTCCCTTAAGTCTTTGTAAAATCAGTCATGTCACTGTGATGACTAACAGAAAAAGAGGGAGGGCAATGGGTGTGCAACTTGTGCTGGGGGCTTAGGATAGGAGTTGGAAGCTGCATCTAGGAATCCTTCCCCAAGGTAGTTCATCATGTCTTGTGATTTCATGTAAAACCCTTATATTTCTTCCCATCTTGCTTAAGACTGGATGGGAAATTGGGTTAACAAAAATGTAAGGAATTTCTCAATGCAGCAGAGACTGCTTGAGAGCCAAGTTTCCCAGGGGAAATAAATGATGAACAAAAACAAACAACAGCACAGCTCAAATGATTCCTCCCCTCACCACAGTCCTGAGATTTCATAATTGCTCCCTTCATGGCCATTTTGGTTTGTAATATGCAGAGTAAAGATTTCCATTATAGCTGTGTTTACTTAATCACTATAATTTTTTAAGTGAAGTTCAGGCAGTTGAAAGCACCAGGCTGCCAGCCCCAAGCAAATTAGCCATCAGCTAGTTGCACTAGAAGCTGTTCTGCTGTGGTCCTGAGCAAAGGGTTTGCTCCCCAGCAGTCTCTTCATTCTCAGATGGATCACCCACCTCTGGGAATGAGAAGGATATTTAGCATGTTACCCCCTTTGCCTTATCAGGCAAGAAAAGGAGGGTGTTTGTGTTTGTGTGTAAAAAAATCAGTCTCTCGGAATGGGATGATCATGTGGACATTTGGGACTAGTCTGACATTCAGCAGAGAGAAGCTAGAGAATGGACAAATGTAGAATTCATTTCAGAAAGCAGCAGGACATTGACTACATCTGCAGAATAGTTTTTCCAGTGAGGTTACATTGAATATTCTGATCGTGCATGGCACAGTATCCCAGCATGAATATTTAATCATGCAGGGCAAATACAAGTAGACTGAAATTCTAAGTGATAACAACTTTCAGATGACCTAGGCCCAGACTAGAATTTGTGATTTCAGATGGGAAGGTTCCACCTCCCATTCCTGTCCTCCTGAGACATTGATCTCTGCTTATGGGAGCTGGGAAACACCTTAGGCTTTATAAAAGAGGCACAGAGGACTTCAGCCAAATGAGACAAACACATGGAAACAGTCAGTACCTGGAAGGGAGACACTTCCCTGGTCAGGTTTATGAGATTTGCTGTCATCTGAGGCAGTCAGCAGCATCAACGTTTTCTTGGCACTCTCATGGTTTCCAGTGCCCCAAGTCAAAGCCAGGCTCAAAACCAAACCAGATTTCCACTGCCATTGTCAAGCTGGATTGGCCTGTGCTGCTAGGCAAAGATACCCCACTCTGTGTGCTTGTAACTTTTTGGAAATAAAAGTTCCAGCTTCTGAAAAAAACCTCAGGAGTGCAGTAGATGGTCTTCTTTGGCCCTAGTGGATCTCCAGCACAGTTGTCAGATTATTCTAATGGGCACTTTCACATAGGCCTTTCTGCAGGTTCTTCACCCTCACCTGCCACACTTCCCAAAGTCTCTACAGATGACAGAGAAAGGAGAAAAAAAGAAGTGGCTGTGCACTGAATGATAGAACCATTAACATTGGAAAAGACCTCCAAGGTCATAAAGCCCAACCTTTGATCAATCACCACCTAAGGCACCTAAACTCAACTACACCACAGCACTAAGTGCCACATCCAGTCATTTCTTGTACACTTCTAGGGATGGTAACTTTCCCATCTTCCCAGGCAGCCCATTCCAATGGTTAACCACTCTTGCCATTAATAAATTCTTCCTGATACCCAGCCTGAACCTCCTCTGGTACAGCTTAAGGCCATGTCCTCTTGTCCTGTCACTTGGTGCCTGGGAAAAGAGGCCAAACCCCACCCGGCTACATCCTTCTTTCAGGCAGCAGAGAGTGAAAATGTCTCTCCTGAGCCTCCTCCTCTCCAGCCTGAACACCCCCAGATGTCTCAGCTGCTCCTCAGACTTGTGCTCCAGACCCTTCCCCAGCTCCATTGCTTTTCTCTGGACTTGCTCCAACACCTCAATGCCTTTCTTGAAGTGAGGGGCCCATTGGTTTTGGGAGAGACCACAGACCAGCTCTACCACAATATCAGCTGCACAAATCCCATAGAAACAACAGAAAGGAGAAAGTTCAGTTCTCCAGGCCCGAAGTTACCACAGCACTGGGACTCAGTGCATGATCAGACAAAAAGTATATACATCATCAGGAAAACAGGGCTTTAACAAGCTTATTTCTTTTTGTAGTAAAAAGGTCAAATTCCTCTAGTCCCATGTTTAAATCACTGTAACTCATTTCCTACTTTCTGTTGATAGGAATGTAATTCAGTCACTTAGCAAGGTTGCCAGGCACTGGTGAATGGTCCCTGCATTGACAGCTCCAAGCATTATCCCCATTTCCTAGTGGGAGAGATTCAGAAAGTTCAATATCACCTCTCTTTGCAGAAACAAATCCACATAAAGTGGAGTTATCATAGCAAATTTTAGTGCACATGTTTGTGTCACGGAGAGGTGGAGGGGGATGCAGGAGAAATTTCACTGTACAGGCAACAGGCAGAAATTAAAAGAGCACCAAGTGGCCAGGTGGTGAGGGAACTCACTTCTGATTTACAATTGCAGTGATTGCGATGAATAGGGAGAGGCTGTGATTAAAGACGTGTCTGAAAATAACAGTAATGATTTCCACTTGTATGCCTTTGATCAGGCAATCTCACAGTATTGTATAAATGAAACCTCCCAATATCTCTGTGAGCTTGGAAAGCCTTCTACTGACACGAGCGTGTCAGAAATAAATACCAGCTGAATGGTGTTAGACAGGTGATGGCTTAGATATTTCATCCTCTCTTGGAAGAAGAGCTTCTAGAGATGGAATTTGTCCCAATTATAACAGAGGAATAGATCCTCAGTATGAGCTATATTGGACTACATGCATAAATTACTGTGCAAAATGATCATTCAGCCCATTCAGTTCTCATTTCTGCAGGTGAAAATGCCAATAAGGGAACTAATCACCTGTCTGTAAGGATGATTTTAAAAGATGGAGACATTGCCCATCAAGAACACCACTGGGAGTCATCAACTCTGTTCAAACAGGCTGCTGGTAACCATCAGGAGGTAAGAACTGTACTTCCAGTCTCAGTGACTGCAGGATTAATTGGAGTGAGCCATCTGGAGTGGAAAAAATGTACATTCGTTACCATGCCCTTGTGCACTACATTCCCCAGCACAAAACTGAGCAGGACCATCACATCCAGCCATAAGCCTGATGTGGAGTGTCCTGGACACCTCACCCCACCTGGCTCCCTGTAAAGCAGGAGGCATCTAGGCAGCTTTTCCACAGGTTTTGCAGCTAAATCTCATCCAAGGGCAGGAGACATCACTGAATATTTCCCTTGCAATAGCAGAGTGGACCCAAAACTAAACAGAGCGTGTAGTTTTCTGTGGTCAGGCAATTTTTTATGTTTGGAAAGATTGACACAGTTATGTTTGGTCTTGATGGGGTGTTGAGAGGGTTAAATATGGCTCAAAACTTATTTCACTTACAATTATGTTCATCCTCCTGTCACCAAGAAAAAAAACCAAAATATACTCTGATATTCAGATCTAGCTATTTTAGTTTGCACTCTTTCTCTGTTATTCAGTGAATATGAAATTACTTTTCACCAGTTCAGAAGATATTTGTATAGCATTTTTCACATATAAGTTGTTGAGGTCAGACACCCCAACTTCACTGTTATGGTTGATAACCATAATTCCTGGCCTTCCTCAAGAGCCAGTAATAAGCTGCCTGCATTAATCCTATTTAGATTTTTGATTTGACTGTGTCTGTCAGCAGACAGATTATATAAATACAAGATTTGAAGGAAAAAAATTCCTCATGCTGCATGTAATTAAGAGCAGTTTTACCTTGGTAAGGAGAAGGAAAACATTACCCAGCTAGTCAAATGCCAGAGATGCTCTCCAGGTGGCCAGAGGAACCTCTCCCCAAAAGATAAGGCAGTCCTTAAGCTATTTAGGGCAATGTCAAAACATCACCCTCAAAAACTTAGAATTTAGATACGTTTTGTGAGGAAAAATGAAGTCTGCCTGAACTCCCCAAAAGCCTTTACAAAGGAGTCCAGGTTGAAAGCCAGGCTGTTGGCTCTGCCCTCACTGCTGCTGTCCCCTGCCCTGGGGACAGGACACAACACCCCTGTGCTCACAGATGGAATGGGGTCAGGGCAAGCTGCTCCCTGCTCACCTGCAGCAAAAGCTCTCCACCACCAGCAGCAGAGAGGTGTTAGCTCTGTGAGCCCTGGAGCCACCCAGCCCAGAGCATCCAAACACCCTCAACTCCTTCCCTGCCAGCCTCCCACATTGCCCAGCTTCCCACAGTCCTGCTTGAGCCTAGCCAGGCTTTGTTGGAAAGAGGGAAGCTGTGCAGGTATTGCTGTGTCTGCCTGTTCCCCTAACAGGTGCTCTGTTAAGTGGATCCTGCTGTGTTTAACAGCCTCCCCCACCCCCCTGTAACCTACTTACATATTTTCTGTGAGTCTGCTGGCCCGGTGATCTTGCACTAGGTACGGTCTCTGGCAGCTGCTCCAGGAAGGGTCATGTAGCTCCTGTAATTAAAACAGGGTGAGAAAAGGCAATTTCTCTGCTTACTCAAAGTAAAAAAAAACATGGGGATGAGGGTAAGGATACCCTTAGCTGCTGACATGAGGGATAACAAGACAAGGCTTGAGGGTAAGTTGCCTCAGAGTTCCTTTTTGGTTAATACAGAGTAGCACCAGAAGCCATCTGTGCTATCACTCAAGTAACATTAACAATTAGGGTAGTATGTGGAAAAAGTGTGGTCATGTTTGATTTCTTCTGGCCTTCTTCCTTCTCCTTCAGTTCCCTGGAATAACTCACCAAGGCACACCAAGTAGAGACCTCAATTACACGCGCCATTGGCACCCCCAGTTCTGCAAGCAGCAGAAGCAGTACTCCTTGGAAACATCATTAAGCACAAAACTCAGCTGAGTTTGTCCTGCCAATTTGTTATCTGGGATTTTTATATCTATATGAATACGTACATGGTACTGCCACCCTCTGCACTCCTTCTAGTGTACAACCATATTTGATCCTGGTGTATTTCAAGTGGAAACTTCTCAAGGCAGGTACTCCTGGGTAGCACATACACACCAGAAAGGGGCTGTGAGCTTAAAATTCAGACCAGGCTGCTGCTGACAGCTGGTCCAATGTGAGGGAAACCTCTGTTCCTTATAACCTGACAGTGAGGAAGATGGTTCTATGCCAGGGGCTGAATCAGTCAGAGGCATCATTAATACATCTGATGCAGTCTCTGTGGGAGTGCACTAGGGTAATTCAGGTTGTGGGTGTCAGAAATAGTGCATTAGTTATGGGGAGGTGGGGGTTGTAATCAGAAAAAAAAAGTACAGGATTTCTCTGCAGGTTGTTATGAAATCACTTAAGAGAGCATGTTGCAAGTCATTCTGCTGGGAAACAGAGCATCCAAAAGAGAAACTGCTGTGGGATGCTGGAGAACTCATATACTCAGTAATTGGGAGACTGGTGCAATGAAAGTTTATCAACTGAGTGAGAAGAGATGCAAGCAGAGGCTGGAGAATAAGGACTACAGAGTCCCTCTTCTCAGCAGAGCTCTCTGTTTTCAGATAAGCTTGCAAGCACTGCATTAGGAGTCTCACAGATGCCGAGTGGCTGGAGCCACAGCCCTCTATAGAGACCCTATATTAGCATAAAATAAGGGGATTCTGGAGACCTGCACTGAAACGTCACAAGCTGCTGTAAAATCCCCAGGATGCCATTCAGCACTCTATTTTCACTCTCCTGAAAAGATAGGGACATAAATAATGGACTGTAAGGAAAGGAGGGGTGGCTTCCTGCAACTTCCCTCTGCAGGAGAGTGTTCCTAGAATAAACCCTCGGTTTGGACACTGAATGAAAGAAATCTGGATCTGGTGGGCAGGATGGTGTTAAGGTTGCAGGCAGATGCTGGTGGAGCCTTCTGCTGTTTTCTCTCTCCCTAACATTGTTTCCAGAGACAGTAATTGGACATTTAACTTTTATGTTGGTGTAGTAAACTAACCTTGCTGTTAACTCTGTCTGGTAATAAAATACGGTCTCTCCATAAAGAGGATTTTCAAGACAATTTTTTTTTACAAGGCTTAGAGATTTTTTTTTTTTTCAGAAAGACTAAAGTGTTTTTCAAGTCTTTCCCAGCCAGAGTTAATTGTGTCATTACCAAGAGCTGGGACACAAGTTTCACATTTTCCCCACGGGGGTTGTGGCCCAGTAACACTCGCTGCTTCACCATGAGAAGGGAATTTCCATTCAGTGTGTAGCAGGAGAGGCAGGATCATGGATTCTCATGCTGAGAATAATCTGTTCACAGAAAGGGACTGTAAAGGATCCTCCAGGCTGGTGGAGCTGAAGGTACTGTAAATGCTGGACAGGCTGGCCCCTATAGATTAGTCCAATGGGCCATGAGGCTCAGAAGGAAATTTGGCCATTATTTCTTCTGACAGTGATGGAGGTAGCATGGGGCCCTAGACACTGAGTTACCCATCCTGCCACAATAATTCTTCCCGGAATGCCATCATTCCTGAGACCATTTAGCATTTCGGCGGTTGCTCTGATCTACTCTGGGCTAACACTTGCTCAATAAACTATAATAAACCTATTAGATAGGTTTGCTGGAGTGTACTGCCAGACTGGGACAGAGTCATTTCTCACTGCATTCTGTTACATCCAAAGTAACGGACCAACAGGAATTAATGTTGATGTGATGGAGTGGTGCGGTCTGAAAATGACCTTTTCCTTTTATCCTCACACTCTTTTCTGAGAGCTCTTCTTCTGTGGGGCAGAGCAAGTGTGTGTGTGCCACTGCAGAGGGATCCCCTCCCCAGAGGTAACCATGCTGTCATCTAGGGAACCATGCTCTGGCAGTTTCTAAATTATGGGCAAAAGAGATTTTTTTCTCCTCAGTATCTGAGGGCTTTTAGTATCTACAGTCTACCCTTTTCTTTATTAATTAATGTTATGTTTAAAACATAAGTAGGTTCTTATTTCTGCTCGGTACTTATTATAATGCCTCGTCAGCACTTCAATGCCTCTCCTTTCCCACCAGGCTCAGAGTTGGGTTCAACTCCTGATGTGTCACCCTGGTCAGAGCTGTGGTTTGCAGCACCAGCACCTGTAGCACAGGGCTGGGGGTAACTCACAACCTGGAAGGGAGAGCCTTGCATTTACCTGCACGAGTACGGATGAGGAATGCCGGGCCATGGAATGCCTCCTTACCTGGCCCCACGGCTGCTGCAGGGCCCCTGTCCCAGGCTGGGAGGTGTCACCAGTGGGGTGCTGTCACCACAGCCTATCCCCACGTCTGCAGGAGCGCGCTGTGCTCACTGGCAAGGCTGGCACCTGCAGCAGGGCAATAAACAAGAGCAGATTTGGTTTTAGCGTGGGAATTAGCTGAGGTGATATCCACAGGCAATCTTTTACTCCAGTCTTGGTGTTATACCTCTGTCAGGACTAATGCAATCAGCGCACTTTTTGCTGAAAGGAGAAAAAGCACGGCGAGAAGCCCTCCCATGGGAGCTCGTTCTCTGGGAAGTGGTCAGGCTCAGTGCACCCAGGCAAGCTGCCAGTCTCAGCCGGGCAGGACACTGTCGCCAGTGCTTAACCACCAGCCCGAGAGGTTTGTGTCTCATCACTGCCCTTCTCCAGTGAGCCAGGGCGTGTGTGGGATGTGGGATGGAAAAAGTGCCACACGGGTGACCCATGTCGCACCCATGCCCCCCCGGTGCGGAGAGAGCCCGCAGTGGCCAGGAGGAGACGGCGGGCAGGAGCTCGCCTTCCCCCCTTAAAGCACAGCTATATTTAGCTGCAAATTGCAAACAAAGTGACGGTGAGCTGCTGCCGCTGCCCATAAATTATCCAGCTGCGTGGGATGCCAATGGGCTCACCGACACCTCCCGTAGTGGGGGCAGGAGAGGCGCCCGGAGCGAGGAGATGCCGCCTTCCCAATTCTTGCGAGGCTCCCCCCGCACTGCCCTGGCCCCCATCTCAGCCCCACTCCCTCTCCCCAGCCTGCAGGAACGCTGGTTCCACAGATGGTTGCCATGGGTTACACCGGCACTGGAGCTGCTCCCTTCCGAAATAGCGGCGCTAATTGAAAACAGGGCCTCCGCGCCCTCACGTCCAGGCCTGCTCCGGCAGCCTCACGGTGCACGGGGCAAGGCACAGCTGGAGCTCCCTGACCAGCTCCACTGGGCCTCCTGGGCCCCAAAACCTCCCCACAGCGTCACCTGGCCCTACAGACAGGGCTCTCCTAGCACAAAGCCTGGGAAATAGTGCTGAGAGGTGGGGAGGATGATGGAGGAACAGTGACCCTTGGCAGGCAGCGGCCCCACTGCACAAGATGCACAAGTAGCAATACCCAAATTACAGACCACCCCCGGGAGTGCATCCCAGCTCTCCTAGGCCAGGCTCCGTGCTAACGTTCCCTCTGGTGAAACAGTGCTTTCCTGAGGAATTTAGTGGGGCTTTTCCAGGTGCTTTGCCACAGTGACAGAAAGCCAGCAGGATGACTGCAGCACGAGGGGATGGTAATTGGAGAGGCAGGGCACTGAGGAGATGGGTGGTGGGGCACCCCTGGGATCAGTGGCAGGCCTCGTTTAAACCTGTTCCTTTTTTAAGATGATCAGAGCACGATCAATAGGCTTGCAAAACTTAGACAGCATAACCTGCTGCCACCAATTAAGCAAGATATTTCCATCCTGCAGAGGACTCAACACGTGGCACAGACTGTCAGTACAGTTACAGCTTCTGCAGGCAAGAAGGAAAGCTGGTCTCTAGCTCAGGGGAGACTGCCTCAATCCCATTCCCCATCCCACCCTCGGGGACTTCCTGGCTCCTTTTCAGGCTCTGTTTCCCCTGCACTGCCCAAGGCTGCTCTGAAGAAGAACTCACCTCTGCTTGGGAGACACAGGGTGAGCACAGGAGGGTCTGTGCAGGGCTGTTCTTGCAGCCTGAGCATTAGCAGTGCTGTTTCTGCATTGTTACACATCTGATCTGTTCAACACCTACACCAGTAATGTTTTACCTGGCACTGCACCACTTTGCATGCAGATAAGACTTTGCCTCTCAGGTGGCAGAGAGCCCGTTCAGAGTATCTCTCCTTTTGTGATCCCTTCCAAAGGTTCAGCTCTGCCTTCCTTGATGCCAAAACAAAACATCTCACCTCCCTCTGGTTCAGTCCAAAGCACCTCTGGGTTTGGTTGTCAGCTGTTGCAGGCTTCTCCAAGATCTTGTCAGGGTTTCTTGGTGTTTCATGTGAGCTTAGAGGGACATTTGCAAAACTCTGCTGCCAAAACCAGGGCCTCAAGGCTACCTTGGGCCTTCTTGTCTCTACCTTCTTGTCACACACCTAAAATCTGAAAGTATAAAAGAGGTAACTTCAATATTTTTAATTTATCAATCATTTTGGTGTTGCACAATCTTGTTGGGAGATTTGGTGCTCTTCCAGCACTGCTCCTTTCATTTCATTGCCCCAACTCTGCAGGCTTCAAATTGCCATTACTCCACAGACTCCTTACAAGATTTGCAGGAAATTCTGCTTCAAAATATAAAAAACCCCCACCAACAGAAAAAGTGCTACTCAAATTATTCCTGTGAAATCTTAACCAGCCCTCTTAGCTCCTGCAGGGTTTGCTTTGCCCTCCACTTGCACAGACAGCCTTTGGAGATCAACACCGTCCACATTACAGAAACCCACCAACAGACAGAAGGGTGCAGCACAAACAGATTGGGTTATCAGATTTGTTCTGCATAAGGCAACAATGACATGGGGAATGTGACATCATCTGTGGCATCTAGAAGGCATCAGAGTGTCTGCAGTGCAGAGTGAAGCATCTTGGCAGCACTGCTGGGGAATTAACACAGATTGCACTCTGATCAGAACAGGCGACAGCGTGCTGGACTGTAGAGGCATTATGTGAGGCACTGGAGGTTGACCAGTCTCTCTGTGTACACAGAGGCTTCTAAATACCATCCCAAGTGCTATACTGTCAAAAAAATATTATGCAGCTAGGAAAGCTCAGAGGAGGCTTGACTTAGCAAAAACTGAAAGAGTTTAAGATGTCTTTCCTGGCCAAACGTCAGCTAAGGCTGTATAAAATCCTCTTCTACAAGTATCCTAGGAGGTATAATGACCACAGTGGGAGAGTAATTGCATCCAGAAGCCAAAAGGAGAATTGATAAATGGAGCAAGATGAAATTGACTTTAAAAAAAAAAAAAGGATAAAGATTTTTTCTAACATGGAAATCTGTTGAGCCAGAGAAGAAGGAAGCTCCCCTGGTTGAGCCATTTAAGAATAGACCAGAGAACATGGCCTACATTGCTCTCTGGAGCAGAGAGTACACACCAGGACACAGATCTTTCTCTTTAGTCACAAGCCCATGGGGATGGCAGCATTTTACTTCACTTTTTACAGCCACCAAAGAACCAGCATTGGATTTCCACGTCTACCTAGCTCAAGTCTGGCAGGACACGTGCAAGTTTTAGGGAGAGTAGCCAAATCTTACAGCACAGCCTTGCCAACTGCTCCCCAGAGCAATCATCTCTTGCTCCCCAAGGCACAGGCTGCAGCGTGGAGCTGAGAACAACATAGCCACGGCCTCTTGTCCGGCTGGCTGAGTGAGCACGTCTCATTAACAGGGATTCATCAGCACCCTTGTTAATAATGCAGGAGCTGTCTGTCTCTGGGGGAGTTCCTCAGCAAAAACTGCACTGCTTCTGTGTTTCAGGCACAGCCTCTGCTGGTGTGATGGGCTTCCATGCTGACAAAGCATTTTGGTTATTTGTTATTCGCAAGAGGCATCCCGGTGGTGCTGGTGATACTCTGAGCGGCCGAGCCAAGAGGCACATCCAGAATAGAGGAGAGAAATCAAGCCCTGTGCCTGTCTGGGACCCTGCCCTGTCTCAGCATCAGCAGGGACCAGTCTGATTGCTGATGGGAGTGCTCTGGTCCCGAGGTCATCTTTGGAGAAGGCAGGAGTAGGAGGTCAGCCTGTCCTGGCATTATCCTCTGTACATTCACTCCACTGCAGGGAGCGGGGATCAGCACACAGTGGTCCTGCTATCTCCTTCTATCTCCTCCCCTTCTAGGATGATCTCCCTGAAGCCTTCATCGTGGCCTTCACATCTCTGCCAGCACAGGAGTAACTGCAGCTGGGGCCAGACTCACATGAGATTGCTTAGTCCTTCCAGTACTGCAGCCCGTATGAAGGGGGAGCAGATGTAATTCCCTGTTCGAGTCACTTGCAAGCATCATTTTGTCAATGCCCACCTGTGTGTGGCAGCATGTGGGATAAGGGATAATTTCCTGATGCATGACAGGGATGCAGCACCGTGCCCTCTCCAAGAACAGCCTGCCTGCTGCCAGTCTGAGAGCTCTGGAGTCTCCTGATGGAAGAAGTGCCCTTTAACATTCACCCTGAGAAAAAGCCTCATAGGAAGAGACTTCAAGTCTTCAAAAGCAACCTTGCAAAACAGCCTATAAACCCTCCACACAAGACCAAGAAATCAATCCCCCCCCAAACTGCCCTTTGGCAGCTGCAGGCTGTTCTCTAGCCAGGCATCCTTGGGCATGGATAGAAGCAGCAATCTCAAAGCAGGGCCAGGGCCTGTACAGAGCAGTTCCCCAGGAAGTGTGAACCTCCAACCAGGACAGCATGCCCATTAAAAGCAAATTATTTGACTGAGTGAGATCAAATCCACCACCATCCCCTGGGAGGAGTGAGCATCTCCAGACCTCTCACATCCAGGCCTGGAAGGTGGAAACAGCCACACTTCCCAGCTCATCTGCAGGGACATCACCCACTGGGGTGGGTCTGGGGGAGGACAGCTTTCCTCTCCAAGGTGGGCAGCTGCTCTGCCTGAGTTACCCTGGGCACCCAGCACAGCAGCCAACTCCCCTGCAGGAGGTGCCCCTGCTCTGTTTAAACTCTGGTACCAGCACAGAGGTGACATCCCCGTGCCCTGAGCCACGATGGCTGCGTGGATCAGCCTGAGACCTGTCATACCTCCCACCCTGACACAGACAGGTCCTTGCTGGTGGCACCAGTGGGGCAAAGCCAAGAATCCAGTTCCAGGGTCAGCTTGGCCTCTTCCTGCAGTACAAGTTCTTGGGACCACCCTCATTTCAAAGCAATTTTCTGGGTCATCCGTAGAAAGATGAGACCTCCCTTTCCAACGTGCAGTGCCCATAGATGGGCAGCCCTGATGGGAAGTGGTGTGATCCCCTGTCTCAGGAATAAAGGCTGGGCCATCCTGGCCACACTCAGATGAGCATCTCTCTCCTTTTTGCAGCAAAAGCAGGGGGAAGCATTGCTCACAGCTCTCTCTGAAAGCTCGGGGGAAACTAACGATGTGATTGTGAAGCCCTGCAAAAATTCAAAATCTTCTGATGACTTCAGTGGGAAAGAAAAAAAGCCCTTACCCTTAAGTGGTAAACGCCCAGGCAGCTGCTGAGAGGGACAATGGCCCTGAGGCACATCTTGGAGGAGACAGGGAGGATGTCAGAACAACAGTGGGGCCAAGCTGGCCCAGCTGCCTGGGAGGAGATTGATCAGCTGATTGTGTATTTCTGTAAAGAGCCAAGAGCAGTATGGCTGGGAGCTTTGTGTGCTGTTTGTGTGAGGAGCTGGAAAGTTCCCCCTGTTCTAGTCCAGGCCCCAGCAGGGAACAGTCTCAGGCTGCATCAGGAGGCATGGTTGGTGCCTGAAAATCCTCTGCTCTCCTCTCCACTCTAGCAGTGCTGCTAAGTAAACCATATCTAAACATAGAAAACTGGCTAGCTTGGGTTTGGGAAAGCACCCAAGAACTCAGATAATTTCCATTCCATCATCACACCCACAGAAAACTCACAAGCTCTCCATCCCAGTGCACCAGGCACTTTACGTGCCAGGCTTTGAGAAATTGCCATGCATTCTCATTTTGGCTAGGTGATAGCACAACAGCACTAGCCTTTCACCAATGGAAAAAGAGAAATATAAGGAAACCACAAAAAAGAGTGATGTGAAAAAAACCCACCATCAGTTTCTTCCTAAAAAGGTTCAAACATAGGCACCAGTCTGAGCAGAAGATCTTATTTTCTAACCTCTACCCACTAATTTAAGTAGTAACTTGGATGCCTTGAACTCTTTATCTGTGCCTGGCAGCCCACAAGATTCATGCCTTGTTCCCACAGGGACTTTCCAGTTCAATGCTTGGAAGAGCATCCATTAAGACCCTCAATTTCTGTGGAACCTTTGAATTTGCATGCTCCCAGACACTGCCTGAGGCTCCCTGGGAAAGCTTGTGGGTCAGTGGTGGCAGAAGGACTCGGCTGCTCCCATCTCCCAGGCCGAGGTGGTGCAGGAAGACAATGAACAATTGTTCTTTCCCCATCAAAGCTGTGAAAGCCAGGACTTCATCAAGTAACAGTGAAAGCAGTGAAAGATCTTCCTAGGCACTTATGGGAACACTTGCCAGGTGCCCACTGTTGATTTGAGCTCTGGAAAGACCCATTTTCTCTAGGTTTCCTGAAACAGAAAGAGGGAGAGCAGGGTTCATCCTGCCAGAGGTTAAAGTTGGGAGAAAGGAGGCAGAGAACAAACCCTCCCTGTCAGCCCTGCTGCTGGGACTGTACTGTACGTGCCTGCTTTCAGAGGCCAGATGCTGCCAGGCAAATGAAGATCTCCTTATGTTTGTTTTAAAGCTGGAAGAATCTCTTGAGATAAACATTCTAAATTAAAGATAAAAGTGCTGTGGGTTTGCTGGCAGCCTCTGTCCCCCTCCCCAGGGATAAGCTCTTGCAGGAGGCTCACATGCATCTTTCACCACGTGCCCTGACCAAGGGTTGCACCCAAGGTTCCCTCTCTTCAGGGCCCTGGGAGGTAACAAAATCCCTCTGCCCCACTGCCTCGGCTCCCTCTGATGGCAGGTCCACCCAGAGCAGTGCAGTGTCCCAGTTTTCATTTTCAGGATCTCTTGGGAGGATGTTAAATCCCAGCTAGTCCTGTCTGTATTTAAAGTGATTGTAATTCACATGGATTGGGCTGTGGTTATAAGCTGAATTACATTCTGATTTAGCAGCAGGGATTAAGGCTCTGCATTTTAACTTATTAACCCAATCCAAGTTAGGAGATTCCTTCTTGCTGCCCTGCTAAGCTCCTGCACAAGGAAAGGCGAGGCTGCTGAGGAGATGGAGTGGGATGGGTGGGCTGTGCCCAGGCTGTGTTACAGCTCTTGGGACAGGGGAAAAGAAAGCACAAAAAAAAAAAAAAACCACAAACTAAAAAACCCCAAAGAAGCTATAGCAGTTGCTCAGTATTCCCTACATATGGGAAATTTGCTCTGTGTTAAACCTGGTGGAAAGGGGGTACGTGGGTGGTTAATTCCCCATCCCCAGCCAGCAACCAGGCAAGTGTTTGCTGTTTGCCATTGCTGCTCCAGCCTGGGCCAGCTCTGCACCAATTGCCTCCCTTCCCTGACCTCTTGCAAGAGTTAACTCCTCTCTCTGGGCCGTACCAGCAGTGGGACAGCTGGAGGAGATTTGCTGCTGTGGGTGAAATGAGCTCCTGGGGCAGCCTGCACACAAATGCTTCCTGTCACCACAGCTCCTGAGCAGGAAACCCTGCACCTCCAGAGCCAGGGTTCACCCCCTTGGCTTCTCTCTCATGCCATCAGACAGACAATTGGAAACAGCCCAGGCACACTCTAGAAAACTTCACTCCATTTAATATTTCATGGAAACCCAGTGTAACTGTCATGTCCTTTTCTGTTTTCTCTCACTAACACTGCTGGCTGCACAGGTATCTGTGTGTAAACAGAACCTGTCTCCTTTCCACTCCATTGCATCTCTCCAGATCGGGGCACAGCTTGTGATACCTGTACTCACCTTCAGAGGAACTCCTGGGGCAGCCCTGTCATACACAGCACGACTTGCTGCATGGTGACCTCACCAGTTTGGGCATCTGAGGGCATCCCAGCTCAGCTCAGAGAGGCAGGCTCTGGAAATCCCACCCACTGTCAAGGAATTGCAAGGTTGCAGTAATGATGTGGCATCTCACTTACCTCTGTGCCAAGAGCCTGATGCTGCAACCCCCGAGTGCTTTCATCTCCAGGCCCTGCAATTATGGGCAAGGAAGGAGGGAAGGCTCTGCACTTTAATTCCCTGCCTGTGCTGAGCTGCTGGGCTGTAACACATCCTAGTTGCTCTCAAGAGTGAGCTGCAGCCAGAGCTGGGTAGATGATAACAGAAGAAAAAGTGGGAAGGCATTTTATGAAACTGTTCTTCATCATGCAGCAAATAGCAAGGGGAGATCACATCCAGAAGGTGGTGGTCAGTGGCTCAGAGTCCTGATGGACATCAGTGACCCGTGGTGTCCCTAAGGGGTCCATACTGGGACAGGGACTGTTTAATGTCTCGTCAATGACATAGACAAAGGGATCAAGTGCACCCTCAGCGAGTCTGCAGGTGACACCAAGCTGTGTGGTGTAGCTGACACACCTGAAGGTGTGTGTCAAAGATGCCATTCAGAGGGACCTGGACAAGCTTAAGAAGTGGCCCCATGGGAATCTCATGATATTCAACGAGGCCAGGTGCTGGTGCTGTACCTGGGTCGTGCTGACTCCTGGAATCAACACAGGCTGGGGCATGAAGGGATCAGCTGCCCCACTGAGGATAACTTGGGCGTACTGGTGGCTGAGAGGCTGGACATGAGCCAGCCAGGTGCACTGGCAGCCCAGAGAGCCAGACACATCCGGGGCTGCATCCAGAGCAGCGTGGGCAGGGGGGTAAGGGAGGGGATTCTGCCCCTTTGCTCTCCTGAGATCCCACCTGAAGTCCTGCACCCACGTCTGGGGTCCCCAGCACAAGGAGGACAGGGAGGACAGGAGGACCTGTGGGAGCAAGTCCAGAGGAGGTCACAAAGATATCAGAGGGTTGAAACACCTCTCCTGTGAGCACAGGCTGAGAGAACTGGGGTGGTTCAGCCTGGAGAAGGGAAGGCTCTGGAGAGACCTTATTGCAGCCTTTCAGTACTTACAGGGGACCTCCAGGAAAGATGAGGACAAACTTGAGCAGGGCCTGTAGTGATAGAACAAGGGGTTTCACACTGAGGAGTGCCAGTTCAGATTAGATTGAAGGAAGAAGGTTTTTACAATGAGTGTGGTAAAACATAAGAACAGGTTGCCCAGAGAGTTAGATGCCTTATCCCTGGAAATATCCATGGTCAGGTTGGACAGGGCTCTGTGCAGCCTGATCAAGTTGAAGCTGTCTCTGCAGATGGCAGGGAGATTGGAGTAGATGACCTTTAAAGGTCCTTTCCAGCCCAAACCACTCTATGATTCT
>VXBC01005601.1:1198547-1348640 GCA_013399945.1 Ploceus nigricollis | reverse complement strand
GTTAAAAAGTTTCCTTCCATCCTTGCAGCTGCTGCACAGAGACATCTCTGAACGATTGCCCTGAGCCAAGGGGAGACCTTTGGAGCAGGGCTTACACTGTAATTTGGAAGCTGGCACCAGACTGGGGCCCAGGAGCACAATTTCTTTTCTTCACATGAATGCAAAGCTGAGTTACTGGGCTCTGTGAAGAACTGTGGGCTCTGTGGGGAACTGAGGGCACTGCCCAGGAAGGCAGGAGAGGATCTGTTTTCCACTGCACTAATGTTTTCTCTGCCCAGCACACTGCAGTGAACTCAACCCAGGGCAGGGAATAATACACTTAATAGCTCACCAACAAAACCCCCTTTTGTCCACTCCCCACACACAAGGGCAGGACTGCAGAAACCCTAAGGCTTGGTCTAGAAATCCTAAGTGTGTTTCTTTGCTCCTTGAACTCAGTGCTTCGGGGGTAATTCCTGGCACGAGGGAAGAAAGAGAAGACCTCATTTCATGCCAGCCTTCCCTTTTTCCCTGGCCTCAGAAGAAATGGATGCATGAATCCTGGTGTGGGATGCTCCTGCCAGCAGGGCAGACAGGAGCTGTGGGAGAAATCCCAACCACACAGTGGATAGCCTTCTCAGAAGAAGCAGACCTGAAAATCGTGTCTGCCAGGGAAGAGCAGAAGTGAAAGCCACACCTGGGAAGTGCTGTAAAAGGACAGGGCTACACCCTGTGGCCCCCATCCTCTTGAGCTCAGTGGCAGAACATCCCCATCACAAAGCATTAAAAAATGCCAGAAAACCATGCTCAACCCAAGCCCTGATGGGCAGGGGTGGCCACAGACCAGCACAGGGACTCTTCCCCACAGAGGCAGCTGCCACTGATGGGATGCCAAGACATGCTGTTGGATCTGCCGGCTGGCAAACACACCCTGCTGAGGTCTAGCATGCCTCAACAACAGCAAATTTACTTAAAGAAGAAGAAAATGGTTTAACTAATCTTTGGTCACCCAGCTTTACTTCTGTTGCTGACACAGCAGGAGGTACTCGCAAGCCCAATGGCTTTATTTATTTAAGTGTATTGATTTTAGCCCAGATTGGAAGAAAACAGGCAGATAAAGGGCAGGAAATTCCTCAGCTGTGAGAACCACACAGAGTACTAGAAATCAGATTTAAACTAGCAGATGAAAATACATTTGCCAGAACAAGGTAATGAATCGTTCTGCCAGGAGCACAGAGATCTGGCCAGAAGCCAAACCCTGCCCGCTTAAAAGCGGCAATTTGGGGTATTAAGCGATGCCTGCGTTCCTATCGCTGACCATCATTTAATACAGCAGCAGTGCAGAACTCAAAGCCTGCTGCACACAACCAGAGCAAAACCCTCAGACCTTCCCCCAAGACCTTATTTAAAATCAATGGCCTCAGAGTCAATCAGATTCGAAGAGGGAGGGCTGAGCAAGAAGAATGGAGGAGGACAAGCCACACCAGAAGGTGTGTACTCAGCTATCAGGGCTGCTGGGCACAAGCAGTGCAGAAAACCACAAAATGCACCGGGACGTGCAGGAAAACGACAAGGGGAAGAGTTTTGGAGGGCAATATTTTGTTTCCATGTCAGCTCTGATTATCTCATTAACTTCTTTTTGATAGCTCAGTATCTGGGACTCTGCAAGAGAGGTCACCAGCTCTGTTGCCACAGATCGTGCTCTGGTGCAGTGTGACGCTCTCCTGGGGAGATGGGCAGGCAAAGCCAGGCACCTGAAGGGAATCCTAAAATTAAATCCCAGGGTTAGTCTCTGAAACCAGTTCCTACCTTCTCTGCCAGCAGGAAGGCCTTGAGCAGTCAAAAATGAGAACCCAGGCTCCAGGTGCAAACCCTCTCCTTCTACAGAAACCTCCCAAGAGGCTCTGAAGATATGATGATGAACCCACCCTGTGAACAGAAAGGGGCTGTAGAAGCTCACCCCATAGTGCAGAGCCTGTCCCCAAAAGCTGAGGGCCTCGAGAGTCCTCTTTGGACAAGAGGCATTTTGCTGCAGAAGGGACAACACCACCAAAGCCAGGAGAGGGGCAGCATTCAGCAGAAAAAGGGAGCAGAAGGAGCACCAAAACAGACACCAGGTAGGGGGGATGTTTGAAAGCAGGTAGCTTGGGTAGTGTTGCAGCAGAACAGAGCACAACTTTTTTCCAGCTGTATCGGGAAATGTCTCTATTTTAAGATTAGGTTTTGCATGGCTGTGGACTGTTCATGCCTATACTCACAGCAGAGCCTGCAATTCTGCACCTTCAGAGGGCACAGGGGCAGGCAGGGAGAGCCTCCCCCACACACACCGTCTCCCCATGCCCTCTGCTGTGAAACTCCCTGAAGGCAGGTGACTCCCAGCTGCAGAGGGAGACTCACTTCTGTCTTGCAAGGGCAGCAGGGATTCTCCCCAGCAAGGTCGGGCAGGTTATTAGCCCAGCTACCCAATATTCCCACAAACACTCACTGCTCACTGCTCTGCAGGCACTGCAAAGGGCAAAGTTTGTCCCTTTGTTGAGAACAAAGATAGGCACATCCCATCTGATTTCTGCAATCTGGAGCCCCAGTGACCAATCTAAGCCCGAGGCAAACACACAGCAGGAAGCAGCTTTGGGAAAACCATATCACCTCTGTGGAGCCAGAATTCAGAGATATGCAAAAGCAAGGCACCTTTCAAGCATCTATTCATTACACATTTGATAATTGATGTGCTGGATTGTAAAGATATTTTCTTAAGCAAATTGTTGATTTGCCTCCCTGGTAAACCACAGGTGAAAGACGCCCAGTCTGCACTTTTCAAGAGCCTCCACACACCACAGAGCTGCAGGACTGGGTGTTCTCACAGGAGCTCCAGCTTCCCCTCGCACCTGAGCATGGCTGGGGATGAAAGCTCCGTTCTCAGAGCCAGGGGGAGCTGCCTTATCACTTGGCAGGGGTTTGCACAAACCTTATTCTCAGTCAACGCAGGCTCTCAAGCTTTGTTTTGAATTCTGTATTCAGGACAAGTGCAAAACTTCAGAGCAGCTGCAATCTAAAGGGGCAGATTGATCTGCTCTTGCATCACAGTTGCACTCAAGCAGTAGTTTCTCATAAGGAAAGGTGCTCTGATGCACTTCATCCAGCACGCTGGGAACTTGGTTAAAATGCTAATCTGCAGGCAGGGTTAAGATTGAGCTGTATTTTAATCTGCCATTTTTTAGATGTCACCAGATGTGATAAAAATCCCCCAAACTATGGATCTAACCTGTCAAACCCACAGCTTACAGAAGTCAGTGGGAATTGTGCATGCTCAGCACTTCTGGAGAAAGACAGGCAGGCCATGCAAGTCCCTGAGCAGGCAGTAGGTCAGCCTGTGTTGAAATGGACAGCTATTTTCTTTGCACAGAGGGACCACCACGATGCAAATGGTGCCCCTGAAATGTCTGCCTTGGTGGTGTGGGGAGGATTTTTATCCTGCCAGCACCGCTTGGATTGGGGCCCAGGTTGCGCCCCTTAACAAATCCTCAAAATTAACCATGGGCAAATTTCACTTTGTAACAAAACCTAATGCTGGCAGAGTTTTGCTTCATTTTGAATGCTGCTGATTTCACTCTTCAAGGCCTTGACCAATTGGGAGAAATTGGCAAAGGGCTCCGTTTAGCACTGCACACAGAGCTGTGCTCAGCGAGGATGTGACGCAGTGACCATGAGTGGAGAAAAGCACTTTTTAATTATTTAAACATGTCCTCTTACCCAGTACCCTTGCCTAAGAGAACATAAGGGTCCAGGCTCTTATTTGCAACAAAGGAACTGTGAAAAGGGCCACCAGAGATTAATACTATGCCCAGCACTCAAAGCCTGGAGGAGAAGGTCCTTTCAGGGTGCTGCTAAAGAGCACGTTACTGAAGCCTTTCACTCATGTACCTGCTGCTCTGCATCTCACAGCTGGGTTTTTTAGAGGTGCTGGATAACCAGAGCACTCCAAAACCCTGAGTCACAGGCAGAGAACCCCAAACTCCTCAGCCTCTGAGTGGTCTTCCCAGATTTCTGCAAACTTGGCCTCTTTTCCTAAGTACTTTATATATTTCTGAGCATTTCTGGACTCTTGAGAGGTTCTGAAGTTCTGCTGAGAGAAAGCTTCTTTAACAAGAGGCACAGCACACAGCTGAGAGCCTGCATGACTTCCAGAGGGGTAGGAAAGGCACTTCCAAAGTGTCCAACACCAGCAACGTCTCAAAACCAAGCGACACCTGAGAGATACCCAAGGAAAATCCCAAGTTCTTGCCAATTTACTTACCAGTGCTGCTGAGCTGCCTGGGAACAGCCTCTTCAGATACACTGCAAGGGTGCTGAGAAGAAATGTCCTTGCTGCTGATGCATCCGGCTGGCTTTTCCCACACCAGTTCTGCCATGGGGTCTCAGGTCAATGTGGGCTCTGCCATCCTGCCCCAGCACTGCCCCAGAGTGCTCCTGCCAGCTGCAGGCAGTGGGGAGGCTTGAGCATCTCCAGAGGTGAGGGGATTGGGAACAAGTACAGCAGCCTGCAGGAAAAAAGCTTGTGGGACTGAATCCAAAACTTGAGGAGGGTGGCCTGAACCCGCCTTTGCTTTAAGCAGCCTGGAATTGAGCAAAGAATGGGGTTTTGCTAAATGCTGAGGTGGCTGGCAGCAGAGAAACAAATTCTGGCAGGGGAGAATTTATCCTCTAAGCTTGTTATCCTGTCAAAAGAAGAAATGAGGTTAGTTGAGGCTCATTTGTTTGCAACGAACTCCTGTCTCTCACTATTTATCACCGCATGCCGTTACCAGCTGACTTAAACCAAGTGCATCAAAGTTACAATGCAGTGCGGAGAGGGGACAGAGCATCACCTGTGCCCTGTCCCCCTCTGCTCCTCCAGAACATGGTCTCTCCAGCCTCCACCAAGAGCTGTGGAAGAGCATGGCATCACTGGTCTTTTCAGCAGGGAAATGTTTGGTTGGGCCCATCAGTCTCAGGTTTAGCTCTGGGATGAGTGATCCTCTCTTGTAGGACTGGGTCCTCTTCAGCATCCTCTCTGCTTCCCCAGAATCCAGGTTTCCAGCTTGTGCACACCAGAAGGAGCAGGGGGATTAGGTGAATAATTACACCTTCACCTGCCTTTGGAGACAGAGGATATTGAGGACCATACACTGCACTTCCCATTTTCCTGAGCATCAGGTACACTGCCTGACCCAGGAGAGGCCCACACTGATCCTACTGTGTGGAGGAAAGATGCAGCAAAACTCCTGCTCCAGAGGATGTGGGGGCACACAGCGAGGCAGCAATTAGCTTGGAGAGACTGGAATGAATTTCCCAAGAGTTTTGTGGTGGTAAGTGATGGCAGAGGATGGGAATATATTTAACAACTGGCTCAGCTAGACTTGTGGGCCTTCCCTGATGAGATGACACAATTATTTGACACATATCACACCTACCACTTGACTCCAAGGCTGGCTCCAAGTCAGCTTTAGGGAGGACTGTTGTAAGGCATTTGACATTCGACTGTACAACACTCTGATTAAAAAATCAGCAGTATATAATATCAATAAACCACACGTTTACTACATTAAGAGCTGGCTGACAGATCTCAACAAGAAATTGTCAGTGGTGAATCATCCACAGATGGGAGTGTTTCAAGCAGGGCTCTTTGGGGAGCTGCTTGAGGCCTGACACTTTCCAGCATTTCCATCGCTGGGAAGCAGATGCAAATCTCAGTGCTGTTACAGTGCATAAATGACAAAGAGATTCAGAGTGATGAATAATGAGGAGCACAGGGCAGCCATGCAAAGCAGTCTCCACAGTTCAGCGAGCAAAGCCCGCTTAAACGGCATTTTACTACTCGAAGTTGTTCCTGGAATAAGAAATTCCAGGCGGACTCCTAGGGTGCTGTGACTGGAAAGCAGAGGCTCTGGGAGGGGTTTTGGAGCTCATGACAGCACATGAGCTAACTGCATAAAGCTGTGGTGAGAGGTAATGGGCATTCCACTGGGAATAATGAGGAAGCAAGTCAAATACTCCTGTGATCCATGAATCCCAGCCCACTGCCTCCAGTGTGGTAACAACACTCTGAGAGTGTTGCTGGAAGAAGAGGATCTAGAAAGGAGCCAAATGATCTCAGTGGTCCAGGGGGAAAACCGCCCCCAAGCTTCTCAGCAGGCATGTAAAGCACTCAATTATTTTGTTTGTCAAAAAGGAGATTGAGAGTTGACCTTAAAGGAAAGAAATATCAGGTCAAGTTCTCAGTGAGGAGGAGGACCAGGAATAAAAGAGGAAAGGAACAAAGGTTGATAGGGAGGAGGACTTGGATATGGACATTTCCAGTAAAAGATTGATGTGCTTTAACTGAGTGAAGGAGACAGCGAGACAAACTCCAGATCCAAACTCAGAGGGAGATACCAGAATAAAGCAAAGGGCTGGTAGCAGGGGTTTCTAAAGGATGTAGCAAGCAGGGCAGGAAGAGGAAATGTGGTTCTAGAAGACTGAAGAACAGCATGTGATGGATACTCAGACCTGAGCACACAGGCAGGACGTAAGCCTTGCACACCTCCTGAGAAGGGAAGGCCTAGATGGAAGGCAAAGGCAAACAAAATTCAGAGGCAAGGTGGGTTTTACAACAGGTGAGTCATGTTCTACACAGATGGCACTGCTTTGGTGAAATTCATCCCTAGACAAAGGCATGGCAGCAGATCTCATCTGCCTGGACTCCACAGAAAATGCCTGCTAGTGGAAAATTAACAGTTAAGCCAGCAAAGCTGAGGATTAGTGTGAGCACTGGAAGATGAGTAGCAACCTGAGTAGAAAGGAGCTGGTAGCACTGAAAAGAGGATGGGATGAAACTCCTTTCAGTCTGCTGGTTTTCTTGTTCCTCGGTTTTCTAAACAAACTTAGCACAGAAAAAGCCAGATGAATGGTAATGCAATATTTTGGTGACAAAGGGGAAATCATTGCCCATAGGGTGGAATACTGAAATACACAGGAAGAAATAGATCACTGTGAGGAGCCAGGCAACTAAAAACAAATAAGAGGCAACAGCCCAGAAGCTAAGGTCTGACAGCCAGGAACAAATAGCTTGAATTCCTCTCACTCACTAAAAGAATAACAGCTGGAACTGGAGACAGAAAAAAAAGAGACTCAGGTTCTTTAGCTTGCTTTTCTCTGCTGGTTTCCTACCTGGCTTAGTGCTGGACTGGATGGGACTGCCTGACAAGCACAGGTATGGCCTTACATGGTTTGAGCCTTGCCCTTTGGAGTGAGGCTGTACCCCTTGCCAGCTGTGTGCTGCCCAGCAGTCTCCCCAGTGACAGCTCTCTTCACAGGCTGTTCTCCTGAGGTCATGCTTACAGCACCAGGGTTCATGTCATACATTAAAATGAGTTGATTTTTCACTGAAGCCCTGTAGAGCAGAGAGAAAGAGGGGTGAGACTAAGACACAGAGATACCCACTAGTCCTGGTAGTACAAAATGAAGAGGTAATGAGTTTTGTTGCCTTGATATGCTCAGACAGCTCTGTACCCCTCCAAAGGAGACTCCAGCATCCAGAACATGAGGAACAGCACGTGGAGCAGAGGTGGCCAGCTGGGCATCACTTCATGACTCCGTGTGGGAAGTAAGAGGAGTGAGGACTGCAGATGTCCGCTGAGGCCAGAGGCATTGCATTTCTCCAGCATAGCAGCATTTTTTATGAACATATTTTCCCTTAGTCTCGCTCTGAGAAACAACAGATCCAATTATTGCTGAAGCTTCTGTTTAAAGGAAAAAAGATAAATCAGCCTGGGGCAGACACTTGGCATTGAAATATTCAGCTGCAGCGCTTGGGGTCTGGCAGAACAATAAGCAGCTGAGAGGAAGGCCTCAGTCAGCAGTGTCTGACTGCTGTGAATGGAGGCACCCCCAGACCTGCCAGAGGAGCAGCTCAGTGCCACCAGGGCTGTGTGGACACCACGAGCCCAGAGGCTCACTGGCTCTGCCGTGCCCCTGTGCTGATGCCAGAGCTATCAGAGAGTCAGTGTTGCCTTCTGCCAGAGTAATGGCACTTCCAGCAACAGGGCTGGGAGGGGGCAGAGGTCTGGCATTGATTGGGAGGTAAGAGCTACTTATTGAATTAAGGCTCTTTCCTAGAGTAGTTTGCTCCAGCAATCCCTGCCCATGAGCTAGCCCTCCATAATGGACCAGTGAGAGCCTCCACCAAAAAGTCTCAGCTCCAGGCACAGCCACCAGGATCTGAATTTCCAGAGTGTGAGCTGCTCTGGGCAGGCTTCCCTGTTTTAGCTCAGGCTTCAGAGCAGCACAGAGCAGCAGGGCTGAGCACGCTGCCCCAGCACACCGAGGTCAAAGATGCTGTGCACAGCTGTGACAGCCCAGGAGCAGCACTCTCCTCCCTGTCTCCTGGGCATGCAGGAGGTTTGGGAGAACCAGGAGGTCGCTTGTGCATGCCCAGGGGCAGCCATTTGCTCAGCAGTCTCTGCTGCTGGGGGCAGGAATGGCAGAGCCCTTTTGGAAAGATTTCCAAGGCAGATGTTGCTTTGATTTTTTTAATAATCCACGTGGTTGTGACTCAGAGTCATGCCTCGTCTCCCTTTTGGGAGGTGCGTGGTCAAAGCTTGGAGATCAAGAGCTTCATTCAGCCACTGCTGTGTTTGAGGGAGTTCTTCCTCTACTCAGCAGAGGTGGGAATGGCAGGAGGGCAGAACATGCCCAGAAACTCATCTGGATTGCTGCCTCCTGAGCCAAAGCCTCCAACCACCTGTCTGCAACATAACTGGTGTCTCTACATGTGCTGCATCTGGATGAGGCAGGAGGTCAAGTGAGACAACAAGAGAAGCCAGCCCTGATGCTTCTTTTTTCCCCTTTTGGAAGCAAGGTCAAGACCTTTCCCTCCAAATCTAGCCTGAACAAGTGTGACAAATCTCCCTCTTTCACCCAAACTTATAAAGAAAAAAAAAAAAAAAAAGCCCTCCATTCCAACTGTAACACTCTGTTTTGGAAGAAATCAAAATAATTTGCCAGCTGAAGTTGCAATTTTCTGTGAATAAATGCATTCCACTTCCCTGCATGCTACCAAAGATCTGTTATGATCTACCCAGGACTTCTGATGTGAGGATTTGCAGATGGGTTTCCCTGTTGAAAAGCAAACAAAAGTCATGGGTTCTGGCCACAGAGTTTCACACTCCTATGAGCAGTGTATGTCTCAGGTCTCCAGGTTTTGAAAAGCTCAAGGCAAAACCTCAAAAACTCTATAAAAGCAAGGCTGTCTAGACTAGATGAGTAGAAGAAGGAGGCTGAAGTCTTTAGGAAGAGAGGAAAAGAAGGAGGAGACCTTTCCAGCTCTCCTCCCAGATGGAGAGAAGTAGAGCAATGAATAGAAGCTGTAGGTAGGTGATTAGGATCTGACATCAGCCTGTGTCCCCTCCACTTCAACAAATAAGGCACACCAGCAAAGCAGGGCTGCCCAGAACATCAGCACAAGGCTTGCTGCCAGCAGTGGGACAGGCCCCAGCTGTGCCAGGTCCTTGCCTCTGTCCTTGGAAGGACATGGAGGAGGACAAGGACAGCACTGGAGAAAGCACAGGCAGGAGCAGCTGTTTAACTGTGTGCTTTGATAGTGCGTCACCAAGGAGCTGTGTGCCTCCAAGCCCCGGGCTTGCTGTCAGGAATGCCCTGGGGAGGAAGGTAGCCAGACCTTGTCCAGACATCCTGAGGCACAGAGAATGTTGCCAAGTCATGACAGGGTGTTAATTAAAAATAGTAACAAAGGTGGCAGCATTAACACCACTGCTCAGAGCGGATGGCATCACTCAGCTCGTGGGACAGATCCCCAGAATGTTCCCATCTGGGCAGAGGGACAGGGAATGTCCCCTTCTGCCGTGGTAAAGGGTGGCATGAAAGATCCACAGAGGTGTCACAGCCAGCAGGGCTGCCAATTCTCCGCATTCCCTAAGACCTTTCATACAAGCCATAATTCACCTCTGTAATCTGACCTGGAAAGCTGTTGTTCCCTCTCTTGCAGGTTTCTGTGCCAGACCTGCCTCCTGTTCCTTCTGGACCTTGCATGATGGAGTGAGAGTTCAGGGCTGGAAAACCTGTGCTCAGAGCAACCATTTGTGCTGTACCCCTGTTTCTCCATGCAGGGGTAATATTTATGTCTCTGTGAAACATCCAGGCCCTCTAGAAGAAGCAGTGCTGCACATGACAGAGACATTAAAATAAATAGGTAAGGAGAAGAGTAAACTAGCCTGGAGAAATGTTGACATTCCCAAGTACTCATTCAGACAAAGGAACATCTCCTGCCAACTGCTAGCACAGACCTTCTCCCAGGTGAGGGATGTGCCAACCAGCCAGGCAGCTGCACAGACCAAAACTGAGGCAGATGTTCCAGCTGTGGGCTCCAGGCACCGCCTGCATGTGCCCGCTGCAAGTGTGGCAGGCTATTTTGGGGAGATGCACCCCTTCCCTTGCAGGGTGACCCTCACTGTGGGCCAGCCAGGTGCTGCAGCAGCAGCCAGTGTGCACAGACATGCAGAGCCTGCTCTCCCTCCAGCTGTGGGGAATCATCCTGGGCTGGGTTCTCCCAGCATGGATGCTGTCACTGTTTCCCCACTGAGATGGACAGGAGCTGCCTGGCTCTGATGTGACAGCTCCTGGGCTTGCTTCCCCACAGAGCTGAGCTGGGAGTGAGGTGTAGGGAGCCCCACAACACCAGGGGCTGATGCTGGTGAAATGCTTGGTGCTGTGGGAACAGCTGGTTTATTAATGAGGGAGTGAGCTGCTCCAAGCAAGCCTGGCTGCATCACACAGACCCCTCACACTCCTCCCTGCACAAACAGCTGCCAGTGCATCCCCTTGCCATGTCATTGTCCTCTTCTCTGGGCCCATGCCAGCCCACAAAGAATCTGTCAGACAGCTGGAGCAAGCACCCACCTCAACCCTTTACTCATTTCCCCATCAAAACCAAGGGGACCAGCTTGGTGGCTAGAGAGCCCAAGTTTCCCAGTCCACATTGGTTTTCCATGCAATCTGCCCTGCTCTTTCTCACAGGGATGGAGGCCCCATGTCCAGCCCATTTGGAACATCTCATCTCTCACAAAGTGCTTGGTGGTGCAGCCAGCAGCCACCTCTGGCAGTGGGCAGCTCCCCACGGCTTTCGTCAGGCAGACACTGCTGGAGATGCAGGGACCTGCTGTCCCCAGAGCAGATCAGCCCTGCCAGTCCTTCAGCATGGATGTGTTTCCCTGCTCAGTGCCGGGCCAGCTCTGTGCCCTCCAGATCAGGGAGCAGCAGGTTCCCACTGCTCTTATCCCTGCACGGCTCCAGCTCCGCGCTTCAGCGCTAGGACCCTCCACAACCCTCCCTGACAAAGAAACACAGCTCTTGGCAGGCCCTTGTTATTTCAGCTAAGGCTCATCAGCCACCCTTCTGTCACTAAATGCCTTATTATGTGCAATTAATGGACTGACTGAGAGCAGCTACAAAGTCGTTCTCCCCGTGAACCCACAGAGGCAGCTGGGTTACTTCTAGCGACTTTCTAAGGCTGCCAGCTTCATTACTAAATGCAGCTGTGCAAGGGGAGAGAGGGAGGGAAGATGAAGAGCTTCCTGCCATCCCCGAGGCCGGCACGTCCCTTTGAGGGGCACTCAAACGCTGGTCACCATCCACAATGACTCAGAGGCAGTCGCTGGCTCCAGCCCTGCCCCACGCAGATTGGTCTTCACAGCCGCCTTTAACTTTTTTCATTATTATTAATAATACAACAAGAGGAAAGGGAGATAAGAGCAAACTGACAGTGTAGGCTGAAACAGCTATTTTGACTGTAGCCAAACTGCACTCAGATGTGCAAAGCAAGAGAATAATTTCCACTCTCTGATCTTTCAAAGATCATCCTCTTAGATGTCACGATTACATTTGAAAACAGCCTGATGGTACTTGAAGTCGGTTTCCCTTGACAATTAACCTATATGTGCACACCCTTCATGACTTCTTGCTGCAATAACAGATGTGTGTTTTGAACCACTACTACAGTCCCCACATCCAAGGCTGAAAGCAAAAACCAGGTAGCAGAGGGTTCCTAATCCAGGCCTGGACAAAAGGACACTGGTCTCATCAGAGTGTGGCACTGAATTAATCTGCCTTTAGTAATGCCTTGTTACCAAAATAAGAGAGTTACAGCTGGCATTTATGCAATCAGTTCTTCCTCTGTGCTAAGGCAGTTCCTAAGGACTGAGTGATAAGGAATTTGATGTAGCTTATTTAAAACAAAACAAAAAAAAGGTAAAAATCAGCATTTCATTAATTTTACATCCCTCTGCCTTATTTGCTCTATGCAGAAACTACGGTGCCCTTTTACCAAAGGATATCTGATTTTTTTAGGGTCTTTTTGAGGATGGGAAGTACAAAAGAAGTAGGTACTTAAATTCTGGGGCCAAGTTCATCACTGAGTGAAATGGGCTTAAGCCCTTTGAAGCAAAGGGCGAGGCAATTGCTTAGATTAATCCTAATGACCCAAGGCAGCACTCAGAGACAAACCCTTGCAGGTTTTTCAGCTCTCGAGCAAAACCGTAGCCTAAGCAGCTGTTACACTTTGGAAAGCAAAATGAAACCCCAAGGATTTGCCTTAAAACAAATTACATCCATGCTAAGAGTAAAACACCCTACTTTGAATACTAGCTGACCAGCCTATCATAGTTAGAGCTCTGAGGGACACAATCAGGTCTTCTCTGCTGGGCTAAGCTTAGAGGAAAGACTAAAAAGTAAAGAAAGCCCCTTCTAAAAACCCTTGGTGAAGCCTGACAGGAGTTAGGATGGCAAAGATGGGCTCTTAGAGTAAAAGCTTCTAACAAAATTGAATCATGGAGCCTTTCCTTAGAGAGGAAAGACACTGCATGAGAAGAGGAGCCCTGCAGCCACACTTCTACTCCAGCATCAGGTGATGAGAAGCACCAGCTGCACTGCACAAAGCTGGTGGGAAGCTGCAGCCTTCTTGCTCCTTCCCTCTCCCTGTACACCCAGGAAATTCTCATCTCTTTATGGAAATGAGGAGAGGAACCACCAATGAACCTCAGCCAACCACCTAAGGAAAATGACTGGGGCAAACAGGAGGTGTTAATGGTAATTACACCACCAAGGGCCAGGCTTCACTCCTGTGCCCAAGTGCACAGCAGCTCTCCAGCACTGTCACTCCCACTCTCAGGTTTGCTCACAGTAATTCTGGCATGACCCTGGGCACAAGCTGTCTGCCTGCAAGGTAGTTTTATAACCATAGCCCTCTTCTCCCTCCTCCGCCTACAGTTCACCTTTCCTCATCAGAGAAGACTTTTCACAGCACCAGCTAAAAGAGCAGCAGAGGGGCTTTCTGCACATGTAACCCAAAGGAAAAACATGAGATGCTGTTTTCCACTTCAGCCACAATGTCTTTTTAATCCCCTGCAAGCTGGGAGCATCTTCAAGGCTTTGTTGTTTCTTTAGCAGAGGGGGAAGAGCTAAAGTTTGAATATGAACACTAAAAACATTTCTTTGAACAGGCGAGATTTACCGATGTGCACACGGCTCCCAATACAGACACACACTTGGAAAAAAAAAATAGAAAGAAAGAAAGAAAACACATATATTCCCCCACTGGTTTCTGTCAGCATTTGATTCCACTGCACTGCAGTTTTACCAGGGAAATTATTGGGGGAAAGGGAGTTAGACAACATTACCCTGACAGCAGCCTGTCAACTGGCTCTTTGAGTGTCAAGGAAAAGAGCTGCATCTCACGTCTTTAAAGTGCCATTCTGTCACACCAGAAAGGGAAGACACACATCAGGCTTCCCCGGGGCCACGTGCTCATCCCCCTTCTCCCTCACCAGAGCTGCTGCCAGCACATGTGGCACACCCATGGCCTGTGTCCCACCAGCCCCAGCCCAGAGCTCACCACCATCTGTGTCCAGGGCTGCTGCACCTCTTCAAGGGATGGAGGAACAGGCAGGGATGCTTGGGATTATTATCACTTACAAGGCAGTAAGTTTGCCTTCCCGAGGGGATTGGCCCTGCCTGGCACAGAGGGAAGATCAGAGCAGATCCCCTGACATCCCACCTCCACCTGACAGCACATAGCATAATATTTAAGGAGAGAACAGGAACGTTTCTGCTGGGAACAACAGCTTGAGGTTCCCTCACTGCAAGAGGCACTCGATCCCTGACAGCCTCTGGGACGACTCAGCACAGCCCTTTTTATGCCAGGTCATAGACAGGAGCCTCCATCTATCTTATCTGGAGCTCCAGCACTGACTCCAGCCTGCGATTCTCTGAGCTGATAGCTCCAGGGAGACCGAGTTTTTCAAACCCTAGGCTGACACTGTACAACCCCCCTCACATTGATTCTATCCAACATTATCTGAACAAGGTTGTGGCTCTTCCAGCAGACACCGATATTATCGGGGCACAACAAACCCTCTGCTGCTCAGCCATTGCCTTTGAGCCCAAGGAGCAAGTCCCCCCAGACAGCTCCACTTCAGAAGGAAATAACTTCTGGACTGCAAATAACCTTATTTTTCAAGCCTCTGCTTTCTAAAGATGAAATACCCCAAGACAAGAGCAGGCATTTCTGGGAGTGCAGGTTTCACACCAGGAGAGGAAGGGATGCTGTTCACAGCTGCGATCAGGTTATCTCCCATGATGTTTCCCTGGCAACCACAAAGCTCAATGTCTGGGTGACATTTGCAAAGTGTAATAGTTTTTGAAAGCCAAAATATACATATTTTGTCAGTTAGTGTTGTGTTTCCCTTGAGACAGGCCAAAGGATCAAACAGAAATTCCACGGAGAGCTGATTAGTCTCCATGTAAATAGGGTAGACAAGCAACTCAACAACATAGCCCAGCACCTGGGGGCTGGCAGGCACTGTGCTTCCATACTGCTCACACACATACTGCCACCATGTACTGAGGACCTCCAGGTACCATTTAAAAAGTGCAATTAAGGGAAACAAAATACATCCAGGATGTGCCTGGGAACTACTATACAAAACCAGGCTAGAAGACCAGGAAGGGTGCAAGATGGATTGGGAGAGAAAAGAGGGGAGAGAGGAGACTTGCCTGCAGCGATGGAGTGAGGGAGCAGCAGTTCCTTGGTTAGGACTGTAGGTTTCTTCATCTCCTCCCACCCTGCAGCCAGTCCAACCAGTTAATATCTTGTTTTTACCAAAACAGTTCAGTCCTCACCCCCAAGTGCTTTTGTAGGACCACACCAGAAAGCTCAGCAAGGCATTTGCACACAGCCTTTACCTTGCCCTGCTCTATCATACCTTGTGACTGGTTACAGCTGTTGTGGAAGGGGGCCCAACGAGGGCACTAGCCCAATCAACTTAGGTTCCCATTCCTTTCCTGCTGCAAGGGATTCACTAAGTTATAGGAAAGACATTTCTTTTCTTTTCCTTCTCCTAGTCTTTCTGCTGGGATCATGTGGAAGTCAGCAGCTCCAAGTGGTTTCTATCTTGTTTATACAGGCACTAGGAGCAACCATGCACTGGGTCTTCTGCATCAAAGCTAGGTCAGCTTTTCTTCACATGATCATTTCTCTCTGGTTTTATGCCCCATATTCCACTGGAGCTGCTGCCCTTTGAAAATTATTTTGCAGTACAAAGTTTCCCATCTATTTCTGAAGAGCAGCAGGTGTGTGAAGAATCACCCTCCAGGTGATGCTGCCCACAGATTAATAACAGGGCCACTCATTTCTTCTCAGAGGAGGTACTGAGGCGTGAGTTGTAGCTTTCAATGCAAGAAGGTTTTGCGAAAACAAACTTCTGCTGGTGGTTACATCAAGGGCAAGAAACTCAAAGCTCTCCTCCAGCGTGGGCAGAAGTTGGCTGCAGCAACCTAAACATCTGAGCACGTGTTTCTTTCCCCTCCCCTCCCTGCCCCTCTTGCTTGGCCCTTTTTTGTTCTGGAGGATCTGTGAACAGGAGCTCCCAAATGCCCAACAACCTGATCAGGTGCTGTTCTGCCCCACAAACATTTGCCTCTGGGAGGATAAACAAGCACAGGTCTGGCTCCACACTTGAAGCCGCTGTCTGTGGTTGTGCTGGGTGAGGGCTCAGGTTGGGAGATGCTGAGGATGTGCAGATAAGGAATGCTGTTCTTGCCTGGCTCCATGGCTTTGAGAAACTGCTCCACAGCAAAGTGCAGACCACCCTCCTCCCCAGCAGTAGGTTGGGGTGAATTGCAGGGTGACGGGTGTGACGCCAGGGCTGTGCCGCTCCTGGTGCTTGTGACAGGAAAAGGAAAAGCAGATGGTGCTGGCTTCCTCCTTGGGCACGTGGCTCAGGTGCCAGCCACCCAGTCTGGGAAGCACAGCGGTGCCTCTGGAGATGGGATCTGCCCAGGTGCACGGGAGAGGCTGTGCGGCCCCTTTAAGGCAGTTTTGCTGCTGTGGAAATATTTATAGGGAGGCTCATCACCATGGTATCTGAGCACTCCTGACTAATGGGGCGGATGGAATGTGCCTGCTTGTATTTGTTATTAATTTCTATAAGGGTGGCTTTTCTGACATTTCGTCTTTGTTCTCTGCTTCCCCGTGGATGTAGTGCTTGTGTGTACAGAACCTTTCATAGTGGTGTCCCTTGAAGGCACCATGGAAGAGAGGAGTGTTGGGAGCAGGGATAATTAAAGGAATCCTGTCAGCCAGTTCCATCCCCTAGGTTTCGAGGTGGTTTAAAAAGGAAAGGAGAAAGGGAGGCAGGGGTCTCATCATAGGCATCAGGAATTAAATTGTTTTTAACATTTAAAAATAGGAATTCAATGAAATGGGGTAAGTCACCATTTCTCGCTACTCCTGGGATGAAAGAAAGTGGCATTGCAAAGGCATTGACCACTTGGATCAAAAGGAGCATGGATGGGAATCAGCAGTGGTATCAGCCAGGATGAGAGATGCTTTCAAAGTGTATGGCTCCAACGTGCTTGGATTTTTTTTTAATTACTTTTTTAGCTAAAAAAATAAATTATATTGGCAGTGGTCCTGGAGTAATAAACCCTGATGAAAAAACAGAATCAAAACTATGACTTTTCTTTGAATAGACAATTTTGCTGGCATTAACTGTGTAGAGCTGAATACTTTTGTTAGCCCCTTGGCCAGATCTGGCCAGCTGGCAGCTCCCTTTTGGCAAGGAAGCCTTTTGTGAAGACGAAAAAAGCACATTGCAAAAGGGAAGTGGTGTAGAGCAAATCCTTGCTCCAAGATCACAGTCATCGAGAAGTATTTTATGGTTTTGGCCTTCCCATAAAGGGACTGCTAGAAAACACTCTCGATAGGCATCTCTGTTCTGGGCTGTTTTGTGTGATGGTCCCTGAGGGCTGTTCCACTAAGGGCCTGGAGCAAAGCATCCCAGCTATGTCCACAGTTCTGGTCTTTCCAGCTTTTCCCAAACACATCCACATTGCCCCTTTCAGTATTGCCATGACCTGACTCACCCATGCCACACGCATTTCTGGGTGCCTAAACTCCAGCTCTGCTCCTTTCTTCCTCTGCCTGTGAGCACTGGCAGAGGCTCACAGGCAGTGAGTCCTCAGGCCTGACTCTGGCTTTCCTTTACTTTGCAGGTGCTGTCAAAGTCACAAACTTTTCAGATCCTTGGGAAATGCCAAGCAATTCCACCCTACTGCAACTGTGGGAGACCTGCAGGTTTGCCTCTGCTCAGAGCCATCTTCCAAGCTTTCCATAATAGGGTCTTTAATGTTATGTCTGAAAGGTACAGGAAAGTCAGTCCAGATTGTGAGAAAAGCCTGACAAGTCTCTGGCTGAGCCATGTGAACGTCCATGTACTCCCTTAGCTTTTAGCAGCAGAAATCAGACCCTGAAATAGACTAGATGAACGTAATCCATCATTTTCACAGTTCTATCTGAGCCACAGGACTCCTCACACAAATCTTTACAGAGAGGTCAGGCTGCTGCCAGAGTCAAAAACTGCCTTGCAGAAGGGTACAGTTCAAGAAATCAGGATACGCTGGCACACCTGCAGCACCGACACTTTTGGAAGAAACCAGCATGGTCTCCTTGCCCTGGAACAACCATGTCCAGGGCTCCTGCTCACAACACAGACCTGAAGCATTCCCTCAGCTCATCACTGCCCACCTGGAGGGCCTGCTGGCCAGCAGGACCCCTCAGGTAGCTCCAGGACAGCCAGGTGACAGGGATGTGGCAGACCACTTGCAGAAGTAATGACAGCTGAGGACCAGTGGGAGCATTTGAGGTGGGAAACCAGTAGGTGGACCTGGATTACCCCATCTTTTCCTGGCTCCCCAGCATGCCTGGTGTGCAGTGAAGCAGCTGAAATGAGAGGAGACAGCTCTGACCTGAAGCAGCCGAGGAGCACGTGGGCACAGGGGAGGCTGCCAGGTCGCAGCAGCTGGCACAGAGCACACACAGTGACCTGCTGCCCATTGCCAGGGGGCTGAACCCTGCAAGGGCAGGCACCAAGGGGCTTCTCCCGTCTCCAGCAGCATCCCAAAGGTTGGCACTCATAGCTTCAAGGAGAAGAGACTGGTGATGGTCTCTGTCCAAGCAAAGGCGTTGGGATGATCTCCATGTTCCTTGGACCAGGGATTATATCCCACATTTTTTGCCCTGTGAGAAGCTGTCATTAGTACTCTGTGGTCTGATCCTCCACCAGCTCCTTCTTGTGTGTTACCCTTGCTCTTATCTTTATAATCCTCGGCTGCCAGGCTTCACCAGTTACAGTTTGAGATTGTGAACCTTGCAAGGCTCAAAATTGTTTTAACTCTTTCTTCCCGACAGAAGGCTCATTTTAAGTTGCCTGTGTGACAGTGCTGACGGTATCCAATCTCTCCTAGAAGGCACACAGCCTCTCCTGCCCTCTGTTAGCTTGGCTCCTCCAGCACTTCCAGATTCCTTTTCCACTCTCCCTGTCCTCTTAATTTGGTTTAATCTTCAGACCTACAGTCCTCCTTTCCCTCACTTTTCCCCCCTCCCAGTTGTCTCCAGCCCAGACCCGCACCAGGGGCCAGCTCATGCCCCCTCCCAGCAGTCACAGCCCCACAGAGAGCAGGGCTGGCACCGAGGCAGGTGGGAGTGACAGAGGGTCCTGTCAGCCCCGTGGGGGTGACAGCAGGCAGGCCCAGAGAGAATTCCTGCCACGTTTTCTCCCAGCTCCCTGCTGAGCCCCTGCCTCCCTGTCCCCTCTTGCTCAGAGGCCAGGGAGGCAGGCAGTGGTGGTGCCACAGGGGGTTGAGGTCTCAGTCTCCATCTAATCAAATCCATGTTTTCTTTTCTATCACACAATCCTCTCAGGAGCTCATAACCTGGGAAGGGCTACATTCCTTAGGCAGATGGGTTATTCCACTTGGAGAGGGTGGGGGAGGCAATAAAATTCCATTTTGCAGCAACTATTCTAATGCAGCAGGTTATTGGTAAAATATTTTTGGATTTGTTTAGTTGTTTCCCAAACATCTTGAAGTGGTGGTTCAAGATGAAGTTATGTTCTGAAAGAGAGTGTCATCCAAAGAATGCAAACAAAATGTTATTTTAAACCCCAGATGTCTGTTTTTCTTCGTTCCAAATTTTTCATTTTGTCACCAAGCAGGAAAAAAATAACCCACAGATTTTCACACAGCCTTATTCTGTGAAAGGTAAGATATTAACAGGAACAAGAAAATTCTGTGCAACTCACATTCTCACCTTAGTGTAATTGTTTCTAAAAGCACCCGGGACAGATTAAACATATGAATGCTCACAGCACCTCAAACTAGGAATGCAATTAGTAATTGATTTATGTCTTCTGGTAGCAGGGCAAAAGCAACTTAAGCAGCAAATAAAAGCAGATTCTGTTTTCCAGCTTTGTTATCTGCTCTTCTTCAAACACAATAGCAAGATCTAATAGCAGGGAATTTTAACAATCTTTATTCATTAACATAATCATTTTCTTAGCGTTTGTTACATATAATTTCACAATGCCTTTAGTCCAGCCACATGGAGAAGGGACACTGATGACCCCACTACTGCTTTTATTGGGGATGACATCTTGGTTGGCTTTGCTTCCCATCCTCCTACCTTTTTTGGTGAGAGAGAAGTCCTTTCACAGAGGCACGTGCCTCAAATCACTTTCAATACCTGGGTATGGACTTCTCCTTTTCCTCCCAAGGTCTGAGGTAATACCTCGAGTTTAGTGCCCATGAGAAAAAAAGAGAAGGTGCCACATCCAGTACATGCTAACCTGACAGCATTTTGTATTGTTAAAAGTATGAAAATGTTCTCACCACCCTTTTCCAAACCTCTTCCTAAAGCACCCACTCTGCTGCATAGATTTTGCCTGCATAAGCACACCCCCCTGAATAGGAGAGACTTAGTTACAGAAGGACAATTGCCGTGTGGATGTGATTTGAATTCCTTTGCTGCCAATCATCACAGGCAAAACAACAGGAACAGCATTTGCGTATTGACATCAGGGATTTTGCAGCATAATGCATAATTCAGTCGGCAAGGTGTGTGATATTTCCCTCCTGACACTGCTAATTCTCACCAGCAAGACTCACCTTCTCACCCTGTGATTTGCTTTTAGCTGCTGCTTCCATCAGGCTGTCCATGAGGACACAAAGAACATATTAAAGAGCTTACAGTTAAATCAGATCCCGCAGAAACAGGCGGCCCGTGCCACTCCCCCCACCCCAAACCTGCATTTCGTAAGAGGGAATGGTATTTATTAGGATTTTTCACATTTACTGCTCCCCATTAGGAACCCCTTTGGGTTTCTTTGAAGCTGCTCAGCATTTTTGGGGGGGGGATTAAATCCCAGCACACCAGCAGGAGCACATGCTCTGCCAATTTAGTGTTCCCCCTTCCTAAAGCATTTGGCTGCTTAACAGGGAAGGATGTTTGTTCAGATGACCGGGGAGCCCACCCTGGTGTGAAGTCTCCTAAAAGGAGAGTTCATCTCTCTCCTCTGCTGTGTTTGCCTAGCTCCAGAGATGAGTTATCAAAAGTGGTTTCTTTGCTGTGGAAGGAGGGAGAGGAGGAAAGGAGGAGGAGGGAAATCAATATGGATATCATTTGTCATAACATTAAACCAACTCCTGCTGTCTGAAGCACCTGAGAATACAGGAAGGCTATTGAAAGGGGTAGTTTTGCAGGACTTGATGACTTCAACCTGAACAAGACACAGCTGTGAAATGTAGCAAACCACAAGCTGATGCCTAGGCGAGCACAGCCCTTCCCGGATGGGTGACATTCCTCCTCAGCAACCTCGCTGGCACCCCCAGCACACAAGAAATCCAAGACATATTTGCCTGACAAGCCTTAGGCTCCACTAAGCTCCACCAAAACAAAAGATAAGAGGCACTGGATGCTCTTTAGTAAGGGAATGGCACCAGTAATACCTGTCTTGCCCTCTGCTCCCCACCAGCCAAGGCTCAGAGGCATTAGGGTGTATCACTCACAGGGGTGATATCAATCTCTGCTATCTCTGCTTGCAGGTGATGTGGGCAGGGCAGGTGACCCACCCACCCTCAGGTGCCCACCTGAGCCCTCACTTATGACTTGCTCCTGATGCTTTGTCTTCACTCTGGCTGCAAGAAGCTTCGTGCAAGGCCAAATGCCTGCCACCAGCTGTATGGGGTTGGTCCCCAGGGCCTGTGAAGGACAAGGTCCCCTCTCCCCCTGAGCCCTTGCCATGCCTGCCCTGTGCAGCTCGGCTCTGCCCCTCTGGTTTAGGGGAGCCAGCCCATGCTCTGTCTGCTTCAGTCACCAGGTAGCATCCTGTGGCTGACAGGAGCAATAAGAGCCCAGCCTGAAAGCTGGTGCATTATAAATGATTTATTGGTCTAATAAAGAGCCTCAAATTATCCGCCGCCTCCTTCCTTTCTCCCCTCGCCCCAAGGACCGATACAGCTACCGTGCAAACATTTTCTACCTCGCATTATGTAATGTCACAGAGAAGAAAAACAAGTATACAGCCCCCTGGAGGGCCCACATGGCTGGCAGCCCTCCCATCCCCACCAGCAGCCTCTGCACAGGCATCACTGCCAGGCAGCTGGGGCACAAACCGAGCACTCCCCGCTCCGTCAGAGCATCCATTGTGCTGCTCCTCCCTTCCCATCCACAGAGCCTCTTGCCTCCAGCATCCCAGAGAAAATAGGAGTGACCTGCCCTCTTCCCACAGCCTCGCCATCCCCTTCTGGCTGCCAAGAGCCAGGGGGATCCTCTCCTGCCTGATCCCTGCCTCTCTATCCCATTCAGAGATGGGGCTCTTGGGGTCCAGGGTTTGTAGCCAACACAAGCTGGCTGCACTGGAGGGGTGGCCAGGCTGGAAAATGGAAGGCCTCATCAATTTTAGGAATGGAGGATTTTGCCCCCCAGTATGTGAGCCCTGGTAGCTCACCCAACCTCCCACCTACCATCCTCATCTCCAATCCATACACTGCTGCTCCATCACCATCCTTTTTGCAGCAGTCAATACAAATCTCCAGTTGATAAAGTCTGGGAGCTTGTTATCTACTGTTACACGTGTAGCTTTTTTGTTCAGCTCCTCAGGGACCTTCCCTCCTCCCCGGTTAGCCTCACCTCCTGCATGCCCTCATGCCAATTGCTCCAGGAAAAGCCCTTCCTCAGGACATGGAGCTGTGCTGAGAGCACTCAGGGTCTTTCCTGCCCCACGGTTCAAGCCCACAAGTCGTTCCAGCTCACTTGAACAGGTCACAGCTTCTCACAATACACAGAGCAGGAATAATAAATTAACCTACTTTAGATGGCTTGCAGGCCTTAACAAGTAAACGTTGCTGAAGGGCTCGCGGAGTCTCGGGAAGTGGCACTGTGAAACAGCAGAGCATTATCATCATCATCATCTGCTATTACCCTGAAGATAATGAGGTCAGATGAGGTGAGCTGAAGACAACGAAACAGTCTTAAATATTCAACATCAAATTATTTGAAGTGTGGCAAAAGGGAAAAAAAAAAAAAGGGTACAGCTAAGCTGTCCTTCCAGGCATTTTAGCTTCAGTGTGTGACAGGAGCCCCATGGCTGCAAGGCTGCCCACTCCTCTCACAGCCTCCATCACTCCCAGGAGGACCCTCACTAGGGTTGACACATTTCCAGGCACAAGCATGTACCTGAGCCCACGAGGTCTCCAAAAGTCATGCTTGTCCGGTGGGACCCGAAAATACTGCTCCCCAAACAGAAAAAAATCCAGCTGGGGGGCGATGCAAAGGTGTGGGAATGGAGTGGCACCTATCTGGGGCATGAACTGCTTGGCCAAGGTAAATAAAAGAACAAAAATCCTGCAAATGATGTTGTAAAAGGTGTATTTTGAGTACTTGCATTCCCTGCAAGGCTGACCTATTTAGCAGAGGGACTTTAGCCCCTAGGAAGGATTAAATAATGCTGTTAGGAAGGAGGGACCATAGGGACTGAGGAGCCCCAAGGTCTCTGCTGCTCTGTGTGCTCTGTGTGTGCCTTGGGCTACCACACTGAACCATCCCAACAGCTGACAGTCTGCTCTTACCTTACCCCACAGGCACAGCTACCTCAGCCTGTGCTAGAGCCAAGCACAGTAAGTGGGGCTGCCCTTAGGGAGAAGACACCATCAAAAAGGAGACTTCAAAGCCTTTTCCCCAGCGCCTCCAACCCTCCCAGCCCTGCCCATCCTGATTACACTTGGTTGGTGCAAGGCACCTCGTTTCCAGAGTCTTGGTAACAGCAGGTCTCTAAGGAGAGTTTGCTTGTGTCTCTGTGTGTTTTCCCCATTTGAATGGGAAGATGGCTGAGATTAATTTTACCCCATCATGCTACTTCATGGCTCCTGATGGCACTGATAGGTCCCAGGACTGAAATCCCCAGCTTGGGGGCAAGAGAAGACCTCAAACAAAGCCGTGACTGAGCAGCTGGGTCTGAGTCAGAGCAGCCCCACCAGGAGTGGGAGTCAGCCAAATCCCAGTAGGTGCACCCAGCTCACTCCTCTCCCTGTCTTCCCAGACATCCAGCCTGAACCTGCCACCACACCACCCCAGTGCCTCGGCCCTGCCATGTGGTCGCTCCAAATGAGATGCCTCCTTTGTGATTTATCTAAATGAGCTTCACACCTCAACCTGATTTCAGACTTAAAGGGTCCCTTTTGATTGTGTGAAATACAGAGGAAGCCTACTTGCCTTTGCTGGGAGGCCTTGGTGTGTAGGTTTGGGTGCCGGTGGAAGGAGATGCAATTTGATTTTCTAGTTCCCTCCTATCCACTCCCCAGGGGGGATAAACACTTACATCCACACAGTTTCCAAAAAGCTCTCCCCTGGCTATCTGAGATAAGAGGGACTCTACACCTCCTCTGCTCCTGTGTCTCATCTCTTTCACCAGGGAAGTGCCAACTCCTACGGCTCACGTGTCGTATTTTCAGACACGCTCGCTTTCTGCCTTGTTGTCCCTCACACTGGAGAGGACTTCCCATAAACATCTGAAAAACTGCCTCCCCCTTCTCCTCTAAACCCCTACTACAGCACAGGCTGCTGCTGTGCCAAGGCTACCACAATTCCTGGTGACCACTGCAGTCCCCTTGCCCTCTTGTGCTGCTCCTTCTCTGCCTGGAGTCCTCTCCTGCCTCTCCCATACACTGTGAGGGCACCATGTGGCAGAAACCCCTCAGACTTTGAGTACCTTGCAGAAATAATCCAGTTTCACGTTCTGAAACACAAATGGGCTCAAGGGCAATGGCACAGAAGCTGGGCCTGGATGCAGCTGTTCCAGCAGGGAGTCAGGCACATCCCTTTGCTTGGGAAGCGTCTGAACCCGGAGACGTGAAGGTTTGCCCGAGGACACATCAGCCTGCTTTAACCCTCTCAGTGTGTCCCTTCCCTAAGCAATTCCTATCATTCTCTGACACCACACCACAGCTAGTGCAGGATAATAGTTCAGGGGGTCCCAGGCTGCCCATTTGCATGTTCTTTTAAGTGGGGCTGTAACAAACTGCAAGCAGGAAGGAGAAGTGTGGTTATTACTAATTGTCTGTGCCTGCCCCCTCCCTTCTGCTGCTCTCCACTGGATGGGTGGAAGAAGGCTGACCAAAGCAATAGGTTTCAGTGGCCAAAGGGCAGAATTTTAGAACGCTAATTTCTCTTAATCTAACCATTTCTCTCAAGGAGAGAAACTCCTATGGGAAGCACCCAGACACCAGAGCATGATTTCTTATTACTTTATACTTGACAGCCAAGACAGAGTAACTGCTACAAGCAGAGATAAGTAGAACATAACAATGCTACCAAATAAAAACACTTACCTCTGCACACTCATCAGCCCAGTGTGAAAGACTGGGTCTGAAGAGCACAGGATCAGGGTCTGTGGCTCCAGGGAAGAAAAGGCATCACAGAGGGATGCTTCCACTGACAGCCAGGAACTCCTGAGAATACGTGGGAGGTGGCTCTTGCAGCACCTCTAACCTCAGTCAGCTGCTGCACTGAACTTCCTTCTGCAGGTGCAACCAGCCCAACGAAGAGCCCAAGGAATAGTGGCAATACTTGTGCAAAGCCTGGGTGTGCAGCACGGGTCACAGCACCCACAGCTCCTGTGCCAGTCTGCCTGCTGACTCCAGCCTTCACATTGCTCATTAAGAGCTGGCTGTCAAAAAAAAAATAACCCCCATGCTGTCCCCAGAATCCCCTCCCCGTGGTGGTGGGGGGCAGCCACTTGAACATGATCCCAAGTGCTGGGCTGAGCTATCACCCCACACCTGCAGGGCAGCCCGGGGAGCCAGTGCAGGAGCCCTGTGCCTGACCACATCCCGGCCTCAGTGGCAGCCCACATGCCACAGGCAGATTTGCTGCCTGCAGGAGGCAGCTGCACTGGGTAATTGGTCACCCCCCTGCAGCTCCAGTCCTACTGCTCATGCTCCTTTACATAACCTGGGTGATATGAAGCTTGCTATGGCTGGTTTGGGATTGCTAGGGAGCTGGTGCAAGTGCTGCTGGAGTTTTATTATTGCTGTTATTTATCATTATTTGCATTACAATAGTGCCCTGGGGCCTCTGTTAGGATTAGGATGCAGTTGTCCTGGGTGTGGGGAATATTTAGCTGGAGACTCACAGCTGGGAACAAGGTGTGTGCTTAAACTCCCTTGGAAAAGCATTGTTGTGAATACAAAAGAGTCTCTAGCCCAGTGGGTTTTAGTCTTCCCTAGTGCCTTAACACCACCAGTTCTGAACACTGCTCCTTCTGCGATCCACCAGCCTTTGGAAAGGCTTAGGGGCGTAGCAGCACTGCTTTTATTTCTGATTAATGGAGGATCCTGGCCATTCCATCACCACCCACAGGATCAAAAGGAAGTCCAGAAGAGGAGACACATCATGAAGTCTGCCAGGACCCCCAAGCACAAAGAGGAGCCTCACCTGTGTTTGGTTTGCAGCCCCTCTCTGCCCTGGCACGCCAGAAGGAAGGTGGTGGGCATGGCTGGTGAGGAGCAGCTCTCCTCCTGCAGGTCAGCCCCTGAGCTCCTGCTGCTCCAGGCTGCCCAGCTCTCAGCAAGGCCGTGGGGAAGGAGAGCAGCATGGCTGGAACACGATCCGTGTTGGCCGCTGCCCGTCTCCCGAGCCTCCGCCTGAGCTGTACGGACAAAACCGAAGCAGGAGAGCTTGGCAGTCGTTCTCATTTCTGCAAAGCAAACACCCCAAAGACCCAGGAGCTCCTAAGACATAATTTAGCAAATACCTAATAGCACACAGCAGCTTAGGAAATGCAGCAATGAGCACCCTGTTACATTATAACCACTTTTTGCTATTTATTTAGCACCATTAGCATTTGTCAGAGCAAATGGAAACCGGCTACTATCCCAAGGAATTCAGCCTCTTTCAATTGTCAAAGCCATAAAAATTCAAGGCATGGGATGTGGGGATAAGAGCTGAAATCTCAGCTCAGGGGCTGAGGAGATTCAGTGTAACATGAATGCCACTACACACATTCAGTCTGACCAGGACATCAGGTTGGACACCACCGTGCTTTGCACATCGACAAGACCACCTCAGATGACCAGGTCTCGTTCAGTTCATGGTTTCTTTACACCATTACACTCTTCATTTGGTCAGCAGCACTGCCACTCCTCACAGGGGACAGGACCTCAGCTGGGTGCTCAGCAGGAAAAAGAAGCCTGTAGCCCTTGTGGGACAACTACAGCTACAAGGAACTTGGCATCTGCCTCCCACCCAAATGCTGGGCCTGGCCAACCCCTGTGAGCTACTAAAAAACCTGCTGAAATTATGCCTACAGGAGGTAAGAGGCCAAACCAGGCAAAGACTTTCCAGACTGGTCCCAAGTCACAGTCAGGTCAATGTTTGCACTGTGAACATCCTGCAGCTGCCCTGGAGCAGAATGAAGTGCTCAGGGGTCTAGCTAGAGGGCTTGGACACCTCACACCCCTTTGCCCCAAAGCACTCCTTCCCCTGGCTCTGAAAGCAATCTTCTGTGATATCTGCCACAGGAAACACTTACACATTCTGCTTTTTCCTCTTGCACCTGTAGGTTCCCTCTCTGCCTTTGGGACCAGCAAGGGAACACTCTCCAGAAAAGAGAAGCTGTACCCAGACACCTCATTCTGCACTCCCAGATGCATGGTACCAAGTCTGGTGTGCCTGTATGCCTCTGGATAAAAAGATCATTTAACATGCTCAGTGCTGATGGGCAGTCAAGTAAAACTGCTTCCCCACTAGGCTCACTCTGCAGTGAATTTATTAGCAATGGGACTTCCTAAATAACATAGGTGGAAGAGGGCAAGTTGGTGGTATACTGGGAGAGACAGATTTCCACTGCTCCATCAGCTGGCAAACCTCAGTGGGACCCTGCCTCCAGCATTCAACAAGCCTGGCTCAGCATGGAGTAAGTGAATCTTGCTGTATTTAAAGAGACAGTCTCAAGGGTTCCCTTTTAATCTCATCTCTGTTTGCAATTCCCCCTCCTGAGCCTATGAGCAACATTTCTTTCCCATTCAAGTGCTACTCTGCTCTGTTCAATTTTCTCTTCATCCCTCCCTGCCCTCTCCTTCCCACCGCTATTCCCATGTTTCTTTAATGGAGCTTGAAATTATAATACGGTGATTCAGCTTCCTTTCATGTCTGCCAAGAGTCAGTGGCACAACCCTGAAAATAGGGTTTGCTGGTCTCCTCAGCCTGGGCTGCACCTTGAGCCTGGGGATCTTCTTCCTGTGGCAGGTGGCAAGGAGAGGAACTTGCCCAGGAGCTCCTGGGGTTGGCCACGGACCACTGTGCAGCCACAGGATACCATGCACCACGTCCAGAGCGTGTTACTCTTTGCCAGGCATATACACCTGGATTTTCTGGGGGTATCTGAAGTGGCCTGGGAATGTGCCAGCTGGAGCTCCCTTCTCTTCCTTTGCCTTAACCTTCCCTTCCCACCCCTGCCCTGTCCCTTGCACATTGGCTGTTTCAGGGATGGGACTCACCCAAAGTTGATGCCTAGGCCTGTTCCCTGAATAGCTCTTCCCTCCTGAAAACAGAGTCTCTGTAGGTTACATACAGGTCACACCTTCCATTTCCTTCTTAATAGCTGAACTGCTGAGCCCAAACTCATCAGGAAATATCCTTCTTGTTCCCTTGAAGCTCACAGCTGTTCTCTGGCATCTTTCACCCTCTGCCCTGCCCTGGTCCTCTTTCCTTTGGCTTTTACACTTCTCTCCCTGCTGGAAATAAGAGCTAGGTCTCTTATTCCCAGCTCAGCCAGATCCAGTTAACCACATCCCCCTTCCCACCAACTCTGCATGGTCTATGGAAGAAACATCTGCCAAACATCCTCTCTGCCACCAGCCCAGTCTTGCTCTACTTTTTTCTCTCCTTCCTTCTAAGCAATGTTCCTCCTCCTGAACAGACAAGTTCTTGTGCCACCAACTCTGCTCCTTTCATTCACCAGCTTCCAGTTTTGGGGTCACAGTGTTGACACTCTCCTGGATAAAGCATGCGCAGGCAGTCCAGCTCCTACCAGTAATCCCTGCTTGTCTTCATGCTTTCTAGATGAGCCTTTTGTCTTGGCTTCATTTTTCCCCTTCTATCCCACCTGCTTCTCTGCTCAGCCCCTTCTCTTGCCTTTCCACTCAGTGCCTGCACCTTCCTACAATGCATTTGTCCATACCTGTGCTCCAAACTTTCTTTTGTACTTCACAACACTCACCAATCCATTTCCTTGCTTGCATCTCCTCCATTTGCAGCCTGTTGGCATTTCTCAACCCCTCCCACCACAGCACCCATGCTCTCTCTCCCCTTCTCAGGAGGTACAAGGGCCCTGGGGGACAAATGTCCTGCCCCACTTCTTCCTGAAGAGCGGAGGTGTTGTGCTGGCCTCTGCCTGTGCTCAGTGCTGGAGGCTCTCCTGCCTTGCTGAGGGCAGCACTGAGGTCAGGTGTGCTCCCCTGCAGCCCAACACCCCTGTCTCACCCCAGGATTCATGCCAATAATTAGCACTAATGACTTCTGCCAAACTGCCCTTTGCTCTCCCTGCCAGCGATGTCTGTCAGCAGGCAGGCAGCAGGAACAAAGGGGCTTTGTATGGATACGTGTGCACACGAGGTGACCATTACCTTGAGGACTCGCAGAGTCACACAGCAGGAATTTTTATGGCTGGAGCCTGAGAGCTGGGCTGCCTGCTCGAGGACAGGCACACGTCCCCCATGGGTCAGCGGCAGGCAGGGCACCAGCAGCTGCTGAGCCGTGAGTTATGAGTGCACGTGCAGCACAGGGAGGTATGGAATGAAGGGATACACAGGAATACCCATTTCTGAGGAGGAGGTGTCATTCTGGGACCACGTGGGGAGCAGTGAGTGTGCCTGTGGGTGCCGTGCCACCACCACAGCACAGACCACTGTGGTGTGTGAGCGTGAGCTGGGGAGAGCAGCCTGACTGCCTTCTGGCCTTCCAGGCTAATTGATTTAGGAAGTAGTTAGGCTTTTCCTCCATTAGTGAGGCAACTGTGCCTCCCTAGAGCTTACCCAGGAACACTTTCCAGTAACTGTTCAGATACCAATAAATGATGCATAAGCCAGAGATGCTATGTCAATAAGGAGAGGTTGTGTAATAAACAGGAATTACACGAAGGGAAGGGAAAATAAAATCCCTGCTTCAAGTCACAAAAGGGAAATCCTCGGTATGAAAAGTAGAAAACTGGACTCTTTTGAAGAACCAGCCACTTATAAAAATCATCAGTAATCCGTCTCTTCTATAATTTTCTAAAAACCCTATGTAATGGTAGCTCAGCCAAGGCAAGACTGCTGTTGGTCCCCTGGGTGTGCCCTCAAGGGATGAGTTCTCTACGTGCACTCAGGATTTCCAGGCCTAGAACAGCTGTCTCAAGTCTGGGGTGTAGCTGAAACCAACCCCAAACCAGCACACAATTACAGGTCATGTCCCCAGGACACACCAGAGCCATGACATGGAAAGGACAGCAGAAAAAAAAAAATGTCTATAATCTAGAAAAGAAATGTCTATAATCACCACCTACATGCCTCCCTGGCTGCCCTTTACTGCACAACACAGGGAGCAAGGACCATGGCAGTGCACAGAAATCCAGAGATGGGGATTAATGGCTATGATACACTAGAAACAGAAAGGTTAGACTATCTGAAAGTGCCTTTCTTCTCCCCCTTCAGCTTCATGAAGAAACCTTCTTTTTAGGGGACACAAAAGGCAGCACGAGGGGGAACCCATATGCATTTACTAGTCCCTCTGGAGCTGTAACCTCAGTGCCCAGCAGTTCAAAACCCTCACTTCAGGTGATTTCAATTGGAGGTAGAGGTGTTTTAGCAGAGAGTGTCAAATGACTGCTGGACATGTAGGTTATGTTTACACAAGACAGGTGCTCTGATTTGGCTTTGTTTCCTTGTTGCAATGCACAAGCTGCTTTATATGTATTAAAGTGTCAGCTTCAGCAGCGTTGGTGCAACCCAGGGCTGGAGTGACAGTGTGAGAAAATGGAGTCCCTGTCCCTCTGATAGCCTGCAGGGCCAGACAGAAGAATCCATTCAGCCTCAGAGATGATCCTGTCTCATGCAAGCCCAGCTAGCCTGCAAAACAAAAGGAACCAACCCTCCCTACCGCTCATTTCTCACTCCACTTCTTTGCAGCTGCTAAGAAGACAGCCCTGCTCCTGCAGACCCGTGGACATCTGCCAGAGCAATGTCAAAAAGGAATTAATTGTGATGACAACAATTCTTACACCATATGGCTGTCAGACTCACTCAGAGAGGGAGAACACCTCTGTTTTTCTAACCTTTCCTTTGCCTCAGGAGAAGTTTCACTTCTGGACAGTTCATGACAGGGTACTGCCTGTCCTTTCACACAGCCCTTACTCTTCACCCCTTAACATCAGGCTGCTGCTTTCCAGCCCTCTAGGTGCTAAAATTTCTCATCACCTCTCTCAGGAGAAGGCTGAGATCATGGGTTGGCCAGAGGCTCATTCCTGCTTGCAATTCCTGCCTAGGAGGACTTTCCCTTACCACTGCACTGCTTGCCTTCCCCTTCCTCTCTCCTCCACTGTTTTATCAACATTCTCTCCTGCTGTCCTCTCCCAGAAGGAAGTGGGGGAGTCTGGATGGATTGAACCTCATCTCCTTCTCAGCAAACCTGCAAGAATACTTGGCTGTGACCAGAAATGCTCTCCCAGCTCCGTGGTGATGGACCAGCCCCTGATAACATGGCTGGTCTTTGCCTGAGCAGCCCATCTCAGAGAGTGGGAGAGAAATTTCTGGCTGCTTTATTTGTGCAGTGCCCTAAGTGTCTCCTTAAAATCAGCCTAAAATTTGGATGAGCAGGGAGGTCATTCTACTATATCGTCTTCTGCCACACACTAAAAGGCCCTCAATGGTTTTTCTAACCTGCTTTTCTAAGGTCTGGCTAGCCCAAGAAGCCCCCTTTAATGTATTTCTCCCTGGTTTCTCATAACCTGCAGCTCAGAAAGCTCTGAGCTGAAATACCTTTCAGAGCAAGAAGGTATGTTCTGGTTTTTAATAGCCTTAGGAGGTTTTTATCCATGAATTTGTCCAAATGCTTTTTGAACTATGTAAACACAAGCCCATAGCATACTGTGGGAAGGAGTCCCCAGGTGAACAGTGCCTTGTATTGGAAATTTCTCCCTGCTGTTTTGAGCAATCCAGCATGCCAGCTTTAGCTGGTGCCCCTTTATTCTTCTAGGACATCAACCAGGCAATGGTGTTCCTTGCTTGCCTCTTGCTGATGCTGTTTCTGATTTTTACAGACCTCTAGCAAAAACTACTCAGCAAATTCTCAGCTGAAGAATTCAGCCCTTCTCAGGCAGACTACACTGATTTACACCAGCTGAGGTCCTGGCCCTCTGTCCTTTCTGAAAATGCAGGATGACCCCTAAAGTTTATCTTTGTAAAAGCTTACAAAAACATTTTTTGTCTCCTCAGGCATTTTCTATTCCTGCAACACACACACAGCTACATTTTTTAGCACAAAAATTTCCTTTCAAGACAAGAACAGCAAGACAAAGCAGGCATGAATCCACTGACCAACAGCTTCTTACAGAGAAAATTGCTCCATGGCATTCAAGGGATGTTTAGAATGAGATGATCAGAGTGGCTCAAGCTTAATACAGCTTGACATCATTAAGTGCTAGTGTTGAACCAGAACAGTAGAGTAAGCTGTACTTATTGCCAGCCAGATAGTCTCCAATGGCCAAGGAGAAAATAATCACTAAAGGCAAGAGGAGATTAAAGTGAGGTGACAATGTCAGAGTGATCTTTTTCTACAAATTATAGATTTTCTTGGCAGTGCTCACAGCCTGTTTGTTCACTAATACTCACAAGAGGAAGTATAATCCTTCGTTTCCTTCACCAACCAGTTTACACCAAGCCACTTCCCTTCCCTAACCTCAGCTGGAGTGGCTGTGGTCACAAGAAGTGTCAGGTACACATCAGGAAGGGACAGTGCTTCTGCTTCACAGGTGACTCCAGAGGTCCAGGACACTGAGGTTCATTTCCCTTGGGGGCCCAACTTCCCAATCTTCTGCAACCCAAAGGAAAGAGAGGAAGAGCCACTGTGAAAACGTAAGAAAAGCAAGGAGGCAGCAGCGTTGGACACGCTGCCACAAACCCCTGGGGGGGAATTTGTGAGAAATAGTGTCCCCATGGTCCTCCCCACCAGGGCACAAACCTGCACACAGATGGTGTCATTTGGCCCTGAGGCACCTTGGTAGGGGTAAGAGTTGCTGTGTTATGGTGCTGCAGCTTGCCTTTGCTCTCCAAGGCCAGGCTCTGCCCTCATCGTGCCCCAAGACCACAACAGAGAAAATCAAGCTCCTGACTTGTGCAAACCAAGGCTACTTGCCCTGCTCCTGGCTGCTCTGCCACGTGGATACCTGTCCTGCTGGAGAGCAGGTTACCTGTGGGACAGGCTGGAGTTAATTTGCAGAGCTGGCAGCAGATGGAGGGTCCCCAACCCACAGGTGAAACCTGACATGGTTTTTCATTAAAGCAGTCTCTGAGCATGGCAGGGCTTTGTGCTGATGATGACAACCACACACCTGAACAACTGCCACCCCTTTTCTTGCAACAATCCTTGTTTAGAAAATAAAAAGGAAACCCAAAGAGCTCGGAGCCTGCTGATTGTTAGTGCCTGACCTCCACAGTGACTGGCTGTGCTGTGCCTAACCACGTGTGGTCAGGCAGAACTTTTTTGTGCCAGAAGAACGATTCAGAAGGGGAATCAGCCCTTCTGCTGCATTTGCAAGCACAGCTTAGCCAGCAAACCTGGGGCTGAGAAATAGCAATGGCCCCCTGCAGCACGGCTAACAGCAGGCAAGACAGCCAGAGCTTCCAGAATGCAGCTGGGGTTTTATCCCTCCAAGCTGGTGAACTCAGGGCTGTACTGCCACCAGGGAAGCTGCTTACAGCAGAGAGCAGAAACAAAAATCCTGCTTGCAAGAGTGGTTAGGGAAGGGAAGGAGATGAGACATGGACTGCCTCCACTTGGCTCTGTTCACAATGAGGGATCTGTGTTCCCAAGTCCTCTGCACAGGGCTGAGATCCTTGTTTAAAAACTACAGGCTGTTCAAAACATTTCCTGACACTGCCCAGTGTGTCCAAAGACAGTCTCTGGGTCAGGGCAATTCATCTGCAAAGGATGCAGATGAATTTTCTGAGAGCTACAAAACAGCTCTCTCTCCTGTCTGAGGAACTAAAACAACTTAGATCTTGAGAGTGGCCCTAGAAAGACAGAGCTCACTTTTGGAAATTTGGGCTGTATTGCCAAAAAAGACTGAGGCTCTTCACAGGGATGCAAGGAGACACACTCTCTCCCAGGCAGGTGGATATTTGGGTTTAATTGGCATCATCCAATTGGCACCAGAAATAGAAACTCTTGCTTAGTGCCTGCAGTCAAAACATCTGCTTCACACCTCTTGGCCCTGGGACCTTGAGCCAAAATTCAAGTGCAGCTCTCAAGGGCAACATAGACCCAAGTACCTCTAAAAGTAGTAGAGCACATTAGGATTTCTGCATGCACAGTGCCTACACTGTGATGATTTTTATTTCCAAAGCACAGACCTTTCAAAGTATCTTAGAGGTGAAATATCCAGCAACAGGGCATTTGTATCCATGCTTCTGTGACAGGAGTTTGCTCTCCAGCTTTACCCATTAGGTGATCGTCACATGTAACACACCACTGGGCTATGAAGTTCACACACAAGGGATCTCCTTTATGTAATAAAGAGTTATATTGAGGCCCCTTTACCCCTTCACCAATGGAAGTGCACTGCTTTTATATCTTTCAGCTTTTATCCCTTACTAAAGACTTGAAGAGACAGTAATTCTGGTATTGGAGTGCCTTTTTGTTGTTGTTATTTTGTTTATGCAGCTAGTGAAGGGATTTTTGCTAAACTGAGGAAACCAAGCCCTCAGTCACTGGCACCTCAGGATGGAAGAGCTCAGGGCAGGAGGTGGGCTGCAGCAGGCAGACTTACCTCCTCCAACCCACCTTCCCCTCGCTGTTTCCCTGTGCCTCCTTCACACAGAGTCCTCTGATCTGCTCCTTGCTGCTGTGACAGGCTTCTCAATGTCTGCTGCTGCTCACAAGAGCCTCTGGCCACTGTTTCACCAAGTGTCCTATCACTTCCACCACACCAAAGCACATTTCTCACGTGAATCTATTCCTTTTCCCTTCCTTACCCAGAGACTTGAACCTACCAGAGATACAGAGGAAGTGAGAGATGCCACATGGGCTGGAATACTGGGAAGCCCACAGTGCCCTTGAAGGGTTGGAGAACTAGGAATTCATGGTCTGAAGTTTTTGTACCTTTGGGCCGAACGCTTGGATTCCTCCATCAGACGGCAACGCAGCGATCGAAAGCTGCTTGGCCTCGCTGCTGTTATTGTCTCACGCTCCCCTCTTTGCTGGCACATCACACCTCGTGCAGAACAGATGCCTCGGTGCCTCCCCTCCCCGCAGCCCCCTGCCAGCCCTGGCTCTCAGGGTGCCAGCTGTGACCTGCTCTGCATCCTTCCTGCCGGGATGCGGGCGCAGCAGCGCGGGCACACGGGCACAGAGACGGGGAACGGCGTTTGGAGAGCTGGAGCGGCACCAAGGGAGCGGGAACAGCGAGCGAGGAGAGCTCTTCAAAGAGGAACATCAAAGCGTCAGAGACGGGGAGAGAGCCGGGAATGACAGATCTGGTTTAAAGAGCCATCTATCTCCCGGCTCTTGCTATGTAAATCGCTCCTGCTCGCTGGCTGCCGCTGCTGCCGAGGTAATTGCTGATGTTTTTTGGAAGCACCTCCTCCATGCCAAGACACCGGGCCTTGTGCCCTGCTCTCGTGGAGGTGCTGGCGGCAGGGACGTTCCCCACCGTGTGCCAGGGCAGTGAGCTCCTCCAGGGGATGGGGCTGGTAAGGGTGGAAGGCTGGCAAGCTGCTCTTTGGTTGGCCCATCCTCCATCTGCCCTCCCTGGCTTCCAAGTTTCTCCACAGCTTTCTCACTGTGCTGTGACCCTCAGACCTCCCATCCCATCTGTCCACATTATTGTATTCACGCCTTCCCATCCTACTCCTCCTTCCACTTCCTGCTCCTCATTGTCTTCTTCTGGGGCTCCCTCCCACCCTGGCCCCTTTCTGCCTGCCCAGCTGGGCACAGGGCTGCCAGGAGGGCGACTTCCTCCACAGCCTGGCCAGCACAGCGGGGGGAAGTGGCTGCTGGCCAAGGCTGGAGCCAGAATCATTAGAATGGAGAGGCTGAGGAAGCTCCCTGCTGGCCCTTGTCAGGTTTACAGCACTTGAATCTCCCAGTTGAAACGGGGTTAGAGCACAGCACCCAGGCCAGGACCAAGGAGGTGAATATTGTTTTTTGGAGTCTCTCAGGAAGCCTGTTTACCAAAGTCAGAGCTTCTTTCTTTGGAGAAACAGAACTAAGCACTTTGCCAATGTCACTGCTCTGAAGTGAGCCAAGGCAAAGCTGATCAACAGAGACCCTTTCCCTCTCAAGAAGACCTGACTCCAAGGCCAACCACACAGGCCCTTAGTGAGTCCTTCCTTTCCCTCTTTCAGCTCCAGTGGTTTAATGAAAACTAGATAACTTCCACCTTCCTCACAAGGGCATGTTCCCGTGGTCACTTTGCTGCCTTCCACATCTCCAGTGCCCTCAGGATCAGCATGAAGGAGTTAGAGAGGAAAAGCAGATGAATCTCTGGGGAGCGTGGGAGGCAGGGGGTTACTGCAGGAGGAAGTGGATGGACACAAGTCTGCAGTCTCTGGGAGTCCTCCTCACCCTTGATAAAAAATCAGAGCTAATGGCTCACCCCAGCCCCTGGGGAGAGTGGTGAGTTTGGACGCACAGCTCTCCCAAGGGTTAAGATGTAACACATTTCCCTCCCTAACTTCATCTGTCTCAGTGGAGGGAATGAGGTCCTGAAATTCACCTTATGGGCAGAAAGGGAGCATGAGAAATTGCAGCCCAAAGGGTCAATTTTCCAGAAATATCTAAGTACCCAGGAACAGGGGCTCGAAATGAAAGTGTCTCTTGAGCCATCTCTTTCCTTCACTGCTGTGGTGTGATAATAAGGTGCTTTTTATGTAAGTGACCTATTTTCCTGGGAAGCCAGTTCTCCAAGTGGGGAATTGGAAAATGACTAGTGCAGCAGTTTTGTACTTTAATATGTTTTCATTCTCTGTGAGCAACAAGCAGCTACTGTACCCAGAGGACAGAGGAACTGTCTGCTCTCATCAGGGATGCTCCCTGGTGCCCAGCCCAGACAGGAGGTGGTTAGCAGGCCCATGCCATGTGCCGTGCAAGCCCCTGGCAGGCAGAGCTTTGCCCTCATACCTGCTGACAGAAAAGCCTTTCCTCCCTTCCCAGCTGTTTTTCTGTGAAAGCTGCTAACATGAGGCTGGGGGAAGAAACTGAGGGGACAAAATTGGACGGAAGGGGAAGGGGTTGCTGGCTATGGGCTTTGGGATGAGTTGGGAAAGAGGGGTTCATGGCTGGTGGCGAGCCCTGGCTGCCCACCCATGGTAGAGTCACATGTCAGGGAAGGGGGCCAGGAATGCTGAATAAACAGGGGGGCTGTAAAGAGGAGGGGGGTATGGACATCTCTGTAGGAGGCTGAGCACCAAACAGACACAGCCTGCTGGCAGACAGGTAGGTGTGCTTCCAATCTGGTACAAGCCCAGAGCATGGCTTTAGGGCACAAAAAGGGTTACTTTCCCATATTGCCCAGAAGTCAAGCCCAACTCACTGGCCTCATCTCCCAGCATTCCTGTGTGACATGAGGGCCACAGAACACCAGAAATCAGCACTCTCACCTCCCATCTCTTAATTCAAAAATTCTGTAGTCAGAACACTGCCCATGAACCAGCCAGGTGGCACAACCAGATGATGCTCACAGGGAAGATGAAGCCAAATTTCCAAGACATGAGAAGCCCTGTTAAGGCTTGGGGCCATCCCATAACTGCTGGCAAGAAGGGAAGCGTAAAGGGGAGGGATTGGCACAAATGCTCCGTGCTGAACACCTGTAGCTCATTCCCACAGCAATTCTGGCTGAGGCATGGCTGTGCTCTCACACTTCCCCATGAGGTGCCTCCGCCTCCAATGCTCTGGCAAACACTGCAGACCCCCTCTGCTTAGGAGAGGCCTCCCATGAAGGAAGAGGTATTGGCGGTCCCCCCAGCATCACCCATCACCCCAGCATCATTCCCTATGGCTTTTGGAGAGGTGGGAAGCCCCCTGAGAGGAGCCTTGACCTTCCTTGCCTTGTGCAACCCCTGTTCTTACCCACTGCCGGCAGGTTGGCACGGGAGCTGCAGGATTCATGGCACTGTCCTCTGCCCCTCCACACCAGCCAGGCAGGAAACTGCAATTAGATTTTGCCCAGCAGTGAAATAGTGCCAGAATCATAATTCAGTCCACCCCCAGGAGAAGGGGGAGAAGCATGAATCTTTCTCCCAGAGGAGCTCCCTTCATATCCAGGCACGCGGCACTTACGCCCCACTCACATGCTAAGGGTTCTCCCTTTGCTAAAAACTTACATTTTTAAAAATTAAAAGCCATGATTCTGGCATGAGAGATGCGTTCACCAGGGACAAGTTTCAGCTCACCAAGCTGCTGTGAATCAGTAGACCCCTTCGCCCCTAGGCATCAAGAGAGATTAAAAACCATTAGTACACTAGAAAGACAACTGTGGTTTAATCAAAACATCTTGGGAGCAGCTTATGAATACTGTTAGCAGGCAATATTTTCTGGTGTATTTGTCTCTCATTAAGAAGAGCCTAACTTAAGCAGCTTCCTTTTTGAGTTTCTGCTTTCTTAGACTTGAATTTGTTTTAATTGCTAGCACACAGGCTGGCTGACCACTCGCTGCCTTCTGTTCCTCCTGCATCCATCACTGCAGTCCAACATTCCGGAATTTTAGCCACGATGCCGATTGCGGCCTCTTTTGTTTACTGGTTTCCTTCCCCTGGTATTTGCAATTCTAAATAAATTGAATATTTATTACCAGCTCGTCACTTTATGCCGAGGACTGAGCTTCCCCCAGCACACACACCAGGGCTTCCTGGGGTGAGGGGCACCTTCCTCTGCTCTGGTGTGGCCCCATGGGCTGGTCCCTGCAGCCCTCCGAGGGCACAGTGTCACTGCTGGGCTCTGTAGAGCTGGCTGCTGTGGCAGGGTGTCCAAAAATAAAGGGGCTTGCTGCTGTTACACAGGAGAGGAGACTCAGGAACTGGCTGTGGGCTGAAGGAGGCTGTTGCTGGAGAGAAAGACCCTTCACTTCCAGCACTAGAGGAAGGGCTGCTTTTGCTCGCTGGCCAAAAGTTTCCTGCTGGCCTCTCCTCCTGGCTGAGCTGACACCAGCTGGCAGCACCATGCACAGGCTGGGAAAAGCCAGCTGGAACTATCTGAGAAGCAGGGACAGGTAGGAAGGGTAAGGATGTGTTCAGGGATGGTTTTGCAAGGGAACACGGCTGGGAAATCACTGGGCTGTTGCTCCCCTTGTCTGCTGTGCTGCAGCTTTCCCGTACATCCGTGCACAGAGAAAACTGGGCAGCCCACCAGCCAGCTGCCACAGAGCAGCATCCAGCAAGGTGGCACCACCCTTGTGCCATGCACCACCCGATGGGTATCCAGTCTGTGCCAGTCTCCCCCTCCCATCCCTGCATCTGACAGCTGCAGAGAGGCATCTTCAGCACAACCAGCAGGGACTGTGTCCCAAACCTCTGCTGGGGGAGGTTGTCCCAGTGGGGTGCAAGTTACCTTCCTCCAGTCCCCCTCGACTCCACAAGAAAGTGCACAAGATAAATGCTTCACAATTAAAACATCTCTCTTTTTTCTCTGAGATTGACAACTGAAGAAACCTCCTCTTCCTAAACACAAAATAACGAAACAACCTGCTTCCCAACTCTCCAAAGAAAAGTAAACAGCACTCAGAGCAACGCTGCTGAAAATGGAACAGCATACCCTTCTGTCATCCTTTTTCTGACAGAATTGCCATGATTTTTACACCACTAGGCTAATATACACCATCTAACGTTTGTCCAATCTTTTTTTTTTTTTTTAAATAACCCAATCATGGAGAAGCTTCCATAAGTTCCTACAAAAGCTATTTTACAGCCCTGATCTCACCACTATGAAATTCTCCCATTCTTCAGTCTACATGTTGTTATGCTTTATTTCATTGCTCTAGTTAGTCCCCCGCCAGACGTCCAAAACACCATCAGAGGAGTGCTCACTTGCAGCACCTTGACATGCCACGGTGTGACTTCTATGAAATACAGGACTGAAATTTAATCTATATGCCTGTAGCCCCAAGCCATTAAGAGCAGGCTGTAGATTTATAACAACACACTTTTTCTCCTTGTCGCTGGCCCAAGGACTCGGCGGCTGCGCTTGCACTGCTGTGACCCCATGGCTGTGCTGCCTGCCTGCTAACTGCTGGCCAGGAGGCTTTGGGTTCACTGGCTGGGATGCAGGAGGAGCAGCAAGGGGATAAGAACCCCTGTAGGTGCCACCTGTACCCCAGCAGGCCTGTCCTGTCTTCCCACACAGTGGTACCAGCCTGGAGTCCCTCCCAGGCAGGCAGCAGGCACAGAGGAATTTGGGCTCAGGCTGACCCAAATGGGAACAGCACAGGAATCACATCCCAGATCACACCCAGACCAGGTCTGGCAGTTTAGTGGTGCAGATATTTGCGTGCTCTGGGTGATGCACAGCACCCTGCTTCCCTGCTGAGAGACTCACCAAGCTCAACACTTGCACCTCCAGATAGCTCCCAGCTCTATGTGTCCATCCTCCTTAAAGTCACAAGACCATGAGCTGTTCCAGCAGCACTTTGGAACACCCCAGCAAATGGTGAATGTGCAGGAAGTCAAAATTATAACAGCTCTCAGAGGATAAGCTGGGTGCCTTTCTCTCATCACCTGAACCACAGAAGCCTTTTTCCTGCACCTCCCAGCCTGGCATGCTGTGGGAGATGTTGATCATTGCACAGAACACCCAAGCTATTGTATTTATCAAGTTATAACCCGTGTTCTGGCTCCTTCAGTAGATCCCATCTCAGAAAGTCCTCAAAATCCAGATCAGGGTAAGTCCCTGGGTAGTAGTAATGCTCCTGAGGTCTTTGTACTTTCTGCCAGCAGAAAACAACCTCTTCTCTTGAGGAAACTGCTTTTGTGCCCGTTTGCATTTTGCAGTCTCCCAAAGAGCCATGTGCTAGGCAGGAATTCAACTGTTCAGAAACTGAGCATCTTGGGCATCAGTCAGGGCACATGGAAGCTACTGAAGAAAAGAGAGGATGTTGCATGTGCCCAAAAGGCTTTTAATTAATGCCAGTATGGAAGATCAGGATGTGGGAGTGGTGGATCCCAGATTCCACCATGGCATGCCTTGGCACTCCCAAAACCTACTTGGCCCCGCAGGGCACAGCATGCCACTGATGGACCTGCACATCCCAAGCCCACTGCACAAGGAGCACTGGCTGTGCAGATGAGCCTGAAATGCTTGGAAACCTCTGGTGGCCTTAGAGGCTGGGATTAGCCACTCCTGCCTCACAACACCAAGCATTTTGTCCAGGAATTAGGGGTGGCATGGGGAATTTCCAAACACATGAAAGAGCCCAGCTCCTTGGAGGCACCATCTAATCTGCTGCTTGGCTGCAGCTCTGGCTCTGGTGGGGCAACTCCACCCTGCAGACCTCTTCTAATGAGAAAGCCTTCTGCACATTTCACAGATCTGCCACGTATAAACAAGTAGGTCATTCCTATAATCTCTTCATCTGGGTATTAAAAAGCTTGTCCAAGTTTAAGCTTGGGGTGTGTCAGTCTTATTATTCCCAAGGGCTTCTGTTGAGTTTGGCAGGGGAAGCACCGAGGCTGCCAAGGTTAATGAGAGCATTCCCAATGGCAGGCGAGGGCCCTGCTTTCCCAGACTCTCCACCCAAAACCTGCTTGCAACAGAGCCCATCTGCCCCAGTCCCAAACTGGGGAGCAGGGATTTGGGGACTGGACAAGCAGGCTGCTTTTTTCCAAAGCACAGAGTGCTCTGAGTCGACAGCGAGGGACTCCCAGGCTCCTGCCAGGAAGACAGGGATTTTTCTGAAAGAAATACTACCTGGCATTTAGCTGCAAAGACCCTGATTTTATCAGAGAATATAGATGTGTGTGAACGTGTGGTGAGTGATGGTGTGTGAAAGCAAGAGGGCACTTTGTTAGCAGCCCAGCCTCTGGAAACCAGAGCCTGTAAGGGAGCTGACTCCAGCTTAATATTGCACAGCAAATTGAGGGTGCTTGTTGCACACAAAGCAATAATTGTATCTGGTCCAAATGAACTCAGCCATCACTCCAGGATATAGTTATTATTACTGTTAACGGGAAACTAACACCAGTTACTGCTCCAAAATGAACTCTTTCCTTGTCTCCTGATTGGATACCATCACTCTCTTGCTCCTAACAGTGATTGCTTTCTGCAGCCTCCATCCATTTTCTTTGCAGCAAATACGGCTGCCTCGGTGTTTTGATTCCTTCCTCATTGCACTGATCAAGCTCACATTTCTCTCCCTCCATCCCACAGGCATCCATGGCCTCCAAAAGGTGAAGCCCAGGCCTAAAATCAAAGCAGTGAATTTTTGCCAGGCAGATGCACATCTAGATGCTGTCACTCAAACATGAGGAAAATCAAGCCACTGTCAAAAAACCCACTCACAAGCCAGCAAATTCTTACATCCAAAGAACAGCCTCAGAACAGTTTTCCCTACATAAATCCTGCGTTCTAGCATTTGGAATTTTATTGCCTTAACACTGCCTATTGTGGTCTGCTAGACCAGGTCCAGAGATTTGCCTGCTCTACCATTCTTCCCCAGCCCTTCCCAGGTCAGTATTAATGTCACCCCTTACCAAAGAGGAGAGCAGAGCCCCAGAGTTCAGAGGCTTTCTGGGGGATGCAGAATGAGCTGGTGTCACAAACCCCGTGTTGGTTTTACCCAAATGCAAAGCCTCGCCTTCTACTTTTGAACATTCACTTCCAAACACAGTATTCTCTCCCAAGGAAAAGACACTAAAATATTTCAGAAATCAACACGAAATCCTTTTCATGCTCTGGCTGAGATTCTCCTCCGAGGTACACACTGACCCTGGCTTCACCTTAAATAATATATACATTTCCATAAATGTTGCTGTTCATCTCAGCGGTGCAGACAGCTGTTTAAAGAGCAGTTGGCTGGTTTGCTCCATCAGGGAGCAACACCAGCGTGGCTGATGCAAGCCTAGAGGGTGGATGGGCACTTTGGCTGGTGACAGTCCCTGCCTTGCCCCTTGTGAGCTGGCACAGGGCTCACCTCCACAGAGAGGAAGCTGGTTTGGACATTCCCAGCCATGGCTTATGACCAGAGGGCAGTTTAGGACACAGACATCGCCTGTCTCCGAGGCTGGGGGAGAGAAAGGCAAAGGAGAGCCCTGCTCTGTCATCATCAACCTACACAAATCACGGTCTGCTGTCCCCAAACGCCACTCCTGCACTCTCCCTGCAAGGGTAAGAAAGCCACCAGGGAGCATGGGAGAATAATCATTCTTCTGGCCCCTTCACCAGCAGCCTGCTCCACACACACAAGCTGGGAGCGCCCACAAATGTTCGGGATGCACGGAGAAGCAGAGCACGCGCTGCTCCATCACTCCAGGCACAGGCAGGGGGACACCCAGGGGCTGGGGCAGACCAGCCCTGGCAGCCACAAAGCACCGCTCGGCCCTTCCCAAAGGCACCAGCCCTTTCCCCGTGTCTGCAGACACAGACGAGAGGCAGAACCCCCGGCTCCGCGGGTGGGAGCAGCTCTGTCCCCGCGCTGGTGGCGGCGCCCCTCGGGCTGGTCCCCAGCGCGCCTCGCAGTGACAGTGCCTCTGCGCCATCTCTTGGCAGCTGCATCTGCATCTCCTCTCCCGCAGCAGCCGCCAGAGCTCCTGCAATGAGAGCCGGCCGGGGATGCTGGCCGGCACCTGCGGCGGGGGCCGCAGAAAAGCAGAGGAACAGGCGTGAAACCGGCCATGCAGAGCGCGGCCCTTTTCTGTCTGCTCACGGGCAAGTGTCAGCAGCAAAGAGAAGAGGACACGGAGCTGCATTGCCCCTGTGTGTGTGTGTGGAACGGGACATTTGGGATGCAGGACACCAGACACCCACCCGTACCAGGCACAGGAGCTGGGCAGTGAGTGCTTGACAGCGAAGGATCAGACCCTCCCCGCTGGCTCAGGAGCCTCTGAGGGAAACATCTAGAAAGGGGAAGCCTTCTCTTTCTGAAATCAGGGCTTTCCTAAGCTACTTCCCCTGTAAAGCAGAGCTAAAGCACCATGGTATTGGCTGACAGGTACCCCCTGGAACAGTCTGCAGGCTACAATTAAAACCCCAGGTTCCCCAAGCCAAGCCCTGGCCTGGGACGTGCCAGCCCCTGGCTCAAGGGCTGCAGGGCAGCTCGCTGGTGGCTGGGCTTCATCCGTGATTTTTCCTGGGCAGCCCTCTGCCTCCCCCAGGCTCGCAAGGGGTACAACAAATGAAAGCACCTTGTGTCATCGGCTCCCTCTGTCAGCTGGCAAGGCAGCCCTGCACGCCAGCCAAGTAAGTTAATCAAGCAATGCTTAGGGGACCATGAATAGTTCGCAGCAGTGTGATTTGTCTGACTGCATGGGATGGATATGCCATCAGCCAATTTAGCCACGGAGTCAGAAAGGAACCAGGCAGCAACGGCTGGAAAAGCCCAAGTGCAAACTGAGGCTGAGAGAGGAAAAAAAAAACCCAAAAAAAAAAACACCAGAGAAAAGACTGCAACACTGACAGATGAGGATTTGGCAGCAATCACCGTGCGTGCTTTGTGTATCTCACAGCATCATTGCAAGGCTTAATTAAACAACAAGGGCCCCGGGAAGTTCAGGTGCTGGGGGAGAACGAGGTGATGGCACTGATCCTCTGACCACCTGAAACGTGAGCTGCTCTGGGGAGAAAGGGGGGGAAAAGATCCATCTTATTTAGATCAGAGCAGTGCCAATGGGCTTGGCTGACACGGGAAGAGGAATTGCACCTCTTCGTCAAGAATATTCTTTATCTGCCCGTTTTGGGTACAAATAAGAGTAGAGAGATCATTTTGACAGCAGCGATGAGATTGCTCAGAAAATGAACCTGTGAAAATTGATTTCTGAGCTCTCTGTTAGGAGTGGAAAAGAAGAATAATTTCAGCTTGTCCAGAAATGCAGATTTTCCAGTTTGCTTGCTGACACCTACCACAGAAAAAAAAAAACACACTAAGTTGGCTAAATCCTTGCTTTTGACACAGAAATGCAGTGCCATTTACTTCATTTTGAGGGCTTATGTTTTGTTTTATGCTCTTTTTTAAAAAATCATGTTTCCAAACAGAACATTATTTCAAAATGAAAAAGGGAAATGTTTTGTTTAGGAACAGTGGGAATAAAACATTTAGATTGAAAACAAGCCACCCTCCATTATTTAAGCCCAAACTATTTGTCGCACTTGACATGCATTTGCAAATGGATTCAGTTGCCCTGAAAATTGAGGGGTTTTTTCCTTGCTGATAGCTGCTTCAGGGGGGAGCAGGGAAAATAGCCTATTTCTGCCTTGGAGTTCATTTGTTCCTGAAGCTCTTTAACTCAGCTGGAGTCAGAAATGTTCATCTTCACTGTGGGAATGGCCAGGCCCTGCAAACAGCCTGCAGGCGAGGGGTGGCAAAGGTGCACTGCTCTGTGCTTTGGCATCAGCAAGGCTGCAGTCCCTGCTTTTGCTCTGGTATCCTAACATCCCAGCACATTAAAAAATTTGGGATTGCACATAGAGACCCATTGGGAAAGTCTCTGGCAGCCTGGAAATGCTGTTTGGCCACAAGGGCTGCAAAAAGCATATTCTTTCCAAACAGAGCAGCTCATCAGAGCTCCCCTCAGCACAGACTCCTGCACCACAGCATTGCTGGGTGGCTTTGTCAGGAGAAGCAGCAGCCAGGTGTGAATCCCAGCTGCAGGACACAGCCATGCAATCCCTTGACCCAACACCCCTTCCTACCCAGAGGGCAGCATTTCTCTTTATGGAAATGGTCTTCAGCTCTTATCCAACATTTCTGCTGCTTATTCTACTTTTGCACTTCTAATTAAGCTCCTTATTAAAGCAATTAATTCTCCAAACACAAAACTGCAGTGAGTGAAAATTATTACCAACCGAAGGCTGTTTGGTGGAGTGTGGTAAATGAGTCTTGGAGTACTGTAGCTTAATCCTGGTCCCCACGGATAAGGATTGTTGGAAGAAAAGCCTTCCCCCACTGCTGGAAGGGGTTTTTGCTGGGGCTCAGCAGGTGACAGGAGAAAAGAGAAGAATAGACACACCCCTCCCCTGAGAGCAGCACTACAGGAGCCTCCCAAACTCATCCCTGACAACGCAGCCTAGGCATCCTCTTATTTTGTGGAGTGCTGCGTACATCAGAGTTTAATAACAAGCTCAAGATTTAGGACTCCAGGGCCTGAGGGCTGTTCTTCTACATTAGCATAACAGCCATGCAGAAACAGACAGGGGGACATTCCTCCCTCCAGGAGCCTTCTCTTCCTCTCCACACCTTTCTCTCTCCAGGCTGCCAGCTCTTCTGGACCTCACCCTGCTGGGAAGAACTAAAACTTCTTCTTTCTCTCTTTAGGTGTGATTACCTTTCAGAGCACAAGGAGTCTTTGCTCTACAAATCTACCATTCCCAAAGGCAGGCTGTGATAAACCCCACCCTTATTCTGGTCTGCTTCAAAAGAAAAGAAGCTAGTGGGGAAGAAAGAGCAATACAAGAAGGATAAGAGGCAGCTAAGGCTGACAAGCAGCTCACCTGGCACAAGGAGGGCAGGCACAACACTGACTGCCTGGCTTAGAGCATCCCATGATCTGCCTGAGCCACAGGGTAGTAAGAAACATTTATAATAACTGAGAGACAAATGTAAGAAAAGTCCTCTTCCCCTCCTCACCCTGCTGTGGCCCATTATGTGGTATTCAAAGGGTACCTGCTCTTTTTTTAGGGCAGACACACTTGACCATCTAAAGTTTTCTTTTTCTCCCTTAAGCATCTTCCTCCTCACTCCAGACCTGCTGGAGAGAGCAAAGTACCTTTCCAGGCACCCACAGCAAGCATTTAGCAACCACAGGACCTATCAACAAAAAGGGGTGAGGATGAGCTCCAGCACTGCTGAGCCAAAAGCACTGCCAGCAGCTATCCTTTAACTTCATCCATCCCTTCCCCAAAACTTTTGTTCTCTGCCCCTACTACAGTGTAACCTCCAGCTGGCAAAAATCCCTTTCCCACCACACAGCTCCGCTTTCCAGGGGACATTACCTGCTGTGGCTTGGTAGAGAAGGCAGTCCCTGAACTGGAAGCTGACTCCAGGCTGATTTGGTGCTAGTCCAGGGTAGTGTTTCCTATTCCTGTCTCTAATCTTCACCCCCAGCTTTACTTTCTCCAGTACCCGAGCACAAACAGTAAAAAGCACATCACCCACATGATTTACCTTGTCACAGCCCTGCTTCTGCACCAGCTCCTGCGTTGTCCCACAGAGAGGGGTGGATGCCAGGTGGGATGGCCAGCAAGCAAATCCTTGCACCAGCCCAGAGGTACTATTTTGATTATCAGGCACACAAGACCACTGCAGAAAATGTGTGTCTTCTGCCAGGAGGGAGCCACTGCTCTCCCTGTGCCTGAGCACATTAGAACAGAATATTTCAGTTGTAAGACACATAAAAGGATCACCTAGTCTGACCATTTCAGGTTAAAGCCTGTTATCAAGGGCCTTGTCTAAATGCCTCCTTAACACAGACAGGGATGGGGCATCAGCCACTCTAAGGAGTCTATTCCAGTGCTTGACTGCCCCCTCTTTACAGAAATACTTCCCAAGGCCCAGTTTAAATTTCCCCTGGCACAGCTTTGAGCCCCTAGCAGGCATATGCTCCACTCCCAATCAGGCTACAAGCCCACGTGCCCTTTTTATTGATTAAAGGCTTTATATTGGTTAGTGCCCTCACCTGTCAGCACTGCCACACCCAGCACCCACATGTGAGGGAGAGATTCATTTGTCCTACCTACCTATCATGAAAGTATTTCATGAGAGCTGGGTTTTTCTCCCTTCTCCTGCTTTCACCACAGCTGCAAACACAAAGCACAGCCTTTACCCCACAGCACAGCCACACTGCCACTGTGCCACCAGGGCATAGCAAAAGGGGACACATCTCCAGAGAATAACAGGCTCTCTGGCCAGTCAGGAGCAGCTGCAGCTCCTAAACCCTGTGCAAGAAGCTCCAGAAAGGCCCTGTCAGCAGGTGAAATTGTCCTCTGGATTTCTGCTGTCTGAGCATAGTCATTCAGAGGAAAGCCAGGCTGGCACACAGTTAGCACATCACGGGCAGACAGCCACGTGTTCCCTGGAAAGGGCCCTGCCTCTTGCTCCTAGCAGAGAAACAGCACATCCTATCCAATTTTATGGCCATTGCTGGGTGCCAGCCATGGAGCAGTGGTGCAAGGGAAGGGCTGCAGCAGGGCCAGACTGGTGTCCAGCTTCTAGAATTCCTGGCTGGAGGCTCACCTCATGCATCACCTGCAGGGTTGTGAGGGGGAGCTAATCTGCAGAGAGTCTGCCTGCTACTATTAGTGTTGCTGCTTTCCACTTGCATTTGAGACCAAAGACTCTGGGCTGTTCTGCTGCTTGTTCTGCTCACATGCTTTGGCCTCCTCAGGCAAACACAAGATGGGCAAGTCTCTGTGGAGCTGCAGAAGGGAAGCCTCTCAGGCAGCTGTGGCTAGAGCACGGGGAAGGGGAGGCTTTACAAAGCATTGAAAACACGTGTTAAAGCCTGTCCAGTCTGTGCCCATTTGGATCAGCTTGAGACACCCTGGCATTGTCCTCCAGCTGCTGCAAGCAAAAGCAGGAGGGAGGTGCCAAGCCCTGGAGCCCTGCAGTCCCCTGTGCCAGGAGGCTGAGGTGACAAAAGCCAGCTCAGGGCAGAGTCATTTGTTAAATTTCCTTCTGGCATTCCCTGCCATGCACCACGGATGGCTCACAGCTGCAGTCAGCTCTTCCTTGGCTTGCAGGGCCCCTTCTCCCAGGAGCAACATCCCAGGGCCAGTGAAGAGGGGCACAGCCCCTACCAGTGCTGTGCGTGCAAGAAAAGGGCTTTGCCCTCCCCCTGTGTCTGCAGCTCCCACAGTTACTAAAGTTGTGGACAGAACAGGATAAAACCTGCCTGAAATGCTCCCAAACCACACAGACATTCTCTCCTGTCTCTTAGGCTCTGCAGTAGCAGCTGTAACTCCAGATTTCCATACATGGCTCTAGCCAAAGCCAGACCTCCAAACTCTTTCCTTGAATGGTTAGCAACTAGAGGGACTTCTCAGAAATGCATTGCAAGTGTTAAGTTCCTCCACACTTGACTCTGGCATGCGGGGGACCTCTTTCCCATCAAGGTTTGAGTGATCCTTGTTTCATCACCCCAGGCAGAGCCTGAGCACAGCGGCAGATCCCCTGCCTCTCCCAGGTGCTCCAGAAGTTCCGGGCTGCACCTGCCCCTGGCTGCCAGAGGCTCCCCTCATGTGTCCTTGAACAAAAGACAGCAACTTCCAACCTTGACATCAGCCCAGGGGTCTCTCCAATTTTGGTGGAATTCGGGAGGTTGATGCCAGCCAAGGGACTGCCGTGTTGGACGTGTCAGTGCTAGGGAAGGCAGTGCCTTTCTTTCACTGCCAAATGGATGACCCTGTTCTAAGGCTGCCACCAGAGAGGCTGGTGCTAGAAAAAACCTCCTTCAGCCAAATAATCCCACTCATCTGTCTGTCAGGAGAGGAAAGAAAGCAGCAAAACACTTTCTTGTGTTTGTCAGCCAGGCAACTGTCATAGAGCAAACAGCTGCCTGGCTCTCCCCCAGTGACAAAAACACAGCAGCCTTGGCACAGGGAATAGGAGGATGTAGTGTGAGCCAAGCAACAGGCAAGCATTGCTTGGTCCTTGGTGTCTGGGGGGAGCACTGTGCTCTTCCAGGTGCTGCTGTACCCCCAGGTGAATGTCCAAGAGCAAAGTCACATCAGTGCCAAGGGAAATCCCTCCCCCCCTCCCTGGTGCCCTGCCAGGGCTCTGAGGAGCCCTGCAGAGAGGAAGGCAGCCTTTGTGAGGCCCCTTGTCTCTCCCAGCCAGGAGAGACAAAGCAGCAATCCCGGGGGTCACACCACCTAAGGAGAGAGTGAGCCTGGGCATCAGCTCCTCTACTGAAAAACAAGAGTGGAAATACCAGAGCAGCCCCAGTGCTTCCTGCACCAATGCCTCCTCCAAGGGCCTCCCACAGCATCTGCAGATGCTGAGAAACCAGGAGGCAAGGGGCAAGCACCCCTGAGGCAAGCAAGCCCCAGCACCTGACAGGATCACGCCCTCTAGAACATGCTGCTGCACAGGGAATGGGGTGGGGGAGAGGTGGCCAACCCAAACCAGCTGCCATCCTTCTGTCTTCCTTCAGCTGGTTGCCTCCTTGGCCTGGGGAAGAGGCAGGAGCAGCCCAGAGTTCTTCACGTGACTCCCGAGTGAGTGCTTTACTAGAACTCAGAAAACAAAGGATCACTGCTTCTGGAGGCAAGGCAATAGCAAGGCACTCATCTTTCAGCAGCCTCTGATCTCCCACAGCTCTAATTGACCTCAGCAGAAAACACGGACGCGCTGCACTTTAAAGAAATAATCACGCCTCTGTGTTATCCTGGCTGTTCCCAGGAGAGCTTATAGCCAGAGAAATTTGGTTTCTCACATGTATCCACAGAAGGTTTGCACCCACAAAGACATTTCTGTTGGGTTTCTGGCTGATACCAAGTGCCTCCTCTTTGATGTGCACTTTTGGGTCAATGCACACCAACATCCTCCAGGTCCCCTTTCATCCTGCAGGAGCCGGGGAACCACTTCTGATGGCAGAACTCATTTAAAAATGACTCCAGAAAGCTGATGTGTGTCTGCACTCTGTACCCCCTGGGAAAATGGGACCCAGCAGACATTCCCAGGAGGTTTGCTGCTGCTCCTGGCTTTTACTCCTTGCTTGGCATTTCTTCCCATTGCCTAAGACCTCCCTGTTGCAGAGGAGGTTTGAAGCCCTTCAGCTTTGAGCAATGCCAGCTGAACATTGAGGCTGATTTTCTTTATATAGATGCTGTTTTTCTCTTTCTATTAGTGGTCTCTGGAAGCTCCCAGGCCAATTGTTTGAGAGAAGATTTTATAGCTGCATGTGACAGTAAGGAGAGAAAATATGCTAATACATTCCCAGCACGGGAAGAGAAATGCCAGGTCAGGCTGTGGGAAAGGCAGCAGCCCTGCAAGGAGAAGCAGCTTTGCACAGGCAAGGAGGGCAGGTCACCATCGTGCTGGTGGCACACCTGGCTAGGAGGGGGCCAGGCTTGCTGGGCTTTCAAGAAAAGTGTGGCTGTCCCTCGTGCAAAGAGTGGATTTATCATGGAATGAGTGTGGAGGCATGAGGGCACAACAGACCCTCCTGGTGAGCTTTCTTGGTCTCCATCCCTCGTGGCTGCAGGCACCAGAGTGAGACACAGCTCCAGTGACAGGATAGTGTGAATGGCTCTGTGCACAGCTGGGGATGGCACCTGACATAATTTCAGACTCAAAGGAGAGAAATGCTTATTCCCTGCACCTGCAGAAAGGCAGCACTGAGGTGGAGATTAGCTGCTGGGGAGGATGAAATCAGACAAGAGGTTTCTGGACAGCTTTGGGGGTCAGATGGCTGTAGGGAGAAGGAAAATTGTAGGCTGAACTTTCCCCACACCTCCTGGCTGCACGTAATTCAGAGAAACCTGAATCTTCACAGACTTCCCAATCAGATAATCCACGGGTTACATGCATGGAAGCACAGCAACAACTTCTCTGGTTTCAAGGCATTCAAAAGGTGAAATTGATTCTGCATATGCTGGGGAGTACTGAGTGCAGGATGTCGTGTTTTCAATCACTGCTTACGTCTTGTTTACCATTCCAGCCCTGGGAAGCACACAGCCTCCTCATTGAAAAGCTCTCTTCCCTCACATCTTCATTCATCAAGCAAGCTGTCGACAGAAGCCTGTAAGCACAAAGCTCAACCACAGCAGTGGGCTTGGGAGACTGCTTTATTTTTAGAAAAAGGACCCTAAAAGCTTAAAACAACCATATTCCTCTGGAGAACTGACTCTAGAACCATTACTAGTAAAAGCTGCCTTGAAATAAAACCGTTTCTAATGACGGCATTTAGCAGCAGTTTCAAGAGCCCAGTACTCTTGCAATTTAATCAGAGGGGAATGCATTTTTGGGGAAGGCATTCAGGGCCAGTGAAGGGCTCCAGGGTAGGCAGCATAACTGGCCTTAGCTTGCCTGTCACTGCTCCCAGCAATCTGTGATGCCTTTGCTCACAGGACCCAGCATTTCCCCTCTGGCTCCGCATAATGCACCGAGATCTCCGATTCCTAAGTGGTTTGCAGTGCACAGTTCCTTTTTCTCAGTAACTCGCTCATTATAGGCCAATTTCAACTTATAAATTCATTTATAAGCCAGTCCATTTGTGCAGACCGTCTTGCTGGAGGCAGACTTCTGCCTTTCTCCATCTCCCTCCCTCCCTGCTTCACTGGAGCCTCTAATAAGGACAAGTGTGTGTGAATCCGGGACATCTCGTGCCTGCTGCTTGTGTGGGGCAGAGGCTGGGGCCAAGCACAGCCTCATCCAGCAGATGTGGACAAATTCGGGAAGGGGCAGTGTAGCTGTACCTGGGAGGTGTTCTTGCTGCCCAGCTAGGCTGCAGGCAGTAGAGAGGATGGTGGTTTCTGCAAACACAGCTGTGCCCAGCCCCTTGCTGCCAGACCATGAGTCAGGGATGTGCTCCTCAATGTGTGCTCACCTTGCTGCTGCTCCTTCCCAGACCTCCCCGAGGGAGCAATGCCAACCCCAGGACACCCCCCCAGCAGGGGCCCATCTGGCAGAGGAAGCACTTGCTTCAGTTCACTCCATCATTCCCAGGACCCTCCCTATCCCAGTGGCCTTGAGATGCCTTCCCATTGTTAACCCAGCTTCAGAGCATAGATCAAGAGTGCTTGGGCAGCAAACCAGGGACTGGGACAGGAGTGGCCACCACCTTTGGGCAAGGAGAGACAAGAGAAAGGGAAAGGATATGAAGGAAAGCCAGCAGCAGGAAGGTTGACCTTGCCAGGCCCAAGAAAAGGCAGGCACCTTCTCCAAATGTGAACGGCCCCAGCCCCAGCTAAACCAAGTGAACCAGTGAGGGGTCACCAGGCTGACCCTAGGAAGCTGACTCCAGGTCTGTAAAAATGAGCCATCGTTCACCTTTGCCACTGTGCTGCTGAGGACACACTGACTGCAAGGCAGTGACCAGGAGGAGGAGGAGGAGAGGGTGAAGTAACAAGCGATAGGACAAAAGGAAATGGCCTCAAGTTGTGTGGAGGGCAGCTTTAGTGAAAGAGTCAGGAAGACTAAAAAGACTTACCTGGGTGGCGAGGAACAGCCTGGTTCAGAGGGGTGAATCCATTCTATGGACAAATCCAGTCACAGAACGTGGCGAGTGCCAGGGAAGGCGCCTGTGCCAGGCCAATCTCGCACCCACCGCACGGCAATAAACACAACCACCACGTGGTGATCGTGTGGTGATCACACACCAACCAGAAACTTATCAAGCCCCAATCTGATGGTCATGAGTCGATCATGGGATGATCCCAAGCCAGTGGTGTGCAGAGCAGGTGCCAATCAGGTGAGATCATTCACCCATCATGTGTCAATCACGAGCCATTCATGTGACGATCACAAGAAGACCGCACGAAAATCACATAAGGAGATCGTGTGAGCATCACACCGATCGTGCATTAACTGCCTGATCACCACACGACTATCGCCTGTCGATCACGCACCCATCAAGTGCCCACCAGGCGTTGATGCCATGCCAGGCACGTGCCAATCGCATGGTGATCCCGGTGTCACCATGGCTCGCTTGGCCGCTGGTGTCCCAGTGGTGTCGGGCCCATCCCGGGCAGCGGGAACCGAGCGAGCGGAGCCGGGTCCGGCCCGGGAAGCAGCCCCCGAGCGGGGCCCCTGGGCACCGACAGCGGCTGCGGGACTGCCCCGCCGGACTGCGGCTGTGCCCGGCCGGGCAGCGGCTCCCCCCGGACTGGGTACCAGGAGAACCCTCTTCCCTGGAAGGGTGGTTAGACATTGGAACGGGCTGTCCCGGGAATCGCGGAATCGCCATCCCTGGCGCTGTTCCAAAGGCGTGAGGATGTGGCACTCGGTTTAGCACGGCGGCGCTGGCTCGGCGGCTGGGCTCGGTGACCTTATCGGTCCTTTCCAGCCCAAAGGACTCCGAGATTTTGGGATCTCCGGCTCCCCGGCAGAGCCAGCCGCTCCCAGAGGCCGCTCGGTGTCCCGGGAAGCCCCAGCAGATGGTGCCAGACTGTCAGAAACCCTCCGGGAGCCGGCCCGGCTCTGCCGGGAGCTGCCGCCCGCCGCCCCTGCCTGCTGCCGGAGGTGCGAGGGGCAAGGAGGGTGCGAGATTTTGGGAGGCCCTGCACCAAGGGTAGTAATTCCTCGGAGGCTGTGAAAACATCGGCATCCACCTCCTTCACTTCAGCCAGCACTCCTTGGCCAGCATCTCGTTGTTTCCAACGTTTTTATTTTCCACTGCGATGTTTGCTCCTCGGAACGACCAGAGCAATGCAATTCCCCCCTCCCTTCTCTTGGCTGACTTTGCTTTGGGCAATTTATCTCGATCCTCAGTGTAAAATTTTCCTTTGCACCATTTCATCGTATTATTCCAGAGTAAATCAGGATCATTTCCATGTCAAATGCCAGCAGAGGAGAGAGAGTTTCATTGCTAGGGCAGTTCAGAGATTTTCCCTGTGCTCAGGCATGGGGACAACAGGCCCTTCCTGCTGACCATGGGCTCCCTGGGCTTTTTAGAGGTACCCCAGACTCTCACAGCAGTGATGCTTTCCCAAACCTCTCTGTGAGCAGGACTGTGCCAGAGGCTGGAGAAGATGCAGGAAGCTGTGCCATCTCAAGGACCAGCAGCCTGGGAAGCCACACAGGGCTGTTTCAGGGACAGCCAGAGGGGGTACCCCAACAGCCAGCACTGGTCTGGCAGGACTGCCAGCAGACAGCAAACTCATGGGCCTCAGACCCTAAAAATCAGTGTGTGTTTGTGTGTCAGTGCAGGCACCAGCCTGGCTGGCAGCAGGCAGGCAGTGCCCCCCCAGCAGTGCTGTGAGGTGTTTGCAGCCACCCTGCAGCTGCCAGCCTTGAGAGCAGCCCTGGATGAAGCCTTGCTCCAGACCAGGTTTATTTCCAGGCTGGTTTCATCAGTAAGGAGGCCTGAGAGAGCGTTTTGCCCCTCCCCATGGATGTGTTCTCACTGCCCTTTCTTCAAGTTGCAATGAAATTTGATAGAAAGGGTTGCAGTCTCAGCTAGATTAAGGTCCCCCTGACTTACATCCTATATTTCCACAAATGTGAGTAAGCAGATAGAGGATTGAGACCCTCACCATCACACTGGCCTTTGCTCAGCTGCCACCAGGCAGCTACAGCTCTCCAGGGCTCAGTTAAGTATGTCCTCCCTCCCCACGGGGGCATTTTTAATCAGAGGCTTCAACTTGTTCATTTCTCTCTGGGTCACTGCCACCAGTGGGGCCCTCAACCACAAACCACGACCTCTGTGTTCAGTGAGAAAAGGTGAGACATCACCCAGCAGGAAAACGCTCAAGCTTGAACGTTGCCACAGCAGAGGAATCGGGAGCAGAAAAATTGAGGACACCAGTGTGATTTCACATATTTAACCTCCTGATAATTCCCTCTGTCTGTATTACCTCTCAGCTTCCAAATCCTCAGTTTTGCTCAGAGGGAGGGAGATTTCTCTCAAGGCTTTAAACCTTGGGATTAGGTTCCTAGGAAATGCCTGTCCAGGCCACACTGATAGGCTGTCTAGTCTGATCTCCCACTGTAGCCATGGGAAAGAGCACACAGGGTTGACCACTCCTCGGTTCTGTCCCCACCATCCTCCTACAGCTCCCATCCTCTCAAAGACACAGGTGTGGGAGGGCACTTCCCATCCCTTGGAGTACCCCAATCCTGAGCCTGTTGTCCTCAAATGCCTCTTAACCTGCTGGGGCTGCCTGCCTCCAAGGGGCAGAGGGCCAGGTGTCCAGGACCTGCTGCATGAAGAAGTGCTTCCTCTTGTAGCTTCTTCCAAAGAAGTGTAGGAGTTTCAGTGAGTGTCTCACAGTGGCTGTGCTGCAGGGTTGGGTGAACAACTCCCTGCTTGTTACCTGTGTGGCTTAGCAAACCTCATTTGTATTCTTTGACAGCCTCCTCCTCTTCAAAAACTGAAGGATTTTCACATCCCTCAGCTTTCAAAGGACACAGTTAGGGTTATGTGAGCCTAACCTGCATCCCTGAAAGTGCCAATATAACCATATCTAATTCCCTACCCTTGCCTTAGTATTCAGGTAGTGGTTCCAGGTTGAAGGCAAAGAACATATCCAAGGTGACCAATGAGAAATATCTGTGGAGATGTGAGAGGACTCAGCCTGAAAATCACTGCATAAACTGGTGTAGGTCTGGCACGCCCCCATCAGCGTTAACCAGGAGACAGCTCCAGGTCTAGCACATGAGTATCTGACTGTGAGGACATAGAAGGTTTTAAAAGAGGCGAGATAAAGCCATTCTGAAGACTGCTGCAAGACTGGAAGCGTGGCACGAACAGCTTGTGCTGGTGCAGCGCGGTTTCGGTTGCTTGCAGTTTGTGTCGAGGTTTCGTATCACACCACAGGGCTCTCATCGCATGTAGCCTGACATTTCTAGAGCAGGAAAAGGCAGCAGTGAACATTAGTGCATACATAACGTGCTGCAGATATTGTCTGGATCTCCAGATGGGTTACTTGAGGCAATTAAGAAACTCTGAGCTGGCTAGACTTCTATGACAATGACAAGCAAGAAAAAAATTCAGTAGCTTGTTGGCTTGTCCCTGCACCTCAGGCCTTTGAAGGGACAGAGGTCACTTCACAGTGGTCCTTTCCTGGACAATCTTCAAAAGATTTTGTCCCTCCTTGATGAGTTCAGCCCTGCTGCAATGATATCCTTGATAAGGAGACAACTCTATCACCAGGAAACCTCTTTTTCCAGGCTGATAGTTAAACATTTAAAGGTGTTTCATGTGTATGCAGGGTGTGGAAGAGAAGCAGAGGGGACAAGGAGAGGTGTTCGTGCAGGGCTGGTATGAGAGATTTACCCTGGCAGTGAAAAGTAAATGTGCATGACACAGTTGAAGGCAAGCTTGTGTGTTAACAGACAAACAGGAACACAAAAAGAGATGAAAAGTGAGCTAAAGAATATAAACACCAGGGAGCTGACAGCACTCAAAGACATGGTGTGATCCTACAGCAACCGCTCCACCGTCTGTGGCCACGCTGTGCTGCTGTGCTCGGCCTTGCTGGGACAAACCTGCCATAACAGGGAACACCCTCCATCCCCTTGCTTCCTGCACTGCTTTTATCTGTGTGACAGGAAGGTGCTGCAGGAGCTGGGACTCGGCACCAGGTTCCAGGAGTTGTGGCCAGCAGAATCCCCCTACACCTGCTGGCACCATCCTGGTGGATTCAGGCCTCCCTGGGAATTCATGAGGCCTGGTCCTGAGGATCTGAGTGGCTCCAACAGTGAAAGGTTTTTAAAACACTTGCAGCCAGAACTGTGGCCAGAACCTGGGAAAGCTTTGGAAAAAACTGCACTTGGGAAAGCTTTGGGCAAAAACCATCCCAGAGTCACGTCAAAATTATCTTAAGAATCCCCAAACTTTTGTAACATGTCAAGATCCAAATTAGCCATCTCTCCAGCTCAAAGCATGTGAAATCATCTCCTGTCCTTGGAAGGGGAGCACCCCAGGGAGAAGCAGATCAAGAAATCCTTAGAAGCACTAAGGAAGCCTCAGCAGGCTGCCAGCAGCAGGGATCTACCTTCAAGGGCACGAAACTTTACTGCCTGGTGTAAAGTCAGCCATAGCCCAAGTGCAGAAGCCCAGGGTCCTGATGAGCAGCTCAGGGTGGGGAGAAGCCCCCGTTCACATGCTGGTGTAAAGCCAAGAGCGACAACACCACCACAGCAGAGATGGCAGGAATAAGGTGGAAAAAACCATTTTTCATGGCCTTGACAGTGACCCAGAGTCCCACCACAAGAGGAATTGCTTTGGAAAGCACTCTGGCTGGGGATTTATGGGCGAACATGACTGTATATTTTACAGTACATTCTTATGGCCTCATCGGTCAATAATCTGCATTTAACTCAGTCCCTTCAGAGTGTGATGGGCCATAACGCTTGTGAAGCAGCTGCTACATGCTGAAATAATAATCAAGGAAGCAGAGGGCAGAGCTGATAATTGACTCTGCTAATGTGCAAGTCGGGACTTTGAGTTATTGATCAGCTGTGCTCCAGTGGCTCAGCAGGAGCCTGGTCCTCTATGCTTGGAGGTTATCAACTCAGATGTTACCAGGAAGGGGGCACTCTCTTCCCCCTACATACTGCTTTTTTGGGTTGTCTCCTATTCTGGATTTTTTAGCATTTCCCCTGGGACTGGTCTAGCACAGACCCCTGAAATTGCCTGGCAAAGCAGTTTTGTCCCCACATCCAGCCTGCTGGTGTCCCACACACTCAGATCTTCAGCATCAGGGACATAAACACACAATGCTGAGGAGACAACCACTTTCACCCCTCAGTACCTCTTTATAGCACCATCCTGGGCATAGGTACCCCTTTGAATCGATTGCTTCCTCCTTCAGGTCTTCCACCTACCTCTCCTCTTTCTGGAGTGACCTTCTTGAGCTTTGCTGCAGCTTTGGCATGTTTCTCCCTGTCCCCAGAGGCTGCCATGGCTGATCAAGGCATGTCACTGACACCTCATCCCACACCAGCACTGACCACCTGCTCTCCCATGCCCTGGCCAGTGTCAGAGCCACAGTGATAAGCTCCTTCCTCTGATGTTGGCGAGATGTCTGCAGCCACATCTTGAATGTGGACTTGCAAAAAGCCTGCCAAAAAGGGTAACTAAGTTATGTCAGGCAGTTCTTCTTTTCAGCTGGTTCACTGGTTTGTTCAAAGACTTCCATGAATGCAGGAAATGTGGTTTCCTTTTGCAGAATCTCTGCAACCTGCACCTCTAAGCAGTCTTACCCATGTAAGCTTCATGGCCAATTCTCCTAATTTGCTATTAGGCATTGCATTCATTTGCATGCATGTCAAGGAGGCCTGTAATTCTCCAGATCAGCCCAAGAGCTGATAAAAATGTGAGTAAAACATTCTCTATTTTTTCTTTCTTTCTTTTTTTTTTTTTTTAAAGCGTGTGTGGGACTCTTTTTTCTTCAATGAGAGAAATATTTCTTTTTGAGATACGGCCCTTTCATCCTCATGTTCCCCAAGACCTCTTGGCTGTACACCATCATGACCTGGAAGCTTAATGATACTGACTGGTTGCTCCAGCTCCTCCTCTCTCAGTCTCTGATGCTATTTACTCCTGGTGCAGAAAAGGGCAGGATCTGAGTAAGCACCTCCAGAGCCATCTTCATAGTGGATACTGATGTGAAAGAATTATCCAGCCTTTCAAGAACATATTTTGTTTCCTTAATTGCTCTATTTTAAGTACATGTGACTCAATCCTCAAATATTTAAGCAGACTTCCTGGTATATGGGTTACTTGGGAAATCAATATTTTTACACCTCTAGGTTTCTGCATGCTTAAACTCATTTTGATCTTCTAAGACTGGTAAAAATTGTTGTCCAATGAAGAGCACGAAAAGCTTAGCCTGAGTTGTCCAGAACCAGTTGTGAGATGCTTTGAGCAAGTGCTTTCAGAACAGTCTAAGGATTTGGTGGAGAAAAGTCAAAGAATCTTCAGTGACTGTCAGAAAAGCCATGTGCTCGTAGCTGGGGAAGGTAATTATCCATTGTAGTTCACTCCAAGAGGAGGGCTGGAGACTCTCCATCTCAACTTCTCCATCACTGCAACATTATTGACACCTAACACAAGGTATCCAAGAGAAAAGCCAAAACATTCTGGCAGCTTTGCAAGGCTAACCAAGACCCAAAAGCTGCAAGCTCTCAGTGAAAGCTTTCAAAAGGTGACTGAGAGAGATGTGACGTGTGGCCTGGCAACAGGGTGGGGAAACAACCACAATGCTGAGCTGTCTGTTAGGTGGCAGCTGCAAGTCCCACCACAAGTGACAGCTGGTGGTGCTGGCAGTCGGTGGCACGGGGTGCAAGCCTTAGCTGCTCTCCAGCTCCTGGCACGCGCAGCTGCCAAGGCTGGTCAGCTCAGTGGCCAGTGACGAGCCCCCAAGCAGCACTGTGGTGCCCAGACATGTCCAGAGGTAAGAGGTGTTGGACACTGGCCCAGGGGACACAGGACTTTGCCTGGCAGGGCAATAACCACGTGTGTTGTGAGCCCAGCCCCAGTGAGAGCCAGGGGCTGCGCTGCAGGACGCAGGCTGTGCCTCACACTGTGCCCCTCCTGACCTAATGGCACTTTCTCTGAGCTCTGGGTTGAGCAGATGCTCTTCCAGGCCTAGACAGAGCCCTGCCCAAGGCCAACAAAATACTCCACTCTTGTGATTGCTCATGAGGCTGGAGGCAATACTGATTTTCAGCTATGAACCCTTTCAGCCTGTCAGGTTCCTGCTGGTAATAATGTTGGTTTTGACCACCAGACCAAAAGCCCATTGACTCTTTCAGATGGTGATTTCTTCTAGTTCTGCCATGGTTTGGTGATTCTCAGCATCTTGAAGCAACAAACCATGGTTTTAATTTGAGTTTCTTGTAGATCTCCCTGCAGTCTTCCTCTACATCTCTTAACCAGACACCACAAAAAGACCCTCATTTCCTTGGATCACTCCTTATTCCTTTGTGGGTCATGGCTCTGGGGCCACTGTCACAGGTCTCAAACCACCCTTCTTCACTTCCTCTTGAACAAGAGTCAAAAACAGAGGCTCATCCTCTTTCATCTCAAAGGAAAAGGCTGGATTCAAGAGCCAGCTGAGCTGGTAACAGCTATTGGACTCCAGGTGGAAGTCTGGCACTCCTCCCTGCCCACCATCCTACCTCTCTGAGGGGAGGATGGCACAGGTTGCACACCCCAAAATCTCACTGCAGAGTCCAAGCATTGCTTCCACCAGATGTCCAATGGACTCTGCTTCCCCTCTGTCTGCAGAAGAGGAGCAGGATAGCTCCCAGTTCACCCACAGCCTGCTGGATGGTGTGGGATGTGCCTGCGTTCCTGACAGCACTTCTCATTTTTCCATGTTGACTTTGCAGCCAAATTTATCTATTGCCAGATGTTGCTTACCTTGCTGAGTCTGCAGCTCATGCAGGTGCCAGATTTTCATATGGATTCGTAGCAAAAAGTTGACAGGCCTCTTGCAGGTTTGCTGTTGCTGGCAGGGTGCTGAGTTGCAGCAAGGGAAACAGGAAGGCTCTTGTTCCACTCGCTCCCATGATGCATGAAAATCTAAGGAAAAGCCAGGCAGGCAGGAAAGTGATGGCTCCATATGGAGGTTTAGGATGCCAGGGGTCAGCTCTGCCACTCAGAGACGTGGAAGATGGGGATTTTGAAAAGAAAAATGGCATTTTTACAAGCATCAGGAAAATTCTTTCCAAATGCCCGTGCCAGCTGGACAGAGCCTTGCCTGGAAGATGTGTAGATACAGGGCCTGCAGCAGCAGGCAGCAGATTTGCAAGGCAGAAGCCACAGCGTGGGTGTTGTTGCCCCCCCCCACTTCTCATGAAAAGGAGAAGCTGCTTCTCTGCAGGGCTGGGAGGTGACACATCATGGTGGCTTGGGGTTCCTGTTGCATCAAAACCTTCCTGCTCCATGTTGCAATTGCTTTGCCCACCTTCAGTGTGCAAACAAGCCCTGCCACCCATGGCCAGTGGCCAGCTCCCCTCTCTGCAGGGGGACATGATCTGGGAGTGCAGCACTGCAGTGACAAAGGCAAATCAGACCAGGGGCTGCATCCACAGGGACACTGCCAGCAGAAATACAGATGTGATTGTCCCACTCTCCTCAGTCCTTTTCCAGAGCACACCTGTCGTCCTGTATCTTCTTCTGGTCCTCACAACACAAAAAAAAAGATGTTGACGGAGTGGAAAGGGGCCAAAGGAGAGCTACAAAAATGATCAGAGGGCTGGAGATCCTTCAGTATGAGGAAAAACTGAAGTAATTAGGTCTTTTCTTCCTGGAGAAGGCTCAGGGAGGAACCTCATCACAGTTTTCCAGGACCTGAAGGGTGACTACAATTTAGACAGAGGTTCTCTCTTCACAAGGAGCCACATGGAGAGGGTACAAGTTGGGTGCAAGTTGTAGGAGGAGAGATTTCTTCTTGATATAACAAATACGTTTTTTACAGTGAGAACAATCAACCACTGGGATGACTCCCCAGGGATGCGGTGGAGCTTCATCGCTGGATTTCAAGATGCGACTGGACAGGGTGCCAGAGAATCTCATCTATACTCTCCTGTGAAAGGTTGAACCAGATGATCTTTCAAGGTTTCTTCTAGCCTGAGCTGTTCTGTGCTTCTGAGACTGGTCCCAGCTTCCCCCCAGCTCCTTGCCCCTCCTGACCCCTGTGCAGGCCCCCTCCCGTGCATTTCTCCTGCTCTCAGGGACAGTGCCTCCATCCATCCCTCCTGGAATTCCCCCCCTGCCTCCTACTAGGGAGAATCATGGCTGTGCCTTGACCAGACAGCACATGTCCTTGACAGGAGAAGCATTGTCTCTGCTTGCAGACCCCTTTTCTGCTTCTTCTGCAGAAGAATTCGGTCCTTTGCTTCTCCTCTCACCTCCTCCTGAAAAAGCAGAGAATGAAAGGGGAGACAAACCTGCCACCTTGTTGTCCATAATCAGAAGGGTGCAGGGAGTGCAAGAGGATGTAATTAAGAATGCACTTGAAGGATTTTGGATATCCCACCCACATCTCCATTCAGCTCTTGGATGCAGAGTGTCATTTATCCTAATCTGTGCCTTTGCACTTCGCAGCAATCACCCTTCGCATGAGATCACACAACTCCTACACCCACAGCAGCACACAAATCACCAGTCCCAAGCCTGTCCCAAATAAATCACAGCTAATCTACTTATTGTAGAGGAAGAGCCACAAATCACCCCTAGACCAAAGGGAGCAGGGAAGTGTAGAACATGCCCAACATGGAAACACAGACTGCAGCTACAGGGCAGCTCCCAGGATTGGAGGGATGGTGTTGGTGGTTACCAAATGTGTGTGTACACATTCCCACTGCCCAAAATGCCCTGCCTGAATTTGGAAACAGCTCCCCTCCAGCTCAGCAAGGAACGTTTCTACACTGGAACTTCTGACCTCTGCCATATCAACAGGCACCAGATGTGGGGATACTGTTCTGGATGCTTCATCCCACACTAAGGCATCTGCAAATGGGATGGAGGCAGAAATGTCTGATCCAAAACTGAATCAACTGCCTCAATGGTTCACAACAAGTTTTTGGTCTTAATCCAAAAACTAAAAGCTGGACAGTCCAGAGTGCCTTACCAGCCTGCTAACGAAGCAAGTGCAGCAAGGAGAGAAATATGAATCCCATTTTTGTGCCAAAAGTGAATTCAATTTTATAGAGAAACTGCATATTCAGTACAGCACATCCAGTGATCTCTCAGCTCCAGTCTGCTTTTTTCCTTCCCTAACAGGATTTTCCCAGCATTACTTACCTCATCAGCCTTTCATTGGGACTAAGCCAGGAATCCCAGACAATCTGTCCTGTTGCCTCCAAACAACTTTCTGTCTGTCACTAACAGGTCTGCAGCATCCATATGTCCTGCAGCCTTCAGTGCTAAAAACAGTCTTAATCTTCTTCCTCAACACCAGTTATCAGAATATCTGAGGCAGAAATAGATGCTAAATTTCAGATCATTAGCAGAAAACAGAACCAATTATGAAAAAAATAGCCAAGAGTAAGAGATCTTGCACTGGATTAAAAATAGATTAGATTGGTCTTATCCATTCTCATTGCTTCAAGTGAGCATGCAAACTGCAGGCTTTGCAAGGTCAAAGGGGAAATGTGTCTGGCTTGGGAGCCAGCAAAGCTGCTCTGTGTGGGGATGTACTCACCTGGCTCAGGTCTGAAGCACAGAGGAAGGTGTGGCAGCTCCACAGTTTGTGTCGTGGGCCTGGGATGCCTCGCAGGGGCACCGGGACAAGCCTGGCTGGAGAGTGGGCAGGCTTGGCTTCTGCACTGGGTGCCCATCTCTGCTGGGCATGTGGGGCCAGAGGTCTGAGGAGGCAGCAAAAGGGGGACAAAAGTTGCTTTTCCCATGCAAACCTGTTCAACATTTTGGTCTCTGACATAGGTCATGGCCTCCTCAGAGATTTGAAATCACCTGAGAAGAAAAGCTGTCCATTAGGCTCCCCTCAGTGGTTTTGCTGCAGGAATGCAACATCCTTTGACAGCATCCTTTCCTCACACCTGGAAAAGCTTGGAGCTGAAAACCACCACCAAAGGAGAGGCATAACTTCTGCCACCGCTGATGTGCCCTTTTGATGGTACCAGCGTGGCAGGCATTGACTAAACAAAAAATCTGTCCCAAAGCAGGGAGGAGGAAGAGGAGGAGGAGGAGGAGGAGGAGGAGGATGAGGAGGAGGAGGGGAGGATGCCAGCAAAGCGAGTGTGGCTCTCAGCAAGCACAAGGAACAACCGAGTCTCTGGGAGGTGAAGTGTGTCTTCCATCTCCCTGTCAGAGGAAATTTTGAGGAAGAATACTTTCCAGCTGTAAGGGAACATTGAAGCTCAGTAGTGCTGGGGGACAATTTCAGCTGCTGCTGTTCCCCTACAAAGGATTCGGGCTCCAGCACCAGGTTCACCATCTGTGACCATCACCACCCCAGGGCAGGCGAGAACCCCCTGCAGCCACAGCTGGCCTGGTGGGTGACAAGCAGGGGGAAATAGTTCATCTGGACCCAAGCAAGTCAAGAGTTTCCACATTAAGATGGAACATTGACATGAACATTACATGAAGATGGATTGTTTAAATGCCTTGAGAGTTTATTTTGGCTGGGACAAGCACAAGGCCTCAGAGAAGGGAACAAAAAAAAATTAGATACAATTTCCATGAGGATTATTTGTTCTGCATCATCTCAACAGAGTCCCAGAGCAGTATTAGCACTAGGCTTTAGTTCATTTTTTGGGCTCTGCAGTGCTGCTGGGAAATTCTTAGAAGGGGTTCTACAAATATGCACCTCTCCAAATAAAAAGCTGGAAGACGATGCGAAATAAAGAGGGAATAAGAACATGGGAAGTTTGCATGAAGAAGAGTAGCTGCAGCTTGGCTACACAAGAGCTTCATCTATTCCAAGTACAGTAAATGGAAATAAAACTCTGAGTCAAACCTTATTTGTCCTGTTAATTCAGCTAAGAATAAAGTCACAACACAGAGGAGAGAAAAAGATATACAAAACAGTCTTAAACAGCTTAAACTAAACCAAATCATTTAGCAGAACACACTTACAATAAAAGCAATTAGCATGCAAAATATTAAGAACCTATCCTGTCTTTAAAATATCTACAGGCCACAAATAGAGATGCACAAAAGACAGATTATGAGCAAACCTCAACCTCTTATACCATCACTTCTCAAATTAATTATCTGATAATCACCATGGCATTCATTTACAAAATAAGTACCCCATTTAAAATTAAACCCGCACGTAAATAGAAAAAAAAGTTAATTAACAACACAATAAAGTACCCAGCAATGTAAAAACTCTGCTGACTCCACTCCCCAGCAGTGGCAAGAATCTGATGGAACTTGGTGCTGAACTCTCAAATTGAGGCACTGGGGCCTACACTTCTGGCAGCAAAGCAGCACATGCTGTCATAAAAAATAAGTTGCAAGTTTGTCAGTGACAAGGAAGCACAAGAAAACCTGGATCCCTCTTCAGTGCAGCTTATCCTTATTTCTACCTCCATCAAATAAAGCACATAAGCATCCATGGAAATCACAGGCTTGCATCTTGAGCTGAATAGGGATAAGCAAAGAACATGCTTAAATATTTTGCAGAATTAGATCCACAATCTTAATTTCATACTGCAGTAATTCATTCTCTGAAAAATCTGTTTCTATGGAAACTTATTTTGGATCCAGCAGAGAGATTTTCCCTTTGATTCTCACTATTAGAGTCAGTCTTTTCTCTTGTCTCTTTCTCTAGAGATATTCTAAAAAAACAGATTTCCTATTTCTTTGCCTGTTTCACAGCAAACCACTATCTCTAAGTTCCCTCATTTGTTAAGCAGAAAAAATCCTCAACTATCTTATTGTGATACTGTGAAGTCCTTGAATGCTGTGGAAAAAGAAAGGATAATGGATAATCTAAAAGCTTCATCTTGCCTAGTGGCCTACAGATTAACATGATTTACTGTACTGAAAGGGAATTCTAATGCTTTTAAAAGCACATTTAGGAAAAAACCCAAAACTGTTTGCCAGCCCTCCCTGTGCCCTGGCTAGGTGTGCTGTCCTTTGTGGGGGAGGAGCAACAGCCCTTCATGGAAGGTGTGGATGCTCCCCAGGTGTACACAGCAGCAAAATTATGTTTTTGTCTTTATTTCCTGATAACTCACTCCTCTTTTTGCTGTCTTGGCTGCTCTGATCATCGTGCAGCTGTTACATACACCTGGCTATTCTCACATGAAGGTTTTGCTTCTGAGTGACAGTGGTCTGCTCAGAACCCCATCGTTCCATACGTGAAGCTAAGACTGGTTAATTTTTGCCACCACATCTCACTTTACAGTCACCTACACAAACGTCATCCCCTGTTTTGTTACCCAGCCACTCAGTCTCATAAAACCCTGTGAATTTCATCAGAGTCAGCCCTTGCTGCTAATGCCTTGATTAACTTAATATTATCTTTCTTTGTTTAGCAATCATCCTCTTTTCCAGACCACTTCTGTGTTCGTTGAGCAGCACAGGTCTCATGGCTGGTGACCTCCCTTTTCTGTCAGAACCACTTACTTTCTTTTCTGCCTGGTATTTTTATCAAATAGCTCAGCCCTGCAAGGAGCTGCCAGTTTTGTCCTGTCGTTACTTAGTTTCTGTAATAACCATGGACATTGTGGAGCCTCTTTTGGCTCCACACAGACTACAGCCACGAGATTTTTCCCATTCACATGCTGACCCCTTCAAAGAACCTAACAGATCTGTGAGCCTTTTTCAATAGCCAGACCATTTCTTTGCTTAGTGCAGAGGTCAATCCTCCCTGCAGGTGCCTGAGATTTCTCATGTCTGCCTGGTCAAGTGCAGCGTCTTGCACAGACATCCAAACCCCTGAATACCCACAGGAAGCTTACAACAAACTCCAGCCTCATCCTGGGACCCAAAAGCCTTGTGTTAGTGAAGAGTATAATAAATATCCCTTTAGACATTAGCTCTTCAAGACAATTCAGATCCTTCCCCAAGAGAATCTCAAGAAGATGCCATCGTCCAGTATCAGCTACCAGGCTCCCAGGTCACTGCTTCTGGATTAATGACTCCATCCCAAGGAGCCTCTGGGTCTGTCCCAGAATATCCTTGTCAGCTGTCTTGCTCGAGTTCAATTAAATGCCCAAATGATAGCACAAAATGAACAACACCTAACCTCCCATACCTTTGCCTCAGCTGGAGAACGCCCCAAATTGACGTTCATGCTCCGAGACCAAAGAGCAGGATGACCTTGCATTGCCTGCACAGGATGTGTGCCCTAAAACGTGGGCATGGAACACCAGGACAGCCTGCTCAGGCTTTCTCTCCAAGCACAGCTTCCCAAGGACAGAAAGCAGGGACACTGTGCCACGCTGAGAGTTAGCCTGTGACATCCCCCCTGTCCTTGCTCCCTGTCTCTTCAGACCTTCAGTAATTCCTCTCTGAATTGCCTGCCTCTCCTAACACCGCCAGGCAGCAGCGAACGTCCCACTCCATTAAGCCTGTGAGCCACTGGCTGGATGATATCTGACTTGCATCCGTTTGCAATTTAAAACGGGCATTTGCTTCAGATCAAAGCAGCGGCGGCAGCAGGAGCAGAAATTAGCATCTCGCAGCCTCTCTCTCCCTGGTTTCATTGCCACAGTGTGTCTCCCTCATTACCAGGGAAATGAAATGTCTTTACAGTTCAGGCTGCCTCTGCCTTTTTATCCCGCGGCCACCGCGTGAGGCATTGCCGCCGCGTTTAACATCGATTGGTCATGGCCCTTCTCTTTCAAACGGGACAGCGGACCTCTCCTCCCTATTAGCATCCCACGAGGGGGCTGGGAGGAGTCACAGACCCTCCCGGTATGTCATACAGCTTCCAGCATTCACCCATTAATTCCCTCATGCTTAAAATAATGATAGAACCAGTGTTCTCCCTCCAGCAGGTCAATTTTCACACTTAGTCGACAGCCCTAGAAAGGAATGTTCCTCTCACCCCTACATGGAGTAGGTACAGCACAGGTACACACATTCATCGTGTCAGTCCCACACCACCACTACCAGAATCTTTTCTGGGGAGTGCAGCTGGCTAAAAGGACACTGAGCTGGTTCCTCCTGCCGGCTGTGGCAGCAAACCGAGCCAGATTCCACCCCACCACCTCTCATCATCCTTCACACCTCGAGCCTGACAGGTGAACTGCTTCTGCCCTGCAAAGCATTACTCCTTTCCTGCCCTGTGCAACTGCAACTATAACAATAATTACATAAAGCCATATTATCCTCTGGAAGAAAAGAGGGAGGAGCAGGTGATTTGAGAAGGATCAAAAAAAAATCCAGCAGCAGGCAGATCCAATGGAGCAGTTTCTTAATGGCTAAGGAAGGTTCAGAGTTCTATTCTGAACTGGTTCTGCTTTGTCTAAGTCGCCCAAGGCCAAGGCCAAAGGATACACAAAACAGGCAGGGGCTGCAGGAGCCAGCTGGAATGCAAAATGGCATAAAGTGAGACCAAAGCACATAATAAAAACTGCTTCTTTTATTTCCAGTTTTTAAATATTTTATCACAGGAAGAAAACTGAATGTCGGATTTCAAAACCAACTCAGAGTTAATAGGAAGTAATGAAGAGATGCTGCTTGAGAGGGGGCATCCCAGGAAAACTCCAGGTCATTTGTTTGGAATAATTTATCAAAAATTCAGCAACCTTCCTCAGCAGCCTTGCACATCCTGGCAGTCAAGGACAGCATTCTGCTCTTGAGCCCCCTGCTCCAGAGCAGCAGGGCAGGCCAGGAAACCCTGAGCCATCAGCTACAAACGATCTCCTTGCTTGCAAACCACTTCCCTCCACTCCTGCACAGCAACCAGCTCATCACCCACCCTCCCTCTTGCCAAAAAAGGTCCTCAGTGCAGGTGAGCCACTGGTGTGATCCTTTGGCCACTGCATGTTGGATAAATCACTGAGCACAGGCTTTTTTCCTGCCCAAAGGCAAGGTGCCATAAGAGCATTCCAGGAAGGATACACAATGCAGGGGTTATATTCCCATCCATCCCACCCTCACGTCATCCATCCAAGCTGCAGGAGTGTGCTGCTCTCCCCTTGCCTTACAGTTTCCATGCCTTCCTATGAAAACCTTCCACACACAGCACAACACTTCTGTTTCTATAGCCCCATGCAACCACTTCCCAGTGGATCAATTCCTCATGGACCAAGCCCTGCATTGCCCTGTAACCCTTTTAAACTGCTTTAAAAACCTGTGAAAGGACCCTGGATCTCCCTGCCACATGCTGCCCTCACACAGGACATTCATTCCCTGGGCAAGGGCACATGTGGGGAACAGGGTGCAGCACGGGCACTGCTGTGCTGCTGCACTGTTTTCTCCCCTTCAGGTGGGGAATGGAACAGCTAAATATATATTTTATCAGCTGTTCTAATTTATATCACAAGCTGAATTTGAACAAAAGGTGTTGATGGAGATGGGTAAAGCAGCAAAATCTACCCCCTCCCCCTGTCCCACCAAGCACACACATCTCTCTCCCTTCTCATACATTTACCTCAGCTGACAGAATTGTTCTCTTTAAAATCAGGACTGTTTTGGAGCTTTTGCTGTGATAAGTTACAACTCATGGAAAAAAAATACATCTTAAACATTTAGCTGAAAGGTTTGGCAGTGACCCAGCAAAGCCAGAAGAAAAAAATAGAGTAAAAAGCCCACCGCTGCAAAAACACACATTCTCCTTGCAGATCCTTTCATCAAGGCCCTAGGCACACTTACAAACTTAAATTAAAACCTCTACACCTGCATGAATGGAAAGTTGCTACTAATGGAGCTCTGGTTAACTGAGCAAAAATGGCACAGAAGAAGAAAGTGCCCTGTTGATGGAGAAACCTCCCTTTCTTTGCCCACCTTTTTCTCCCAGTCCACCAGACACAAAAATCTCATCTTGCAGCAGGCTGCAGCTTTTTGTGTGCAGGTCAGATGGCATAAAAGATGCCTCCACAGACCTGCCATAGGCTCCTGAGGTGGCTGAGTGAGGGGGACAGCACAGTTCTGGGGAGTGCACCAAACCCAGGTCACTGAGAGAGCTCACACAGCTTTTGGAGATTGACCCACACATGTGACTGCTGCAGTAGGGTAGGGGCTGTCTCCAGCACTCTGGTAATGAGTAGCAACCTAAATAATTCAGATTTTTGACTAGAAAGATGGTCTTGATGAGGTTCATGCTGAGCCACATAAAGAATGGGCTGTCAAGCCATCTATTAGTAGTTTGCTGTGGTAATATCTGAGGAGGTCTGAGACACCAAGTGAGGCAAATAGGGCAAAATTATATTTAAAAAGAAGTGGAAACTGAACACAATCTTTTTAACTGTAATCCCCAGGGAGATACAGGGACAAAGTACTTAAAAGTACTAAAAAGAATGCAAGAAAAAATCCAACCCACTACTTTTTTGTTTATTTTGAACAAAACCAAAGCAGACCTACCTATCTCCCTTGCAATAAGACTGAAAACCTTGTGGGAAGGGATAAGCAGCAGGCATCATATATTCCTGACTTTACCAAGGTTTCTGGAGTAGGCTCCCAAGGTATTCTTGGGCAAACTAAGGAAACAATCCAAATGAAAACCAGGATAAACAGCACAAAATTAGCTGATAAGCCACATGCACAGATTTATTGTTAACAGTTGATAGTGAAAAGCAGCTCCTTCTTTCCTTTCCCATGCCCTGGCACACCTCACCTACATCTCCTTTCCATATCCCCTAAACACAAGCCAGGCACCAGGTGGCCAACTCACACTGCAGCCTTCCCTTGGTGTCCTGCCTCCTCTCCTTCATCCACCCACCACTTTCCATGAAACCTGTAGGAGTTTAATATCCCGGGAGCATCTGCTTCTCTGTCAAACAGACGGAAACCGGCCCGGGAGTTAAAGCTCTATCGAGACGGGGCTAAGACAGACAGCAGGATCTTCCACAAACTGGTGCTGAAAGCTGTTCAACACCCCCATGAAAACAGGGCCTCAGATAGGAAAAGTCAACAGCCTGAACACACAGTGGAGACACAACTTGCTAGACAGCAAATCTGCAGGAGAGGAGCCCGATGATCGCGAGCCAAGCACAAACAGCGCCGCGCCGTCACAGCAAAGAGAAAATCAAACATCCTACTGGGATGTGTAAACGGGACATAACCCACCAGGCGGGGGGGAAACCTCTGCAGAGAGCCCCACGTGCAGCTCTGAGCACTCACGCTGTGGGAGAGGCAGCTGGGGTCAGGGCAGCAAAGGGAAAAGCTGCACGGGGTCCAGAAAACATCCTGCAGGGAAAGACTGAGCGAGCTGGAACCAGCCAGCACAGGCAGAGGTGGCTGAACAGGGAAACAGGAGCAGATGTGTGCAAAAACTGCATTTTCAAGGGACTGAAGCACCTGCAAGCTCTTCAGGATAAAGTCAGGCAGCTTTTCTAATTGCAAAGAAAGTGAAAGAACAGATCATCTGGAGGGGCTGTGGTGTCTCCAAATCTCTCTGTGGTCACAGGAAGCAGGTTTGTAAGTGTCTGCTGTGGTTTCTATAAAGCTACTTTTGTCTGAGGACAGTGCTTAGAGTGTTGCCTTGATACCTGACCTCACAACTCCCTGGGACCACATCCCATGTTGCACAATTAGAGGTGGAATATCCCTTGGCTTATCAGGACTGGATAGAAATCTGCTTTCTTCTATGCATCAGCCAGACACTCTTCAGGCAGCAGAGCTCCTCAGCCTTGAAAAGGTGAGCCTGAGCTGGATTCCAGAGTACAGAGGAGCTGCCCCACAAGCACACACATGGCTTTTTTTTATTACGTGGGACAACCTGGATGTGTCTAATGCCAGGTCCCAGCTGTGCAGCTTCCTGACCCACAGACAGCCCAGGTACCAGGGGCTGTCTTCTCCTTCAGCAGAAGCAAAGGAAGGAGCTGGAAACTTTGTAGGCTCATCTCTGAGATGGTTTGGTGTCCACATCTTCCTTCTGGGATCCAAGACTCCATGCCAGTCCTTTACTGGGTCAACAGGATTTGTTTTTTTTGCAGACAGCTGTGCTTCCTCTGCTCTGGACTTTCTTCAGGCCCAGCCAGCCTTGCTCAGTCCTCATGTTCCTGTGACAGGTTTTGTGATGAAGACCCATTTCATTTTGGAGATGATGCTCTTTGGGCACAGGCACTCTCAGAATGTGAAAACAGCAGTGTCCAAGAGCTTCCCCAGCAAAGAGTGGGCAAAGGCAAGGGCGATGACTTAAATGGGACACCAATATTCCTCTTCCAGTTCTACCACTGGTTTTTAGCCTGGATACCAGATAGATTTTTGTCAAGACATCTAAAATTAGTAGAAATGTGGTACTTTTGTGTCACAGCACAGAAAGAGCTGGTTTTTCCCTTATTACTGCAGAGGAATAACATCACTTCCATCCACAGTGGGAGGTGCATACTGCAAGGACCTCCAAATGTACCACAACAAACAGAGCGGGAAATGGGTGAGTACCTCACCTAAAAGACAGAAACATTTGTTATGAAAACCCCATTTGCTTAGTAATTCCAAAGCTGCCTCATTCCATCAAAAACAAACACACAATTTCAAGGATTTATTGCAAGACCTGCTACAAAACAATAAAAAGCCCCACTGCAAGTACTCAGTCCTCCTCAGCTCTGCTCCTCCAACTTACATCTGCCTCTACAGACCAGCTAAGTTTTCTTGGCCTCTTCATTCCCTTCCAGTTCCATCATCCACCCTGTGTTGCCCTTCTTGCTTTTCCTGAATTTGCAGTACCAGCAGAAGACAGCAAGGGCCAGGAGAAGGATCAGAACCAGTGGTGAGTATAAGATGAAGTTCAGCAGTGGTGGGGATGAGCAGATCCTAGACAAAACAGTTGACTCTGAAGGAAAAAAGAAATAAAATGTGAGGCCCCAAGCTAGTTTGAGTTTCTCACTCCTATGTGCTATTTTCTTAACACTTTTCCCTCAATCTTCAACAGCTACCAATTTTTAAGAATTCATACAGGCTACCTGAGGAGAAAGGGGAGAGAAACCAGGTAATTTGTCTCAATTTCTTGTCTGGGGAGGTCAGGTAAGGCCCTAGCTTGTTCATCTGAAACATCCCAACAGAAACAGCTCAGTTCTTCTGCTGACCTCTTCAGATTGGGCTCAGTAAGGAAAAGCAACACACCCTGCCTGACACCAGTGACAGTGGGATGAGGCAGAAGTCTGTCAGAGGCTGCACCACTAAGCAAGATGGGATAAGAGGAAAGCTAAGGAAACCAGATCAAGAGGTCCCTGTCCCCCCAGACACCTGCCCCTCCTTGTTACTGCTGATCTGCTATTGTATTTCATCCCTACTGAGCTGCAGGCAGCTGTGAGCACCATCCTCATCCCTGGCAGCTCCTGCACAACAGCTCCCCAGCTGAGGTGGAGGCTGCTGGGTACTTCAAAGATACCTGCATCACTGGAGGAACATACATGCACACACATGGCCATCCCTCCAAAAGAAAAAAAAAAATTAAAAAGAGAGGGAGAAAGAAAAACCACCCAGCTAATCTTCTGCCTTTTGTGAAAACCATGAAAACCACTTGGCAAAACACTTATTCAAAAATTGGAGGAGAATTTACTGCCAGTCACTGAGCAATTTTAGCAATGGTTACTCCACCAGTAATGGGTAACAAGAGATAGAGGGAGCTGATGAAGGAGAAATCTTGCGTGCTAGAGAGCTGTGATGGATAACAGCAGTAACACAACAGCAGGGGGGAAGAAGTGCTGTCAGTCCCTCTCTGTGCAATTAAATCCAGATTAGCTCTGCTCTAGGTGCAGAATCATGAGAGCAGGCCCCATGCCTGGCTGTGGGAGTAGCAGGCAGAGGGGAGGGCTCTGCAGGGTCACTCTTTCCATGCTGGTCAGCTCTGGGAATTGCTGCAGAGGCCATAGCTCGTGTAGGCACTGAGGCTGGCTTCAGGCATGGCAGCTGAAGGCGAGCACAAGTGCAAGAGCCTCTCAGCTGGGTGCATCATGGTTGATTTCACAGTTTATATTTTTTCCTCCACATGGGTCATCTGAGCCTCCTATTTTCCCAAAGCAGCAACAACTCCTGCCTATTACCTTCCTAAAAACGCTGCATGCACCTGACTGAAAAAGTAAATTTCCTTTTATTTACTTAATCTTCTGCATGCAGAATCCAGTCCTACCTTTGCACCCAGCGTGCACCCCCACTCACCCCAAAGCAAACAGAGGCTGTTTTTAGAGTCCTCAGTCCAGACAGACTTGCCAGAGAAGTCACACCAAGAATTCTCCCCGCAAAACATTTAGGTCCTGGCCCCAGCATGGCTATGGGGAGACAGCCAGGCAGGGCCATCAGCCCCTGGCAGCCAGCAGCGTTACCTGGAGGGATGGTGGTGAGCTGGGTGTACCCCGAGCACGCCGAGGCTCGCAGAGCCCAGTCCTTGCCCTTGCCCTGCTGCTGCCATTCCCGCAGCTGGCAGTAATACGCCCCAGCATCTCCCCTCTGCGCGCCGCTCAGCGTCAGGCTGAAGTCGCCAGCGGAGGGGCGGCGCAGGTGCAGCCTCGCTGCCCGGCGCTCCTCGGGGTACTCCACGGTGCCATCGTGCCGCAGGGTCAGCAGGGCGCTGTCACGGCCACTGCTCTTCACCTGGAACCAGGCGGCCGAGAGGCGTGAGCCGGGCAGGAGGGCGCCCTGCAGCCGGCAGGGCAGCGTCGCCGCCTCGCCCTCCCTCGCAGAGATGCTGCGGTTGGTTTTCTCCATCTGCAGCTCGCTCTCTGGGGGAGAGTGCAAGTAGAAAGAGATGTTGCGGTGTTGTACAGCTGTAAAAACATTTCTGCCTGCACCCACAGGCTGATAGGAACCTTCTGGAGAAAAGTGTGAGGGATTGGAATGGCCTCCCACAGGCCCCTTGCTCCTGTGGACTCATTCTTCCTGGGGTGTCATGTCCCCACCTTGCCCATCATCTCTGCCCCCTGTGCAATAATGCTTCCTACCCCCTCCAAATAAGTGATAAAGGCATTTTTTGGACCAAAAGCTATTTAGGAAGCTGGAATTCTCTGATGCACTTTATTTAGGGCTGGAGTGATCCACTTTATTTATCCTCTTTATTGAGAGAGAGAAGAACTGAGCCAGGGAGACCCATCATGCACCCCAGAGGTGCAGTGATAAAGGTGAGAGCAGCTGAACCTCCAGTCTTGCTCCTTAGCAGCAATGTGCTGCAGGGTAAGGAAAACCAAATGTTTTCCTTCAGGATGCTCACGAGCACGAGGTAGGGGCATCTTCTCTATTCACAGTATTGTACAACCACCCAAGTGCACCAGGTGTTGGAGGGAAAAGAAAAAGGCCACAATTCACTTTGTCATGAAGCATTCGACTACATCTGCCAGTAGCAAAAAATAGCAGCTCAGCTGGTTTGGGAGGATGTGGTAAATCTTCCTAATTCCCTATTTCCCTTTGAGAGGCACTGACAACTCCTGTATCCCTAAGCCTCTGATCCAACACAGGAGCTGCTGCTTTTCCTAAGCCTTGCCAGCTTAGGAGAGGCCTGGCAGGGGCCTGTCATAAGTTGATCCAACCTTCTCCAGCAGCACCTATACGAGGGATAACACCTGCTCACCTGAGAGTTTGAACTTCAGCGTGGTCCTTCCCGATGTTCCCTCTCCAAGCTTGTACCAGCCATCCACCAGCCAGAGCCATTCCTCTACCACGCAGTAGTACCTGCCCCGGTCCCCGAGGTTTGCGGACAGAATCTGCAGCTGGAATACGCTGCTGGACACCCTCTGGCTCAGGAACCGGGACTTTTGTGCAGGAGAGCTGAATTCAGACCCGTACTCCAGTATGCTGCTGTAGTTGGCCCTGACGATTTGCAGGGGCTTTGCATCTGCCAGAGGAGGCAGGAGGTACCAGGTCACAGCAAACTGCGAGTTATTCTGGGCAAACACAATCCTGCACTCAATGGCTGCGCTACCGCTGGCAATTTCCACAGAGCTGTCTTTCGCAGCAACCTGAAGCTTGCTTTCTAAAATGGAGAAACAAAACAATCATGCCAAGTGCAGTTGCCAGTACAGGGATACTGACAAGGAGAGGAGTAAAGCTATCCTGAGAGAAACACACTGGAAGAGGAGTAAGGAAGAGGGTGCACAGAGGACAAAGGCTCATTAGGGGATGCTGGAGCAGAGGGTGGAGGAAGGAGGGAAAGAGCAAAGCCACACACCCTTGTTCAAACAATAGCAGAGAATCACAGCTGGGTGTTACTGGGCAGGAGAGTAGCAGAGGAGGTGCCTTGGAGACCAGGAGCAGGAATAGGGGATGGAGGCAGCCACTGTGCTGGAGCTTGGGGGCAAAGCCCCTGTCTGAAGCAAATGTGTGTGTCTACCACTGCTCCCATCAGCAGGCTCACACATACATGACAAAACCAGCCCACAGCTTTGGAGACTGTGAACAAGTGTCTTTTATCTCAGAGAGACTACAGAGCCTCTGTGGGTTTCACTGACAGCTGCCATCTCAGGTGTTTGCTGTGGTTATTAATCCAGAACCACACGACAGAGCCCTGCACACCCCCTGTGATCACACCCAGTGATTGCTCAGTGCTGTGCAGTTCAGGAGAGCAGGGGGATGGTGCTGCCTGCAGCTCTGCCCTCAGCAGAGGGAAATTCTCATCCTGACGTGTCTGTGCTGCTCCTGCTTTGAGGGAACCTCTTCCCACACTGCATCACCTGTTGCTGGAACCTCTCCTCCAGCAGTGAAAGGGCTGCAAATCCATATCTTCAAAGGTCCTCCAGCCTCCCCTGCATGCTCAGCAGTCAGGGGAAGGAATACACACAGGTATGCACTCTTGGGTAGGGAGAAATTACTCAGCAGGAGGCACCATCAGGGTTTTAAGGGACTGTAGGCTGAGTTTCCATTCTTAGCACTTTCCTTGCATACGAGCTGAGCAGCAGGACACCCTCTGCCACAGGGGCTGGGGACAACTGAGCTCCCTTAAGGCTCAGCTCCTGGGCACTGGTTTGGGGACAAGCAGCAGAGGACACACTGAGATGGTCCCTCAGAACGTCTCAGACCCCTGCCCTTGGCCACAGGCTCAGCAGGGCACTCTCCTTTCCAGTCCTCTCCCAAGGGATGTGATGGCAGCAGGTTGTGGAGAGGGCTTGGGGACAGGAGGGAGCTGCGGCTTCTCCCACAGGGGCTGAGGGGGATGCTGCAGGAAAAAGCTTGCACATTTCCCCTTCCTTCAAGCATTTCTTCTCAAAACTCAAACAATCCCCTTCAGAGGCCTTCACTGCCTCTCTTGAGACTGGTCAAAGCAAAATACCCAACTGGTATCTCTTTACATCCCTGTAAAGGCTCTGTCTCTTCATGAAATCTGCCAACAAAACCTCTCTGCTTATCCTTTTCTCTTTGCACCCCATTACTCTTCCTTCACTCTCCAGACAAATACATTTTCACCTAAAGTTTGGCAGTTTCCTCCACAGAGGTACTTGCACAAGTCCCAGTATCTGCTTACCCATCCCAGAGCCAGCTCTGTGGAAGCACAAATCTTCAGAGGGGGATGCTGGAGATACTTAAAAGCCATCTGGAGATGGTTCTGGGCAGCCTGCTCTAGGTGGCCCTGCTTGCACAGGGAGCTGGACCAGGTGGCCTCCAGAGGTCCCTGCCAATCGCCACCATCTGTGTTTCTGTGACAGGTAAACTGACCACACTGGATATAATAAGACACTTAATACCAAGGATACCACTCAGCCAGTCAGGGAAGTGCCAGGGGACCAGGGGGCAGGCAGGGTCCTGCTTGAGCATAGCCTAGCCTGACACCCACTGGGGCAGAAAATGCTCCAGAGAAGGAAAAGCTACTAGATCTCAGAGAGGAGGCACAAGAACCACTGCCTTGAGTGTTTGATTTTGATGAGGAAAATTGCTGTTACACTCAGAGATCACCTCAAGAGGAAGCAGAGCACTTGCTGCAAAACCTCTTTGTTTTAGCTCCAGGTCTCCTCTCTCTCTACTGCTAAAGATCATTTACCAAAAGGGCAGAGGAGCTGCCTGCCTCTTCCTTTCTCACATAAAGCCATGGTGCTGTTTCCCTTTCATTTTCAATTTAATTAACCAAGCACCTCACAGCCTGTCTCCCTGTGAACCTTGCCTGCTGGCTCTTGGCTTGCTCCTGGCCCAGGAGCAGTGGAGCAGGCACAGGGACACAGCCCATGTGGGCTGCTGGCCTGAGGGACACGAGGTGAAAATGCCCACTCCAGGGTGGGGGAAGCAGCTGCACTGAGGGGCTCATGGAGCACTAATTATGAGATCCCACCTTAGATATTGGAAATGGAGAAGATCTGTCCTCCTTCCCTGTCTGTTATAACCTGGAGATGGTCCACAGACCACAGCAACATGTAAACTCCTGAAGCACCGACTGACATCAGGTAGTGAACAAAGTGCTGAAGCAAAAAGTCAAGAACTCCAGTATCTCTGCAGGCTCCAGCTATAAGGTTTTATATGAGGAGAAGCAGGCTGGTGATTTTCATGATTTGCAGCTTCGTTTTCTGCAGCTTCCCCTCAACCCTATCGCTGCCTGAGCTGGCTTCCTCCCCAGACTTCCCTGCCTTCCCAAATATCCTCCACTGGCTTGTGCTGCCTTTCCAAGAGAGGTGGCACTAGAGCCAGCAGGAACCTCCCACCGTGCATCACCCTCTCCCAGTCCCCATCACCTTCAGGGAGTCACAGTCTCCAGCAGCAGCTGCAACACATTTGGAGCCAAATGCTGCAGCCTCATGCTGCTACCATCTCCTCTGTGTAGATGCTCTGCAATTACACCCACTCATCTTAATGCCATTGACACCAGAGATGTGCACTCAAAGATGCTCATTATTGTCACCCCTCGCCTCCCTGCCACCCTGCCCCAGCTGGCTGTAGCTCCAGTGTTCAACAGAGCATCCCAGCAGTCAGCTCCACAGGGGTGAGGAATCAGTAACAGTGGGACAGGAGAGAGCAGCAGAGAAAAGAGCCCAGACAGGGTAGAAAATGGATTTGCTGTGGTGTAAGCTAATACCTCAGTTAAAATACATGAAAAATGCATAATTTCAGTTCGCTGGGTTGTGATTCCAAAAATCCAAGGATTTTAGAGGAAGGAGCACTTAATTCATGGGGAAAAAAAAAAAAAAAAAAAGAGCAAGAACTCTCCTTTGCTGGCAGAACAGACACGAGGGCAAAAAACCAAACCAGCCCATATTCTCACACCTGCCTCCAGAGGCTCAGAGGCTCTGGCCAGGACAAACCCTGCAGCAGCCCCAGCTGTGAGCAGGGCACGCTGACACTGTGGTGCTGCTGCATGGCAGGGTGGCCTGGGGGCTGCTTACAACATCTCCCTTCCATAAGAGGATGAAGCTCCCAGCGGGATGCTGCCAGGAGGGATGGCAGAGCAGACCCTGCCTGCAGGGGTGGCCATAAAAGGGAAGCCTGGGCAGGGCCCCAGCTGTGCCTGGCAGGAGATACCTCCCCACGGAGTCCCTGGCACCCTGAGGCTCAGGGCTGGCTCCCAGCCCGGCAGAGAGGCCTGGTGCTTTCTCAGCATACCTTCAGTATTCTGGCCAGGGAACACAGGCATATCCCAGCATCAGCTTCAGGGGCTGGTCTCTCTCCAGTGCCTCCCAAAAGCCCACACCATGGGGTGTACCTCGCACCCCAAACATTCAGCTGGGCTTCTTGGGGGGGCACTGCTTCTTTCCAGAAACCAGGCTTAAAATCCCAGCGGCAAGGCTGATCCCTATATGCTCAGTGTAATCTGCAAACAAATAGATACTGCCACTTGCCAGCACCAAATTTGCCTCCAAGGTTTTGTCAGGTGCTGAGGAAGCACCAGAACAGGCAGCACCATCTCCTGCAGCCCTGGGAGGCGACCCCGCTGGGGACACCCCAGACATCAGTGGCCCTGGTTGCCCCGGTCACGTTTGATGGATTTAAAGTTGCAGGAGAGTCCTCTGCTGAACGCTCTGCTTACCTGGCAGCACCACTTTTATTCCCACAGCATTGGAGCTGGTGCTGGCTGCTGGCTGCCCCAGGGGCAGGATGTTCCTCCTCCAGACCTCCACCTGACACTGGTAGGTCCCCTCATTGGCAGGCAAGGCCCTGTGGATGTGCAGCCTGAAGGTGGTGTCAGTCCTCGCCAGCTGGGCTTTCCCCTGGAAGTGTGGCTGTGCTGTCCCCCAGACCACAGTGCCATTGGGAAAGACCTGGACCAGCTCTTGTGAGGGACCCGTGGGCGGGCTGGGCTGGAAAAGCCACCGCACAGACACCGGCACCTCCTGCAGGGCGTAGCTGGCGGCCACTTGGCAGAAGAGTTCAAAACTCTGCCCGTAACTGACGGTGGCAATTCGGCTTCTCAGCGTGGCCTGCAGACCGAGACCTGCTCGGGAGGAGAGAGCTCTTGGCGTGGGGACACAAGTCCTGCCCTGTGCCACCCCACTGCCACCCTTCCCATGCAGCCCCAGGCACTGCAGGGCCGTGGCAGCAGCAGTGCTCCTGCTCCTCTGCCAGTGCCACTCTCCGCTTAGTTGCACTGTGCTCTGCCAACCCCTGGCCCTCTCCTACCTGCCCCTTTCCCACCCCCAATTTCCCAGAAAACTCTGAGTACCCTCTTTTCCAGGAGCCAGGGATCCTCTGCTGATGCTGCTGTCCTGTTTGCTGCTTCCCTCCACCCTCCACCAAAGCTTAACAATTCCTGTGGCCTCACTGGTGCTCTCAGGCACGCAGCCCAGCAACAAGAAAGGAAAATCGCCCTAAATCACAGCCAAAAGCTGCCTCTCCATAAAGGCACCCAAGAAGGAAGGACATGGTCAGTGCACACCGTGGAGATTAGCAGCTCTGCACTCAGAGAAGAGCACAGGAGAAGCAATCAGAGGCCAGCACCAGGGATGTATCTGATAAATACCACCAGACAACTCAGCAAGTAGCTTTGTGGAACTTAATTACTGTAATTATGCTGCTAGAACAGATATTTTGTATTCCAGCTAAAGGAGACAGGCCTGCTGAGAAAGATACTGCCCTTCAGGTCTCCAAGCATTTTAGCTGTTGTCTCCCACTGCTCTCTCCCAAAACACACCATGGAGGACTCTGGCATCCTGGTAGGAATGGGGAAACTGAAGCACTGCAGGGCCAAGCGATCAGCCCTAGGTCACCCTGCAGCAGAGCTCAGAGCACAGCAGGCCTGTGTCCCACTGACGTGCCCACCCGCTCCTCCAGCTCTGCCTGCAGCCCAGAAACAGGCATGGCTGAACTCACCCATGGAGGTGACCGTCACTGCTGCCTCCCCCTTCGCTGTCCAGCTGCGGCCTCGGGACCACTGCGTTGCTTCACACCTGTACTGCCCGCCGTCCTCCTCGTCCCGCGCGCTGGGGATCTCCAGGCTGAACGTGCCGGAGCTCTCCCTCTGCAGCCGGAGGCTCCCCCGAGCCCTCCCATCCTGGTAGGTGCCGCCCAGGCTCAGGGTGCCATCCTGCTCCATGGTGGCCACCAGCACCCTGTGCCCCAGCTGCTGCGGTGGCAGGTGCCACCAGCGCAGGGACACGGGGCCGGTGGCTCCCCGCACCTCACAGAGCAGGATCAGGGGGTCTCCCGCCGTCACCCATGGAGTGCTGGTGGACACAGACAGGCGCAGGTGGCTCTCTGCAATGACAGGTACCACCGTGGGATGCTGTGCTCCTTAGGAAAAGCCAGAGCTTTTTTTTCCTTAAATGGAAAGGCTAGATGAATCTTGATGTTGGAAAAGGAAAGGAGTTGGGGAATCGCCTGAAATTTTCAACCAGGCTTTTCCTATACATTTGGAGAAGGCTTTGTGGTCGCAGTTTTTTGGGGGTTTTTTTTTCTGTTTTATGTTTTTCTTGGGACACGGATACATAAAGAATTAGTTAAGAAACAGAGTCCCAGCAGGCAGCTCCTGCTACATCAGAATAACCATTATCTAGCTATGACAAGGAAACCAAGAGCCTCCTACACACTTTTCTTAGAGTGGTTTCTCACAAATCATCCATCCAAAACAGTGAGAGCACCCTGATGGAAATGGCAATGATCCCCCTCCCCAGACATACCTGTTCTGCTGGGTTCTCCTGTGATTTTCAGGAACAGCAGCAGATGTTGCTCACAGTTTTAAGTACCAAAGACACAAGAGGACCCAGACTCCTCGGAATTCTACCTATTTGCCCCAAAACTTACTGCGAAGAGACTGGACTAAAGGTTTGCATTTTGTGGGAAAAAACTGTGTCTGTCATGCTAATATGTGCTAAAAGCAAATACTTTTCCCATTATCTATCAAAAACTATGGCATATTTGCATTCCTGCTGCCCTTGTCAAGATGTGCTAAGACTAAAGCATTCCCAAGCATTCCCCAGTCAAGGATCCTGCAGGCTTTACCCAGGAGAGCAGCTATTAGGATTTACTGACCTATTGGCTTCACGTCGACTTGTATGCCCGATGACACAACGGTCTGGATGCTGTGCAAGTCTCCAGGAGCCTTCATTTCAGACACAGAGCACTGGTAAGTGCCCTTGTCCTTCAGCCCCACCTCAGAGATGGTGAGGACATAAACTGTGTTGCTTGGCTTGAATGCTTGGAGCTGCCCCAGCTTGGATCTCTCCTTGTATTCTTCCTCCCAAATCAAGACCCCATGGGGGTCAACCCTGGCCACTTTCATGTCATTGAGGAGCCAGATCACTTGCAAGTTGCTGCTCTTTGGGGCTCCCACCACACAACTGAGCTGCAAGGTGTCCCCTTCAGAAAGGGAGGGTTCAGCAGCAGCGAGGTCCACGGAGAGGTCTCTGCCTGTGGGCAATCAAAAACAAGGAGGGTGGTGGGTGGCCCTGCCCATGCTGCCCTCCTGCCTGGCAGCACCAGGGGCCTTGCAGAGGGCAACAGGAGGGAATTCTTTGTTAAAATGTTTTCTTTCATAAGAAAAGTGGTTAGTTTTCCATCCTGACCCTGGGGGGTTGCCAGCTCTGGGCACTGAGGAGCTGTTGCAGGTGGAGGAAGTGCCAGAGCCCTGGGGAGCTGAGCTCCCCCCTTAAGAGCAGATAAACCCGACAGAGCAGAGCATTCACTGGGACAGCCTTTGGCCACAGCCTCCCCCTGCTCAGCTCAGGCATCCAAACTGAGGGCTGCCCTAACTCAGGTATCAGCTTTTGCAGGTGCTGTTCTGTCTCACCTCCTGGAGCTGTTTTACCTCATGGAACACCTATCCTGTAAGCCAAAAAGGGGCACAAAGGGGTTTTTATCACAGTGGTGGCTTAAATTCTGCTGTTTGTGGTAGAAAAAGGTGCACGAAGGGCTGGCATTCAAGTGGTTTATCTGAATCTACTGTGGCTGTTCCTGCATGCTGAAACCCCCAGTGGCTACGGTAGGTTGTGGGCAAGAGATGCTCTCCAAGCTGGAGAGGATTTGGGTTAAGTTCCTACAGAAAGCAGAAATGTCAAGACTTGTCACATCGTGGGGAGGTAGGAAGGAAGAAAGAGAAGATGGATCCTGCTCCCCATACCAATTAGCAGGAGGTGCTGAGCAAAGAAGGCAGTGACAGGGGGAACCTAAAGTCATCTTCCCCTTAGCAGACCCTCTTGGGCACTCAGTCAGCTGTGTCTGAGGTAAGGACCCCGTCTCTAGGTCCTGTGATACCATTCACCTTCCTCACTGGGCATTCAACACCCCTGGTTCCTGGCATCAGCCTGGCTGCACAGTAGCTGCAAGCAGGAGACCCACTGAGTACCCCCAAACCCTGTGCCATGACCCCACAAAGCAGTGGCTTGGCCAAAAACCTGGAGGAAGGACAGAGCCCTCATTCCCTGGCTCACACCAGTGTGTCCCTGGGTCACCGTGGTGCCCCCTGGGTCTCAAAACAAGGGAAAGGTCACGTGCTGTAGTTTGGAAGTAAAACAGAGCAGCTCCCAGACCACAACTGGAAGGGCTCAAATCATTTATTGAAAGCACAGTACCCTGTGAATTTAAACAGTGGTTCATAAACAGTTTGTGAACAGGAATCCCAGCTGCTGCAGGTATGTTTGGCATTCCTAAATATTTGCTGCAGAGTTTATAGAAGCTGCTGGAGCAGTTAGCCATGGTCAGTGGCCGATGGCTCTCGAGTGACGGGGTGCTCAGCCCTGGGTTCCCCACTGGGTGCAGAGGAAGAAACCAGCCCTGAAAATTTGATGGAGTGCTTGCACACCCACTGCTGTCCCACCGTGGCAATACCAGGAGCACCAACACTGCCACCATAAAGTCCTCTCACCACCAGCACCTCCCTTCTACCTTTAACAGTTACCACAGGACAAACACCAAACTCTGACAAGGTTTCTAAACCATCCCACGGCACTGATGCCTGAATCCACGCACTTCCAGTCATGACAAGCCCTCTTCAACAAGAGGATGTACAGAAATGCACTGACTGCCATTGCTCCCCAGGCAGCAGCAGGCTTGGAAAGCCTTTGCTGCAAACAGTGCACAAGGAGGGGAATAAAGCTTTGCCAGTCAGACAGGTTTCAGGAAACAAAGTGACAAGAGACCACACTTCCCTCCCCCTCCTCCTGGTACCTTGCTCCCCTGAGCCACGTACGGAGTGCTCAGCTCTCACCCATCTGTTTCTTTGGTTTCCTGCTCTGACTCACCACCCTCCCACGAGACATCAGTTCCCCTCACTGCCCCAGCTCTGCTCTGTGGCCTCCTCCACCCGCCCTGAGGTGTGGGGACAGAGTGTGTGTGCCACCTCCACAGGCAGGGTTTCAGTGGGAGACTTGCTCCAATTTTACTGCACACTGTGTTAAAGGACACCAACTAGCCACAGCCTTGTCTTGGCTGCTTTGAGCTAAAGCTTACTGGTGAGAGAGAGAGAGATTCTCCCTTCCCCTGGGCACAGCTACTCACACGCATCTGGGGGAAGAGCAGGGTGAGGGACCACAGCCAGCAAAGGCTTGTGGCAGGAGGGATGGCAGACAGGGTGCTCAGGGGAAAACAAACAGCAGCACCAGTTGCTCTGGAAACGAGCGGGCTGGTGGCAGCAGGGACAGACAAGCCACCCCCAACGAGAGCCGTGCAGCACACACAGGCCATCCCGTGTCCCTCCGTGCCTCTGGCTGAGGCACAGTGACAAGCAGCTGACTTTTTTAAGGCCACAAGAGCCTCGAGGCAGTGTAGCAACCCTGTTTTCCACTCTGGAGTTTAGCACTGCCAAGGATCCAGGCTGCTGTGGGCACACTGTGCTGCACCCTCTGCTAACACCTTGCATGGGTCTGTGAGGCTGTGGGCTTGCTGCTGCCATTAGGGGTTCTGCTTTCTGTAGGAACTTAACCCAGCCAAAGCAACAACAGCTCCTGAACCAGGGGCTGCCATGCATTCCCGCTCAGAACCCTGAGTTCTGTCAACTCAGCCCAGCCCACCCCCTCAGTGTCCAGCCAGACCCACCAGTGTGTCCCTGGGCTTCGGCAGAGGTGGGTGAAGGGGCACTGAAATCTGCTGCTGTAGAGCCTGGAATGCACGGGGGAGTGGGAGCCAACATGTGAGTTTGCAAAGGCCTTACCCTTTGGCTGGCTCAAAACTGCCAGCCGAGTCCTCTCTGTCTGGTTGCGGGAGATGTCCTTCCATGTCTTGTCAGGATCCTCAATCCACTCAGCTGCCTCACAGTACAGCTGCCCCTGGTCAGATGGCTTCACTCCCCTGATGATGAGCTTGTACGTGGTGTTCCCAACCTTGTTCAGCTGCACATCCCCCTCCAGAAACCTCTGCTCATAAGAGGGCCCTGGCTTCAGGATGAAGTCCTTGGAGAGGGTGAGGATCTCCTTGGCACGCTGCTCTCCTGCTCCCTGAAGAAGGTACCAGCCAACTGAGAGATGGGTGTGCTGGGCAGTGGACTTGGACACCTCACAGGTCAGCTCCACCACATCCCCTTCCATGTGACTGAGGGCCTGGGGTGCCATGGAAGCCGAGAGTGTGTCTGGAATCACTGAGCATGGGGAGAAACACAGAATCATAGAATGTCCTGAGCTGAAAGGGACCCACAAGAATCACTGAGTCCAGCTCCTGTCCCTGCATAGGACAACTCCCAAGAAACTGCAACCAGGGCCTAAGGGATCTGACAGCACAGGAGAAAAATCTTCTCTAGCTGACTGACAAGGCTTCCATCACCTTATGTTGAGGTGTGAAGTGACTAAAACCTCAGCAAACAAGAAAAATGTGAATCTCTTTACAGTGCCCTCTTCAGTCAAACTACAGTCAGTATTAATCAGGCAACCCCAAGGAGATTAAAATCCATCCCCTCGCTGTCCCAAATGTAGACTGGTGCAACACCAAGACGAAGGAGAAAACAGGGCTGAACACCAGGTGGAAGTACCATATCACCATGTAGACTCGGTGGGCTCACAGCTGGGCCTTTCCCTCTGTATCTCCACCCCTTTGCCTTCCTTCCCCAGTGGTCTGCAAGAGCTGCTACCTCCCTCCATCTGTGGGTCAATCCATCTCTTGGGTCAATTCCCACACCCTGACCTGGGAAGACAACAACAGTTAATGCACAGAGCATGGAAACTCCTGCCTTCCTGAGTGCTCAGCTGCAGCATGCTGTGTCTGTGTCAGGAGCTGAAGTCAGGCCATGGGAGAGCAGAGGCTTCCTTTCCCTCCCCTTGCTCTGGCTGGGGGGCAATAACCAGACAACATGCAAGGGGATACCTGTGGCATTCACATTTTCTCTCTCTCAGGCTTTTTCATGGAGAAGCACAGAGAGAAGAAGAGATAACCATTCTCATCTCTGCTCCTGTGTTTTCCCCATGTGGAATGTGTTTGGAGATTGTTTACTTGAAGTGATGGCTTGACTGGATTCTGGTGAAGGTTGTTTGGGTTCAATGACCAATCGGATCCAGCTGTGTCTGGACTCTCAGCAGAGAGTCATGAGTTTTATTAGCTATAGATGGTTAGTGAGTATATATATCTCTTTAAATAGTATATTAATGTAATATAGTATAGTTTTAATAAAGCAAGTGTTCAGCATTCCAAAGCAATGGAGTCAGATGCCAATCAATCACCATTCATTCCTGCATGGGGGATCGCTTTTTTCTGATAGATACCTGGACATGCCTACCTCAGCCCCACTCATCATCCCCTTCCCCACCTGTCCCTCTGACACATGCGATGTCCCTGTGGGGACAGCAGAGACCTGCCCCACAGGGAGCAGGGCTCTCACCCAGGACCCACCTGTGAGGTTGGTCTTGGCGCTGTAGCTGCCGAAGTACCTCTCGTCGGTGTTGGGCGTGTGGCACTCGTACTGGCCGGCGTCGCGCTCCTGCAGCTCGGTGATGTGCAGCAGCACGGCGTCCCCCTGCAGCCGCTCCACGAAGATGCCGCGGCTGCGCACGCGCTGCGTGTAGATGGCGTAGGGGAACGAGGGGTCCACGGTGCTGACGATCTGCACCTCCCGCTCGGGGGCCGAGGGCAGGTAGATGGACCACTGGAAGTTCTGCTCCGCCGGGCCCTGGTAGCCGCTCACCTTGCACCACAGGGTGACGTGGGAGCCCTCCGTGCGGTAGAGGGGTCCCTCCTGCACTGTCACCACCCGCTGGCCAGCGGTCAGACCTGTCAGCACACACGGTGTTTGAGGGGTGCAGTTACAAGAACAAGCCCTGAGACAACAGAGCCCTGAACTTTCTTGTCTCCTGCCACACTGGGGGTCACACGACAGGGACCGGAGCATCGTGGCCAGAGGGCTGCCGAGCCCGTTCTTGCCTGAAGAGCCTCTCTCGGGCAGCGTTGCAGAGGAAGCAGCAACCAGGCTGAGATCACTGGAGGAAGCTTGTGGTGTGTTAAAATGAAGAGGGCCAAGCTCTCAGGTCCTGCACGAAGTGTGGGGGACAGGGACCAGGGGTGCAGAGCTGATCACTGCCAGAGGAGGAGATGGCAACGCAGAAGCTGAGGGACATGGGACAGTGGAGGTCAGCAGCAGGCTGGCTGCTGCAGAGGTGCTCCATAGGCAGAAACAGAGGAAAGCACAGGAGAGGGGGTCAGCAAGAGCTCCTCTGAAGGCAGGGGACACCAGAAGCATCAAGAGCTCCTTCCATTTCTGCTCGCAGAGGGTCTGGGGATTGCCACTCATGGACCCTCCCCCCTCTATACAGCTCCCAGCAGTGACATTCACTCTGTCTGGTGCTCAGCATGCACACCAAGCAGAATGCCCACGGGACATGGGTCCTGAGTCAAAAAACAACTGTGGTGGCCAGGGAAGAGAGCTGGTGACAGCATTGACTAGGAAACCTTCAGAACACCCCTCCCAGTGAGAGAGGGAAGGGAGTGAGGTAATGCCCTCCACGCTGCAATCGGCCACTCAACAGGGATGCGTATGTCCCCTCACTGAAACCCTCCCAGGGTTTGGGCTCTCATTTCGGAGTGAAAACACAGTGCAAAAGGAGCCCATGCTGATGCACCTCTTCCCATGGCGACTGAGCCAGAGTCCCATGGGGACTCAGGGCTGGCTGAGCCCCCCATGCCCTGCTTTCCCCACAACACTTCCAAGAAAGCTCCAGCCATGGGCAGGGCACTCACCCAGGAGGAGGAGGAAGAGGAAGGCAGCTGCCAGGCACTGTGCCAGCCCCATGGGAATCCTCTCTGCTTGGATCCTCTCCCAGAGGGGCGGAGGTGGGTTCTCACGGGCGATGGCGACAGCCACGCCGCTATTTAGAAAGTGGCTGGGAGGAAACTGACTGTCAGTGGCGGTTTCCTCTGCTTAGAGCGGCAGGGAGAAGTCACGGAGCGGGGTGCATCAGCAAAGTAACACCCTCTGGGAGGTGACAGCCTGCACCCTGTCCCCAGGCCACCTGGGCAAGGGTGACAATGCCCAAAGCCCCTTCTGCCACTGTGTCCATGCCAGATGCCCACCTGTGGGCACCTACTGGCTGTGGCGTTGCTGTCCAACAGCAGCTCATGGGCTAAACCTCTGTCTCACTCCTTCCTCTTTATTGCATGGAGTAGCTTGGTCCCTGCTAACAGCAAGGAGGGGACAAGGGGCTGGGTTCCAGGGAGGGATGGAAGCAGATTTCTAGGGCTGAAGGCTGCTCCAGCTATTTATTTCCCATGGCTGCAGACAGCAGCATGATGCCTTAGGTACAGGCTAGGGTGGCACAGTGCTCCATGAAGACGGCTGATCAAGCTCTGCCTCACAGTGCAGTGGGGCATCCCTCCCACAGCACCCCCACCAGCCCATCCACTCCATGGTCAGGAGAATCATAGCAGCCAGTCCAGCCAGCTTGTTGGTTCTCACAGGATCACCACAGAGCCAGGAATTGGCCTGGAACTCCATCCTGTATGCACATCCCACGGATGTGGGAGATCCTGGCCCAACGCTTCTGGCAGGAGCAATGAGACCACAGGGAGCTGCACAGGAGGGCTGAGGTCAGGAGGCACCAGCACAGTCCCAGGGGCTCTGGCACATTCCCAGAGATAAGTGCTGCGGCTGCATCACCTGGGACATGCTGCTGCTCCTGCTGGCAGGTGCCAGGGGTGTTCTGGCATATGGTGGGTCATCCAGGGGCACATCTGGGCAGGGAAAACCCAGTCCCTGAGGCATGTAACCAAAACACTAGAGCTAGGCTCAGAGACACTGCTGAAATTATTTGTTTGGGTTTTTTAGTTTGGTGGGGCTTTTTTTTGGTTTTGGGGATTTTTGAGATGGCGTTATTGGGCTTTTTTTCCCAAGGTGGCACAAAGCATTTATCCCTGAGCCATGCTGCTCCCGCTGCTGCCAGAGGGATTGACTGAATGACTTAATTAGCTCAGGGATTCACAAGCAAAAACCAACCATAAAACAACTCCTCCTGCTAGATCCCAGGGGGCTTCCAGAGGGAATGAGATTCATGTAACAACCCAAAACAAACACAAGGTCTCTCCTTTCCCCATTTATAAAACCAACTCATATGACAGGCTGGGGGGTGGAGGCAGAGGCCTCTTGCTGCAAGGCTCGACTCTCCATCAGCCAACTCCTCATCAGCTCCTCAGAAAACCAAATCCAGACCAGGGGACAGGCTGTGGCAGCAGGCAGAGGTCCCTGCAGGATCCCACCTGTACCCTGAGGAGGGTCTGTGCCCTGTGGCAGCCACAGAGCCATAACTGTGTGGTAGGCTTACATTCCATGCTGCAGGATTAAACCTTCCCATTTCAGAAGGAAAGGGATGGAGAGGCTTGCTTTCCAAGAGCAACCCACTGCCAGCACTGCCCTGGGGGATCATCCTGTTGACAGTGAGCCAACCCACTTACCACTTTGGAGGAGGGAAAAGCATCAAAAGCATCTCTGCTACAGTGACAGAGTAAATGGAAAGGAAACTTGGAGTTGAACCTCAGTGAGCTTCAGACAGTCAGTGTGCAGATAAACACACACTCGGGGACAGTTTAACTCCAAGCTTGCAACTCTAATGATGCATGAGTCGCAGTTTACGTTTGCAGCAGAGAAACTGGGGAGAACAGGATTGCCTGGCCCAAGCCTTTCCCTGGCAATAATGGTGCTCTGTGGACAAAACCAACAGCTCCCTCTTCCTGGGACTGCACAGTCTAAAACTCACTCTCTTCCTCCCTGGGAAATCAGTGCAACCAGACATACAGCAGGGCAGAGTGAAGGAAGGGGATCAGAGAATTCTTTTCAAAGACAGCACTACCATTAGAAGCCACATCAGTGAGTTCAAATCCATGGGGAGAAGGATTCCCTTGCCCTATTTTCCCAGGCATGACACCAGACAGGAAATGACAGGGAAATATGCTTATTGGATAGCACAGAGGGTCCCTGCCTGTACCTACACAGAGCAGAGGACTTTCCTCCTCTGAGCCAGGTGGTGCATGTGCCCAGGACCCCACCTGGTGAACTGAAGTGCTGCACAGGCCCACAGGGATTAAACACTCTGGTCTCTAGCTCCTGGAACAGCCTGGCTACTGCCAGCACCACAGCAGGGCACCTCTCAGTACACCTCAGCAGGGTACAACTATCTCCCCCTCCAGAGCATAAAGCTGGAGACTGGGTTGCCCAGACCACTGGCTTTGTCTTTCACGCTGGTGATGGCCATCTTTAATTGCATGCCTCCATACCTATTGTCCTTGCTCCTGTCTCTCCCTGGATCCCTTCAAAGGTGCCCTTTCTGGATGTTGCTCAGATACTTTGGATCAAAGCTTTCCACCAAAAATGCAGCATGGAAAGTTTTACCAAGCCCAGTGCAGCGATGTGGAGGCTCTGCCTAAAAGAGCACAGCAGCCATCAGCAACATCCACAGTGACTTGGAAACCTCTTGGCTAGACAAGTGCTGACACTCACCTTACACACTGCAGTGAGCCTGGGAGAGATGGAAATAAGGTCAGCCCCACATCAGGGTAGAAAGGCTGTGGTGGAAGCTGTTGAGGATGAAGGAGGTGACCCAGTAATCAGTGTTTATTTTTAGGGGGAGATGCAGTGATCAGTGTTTATTTTTTGTCTGTTGAGACCCAAAAGTGATGAGTCAGGCACAGGGGAAAGGCTGTAACCCAGATCCCAGCCTGGTTATATGGGTCCCGTGAGTTCCCTCACCCCATCTGGGCGCCTGGGGTTAGGGAAGCTGTGGTTTCCTGTGCCTGCAGCCATCACATTCATTGCTGGCTTCCACTGAAAAGGCACAACAAACGCCACCATCCAAAGGAAATCAGCCCTCAAACCATGTTATAGGCAAATCCAACTTTGCACAGGAAGGGTTTCCAGCCTGTGTGGCTGTAAACACCTCTGTGCCTTGCAAAGAGCAGGTGCAGAGAGCTCCCCACATTTCAGTTTGCTCTTGTGACCAAATGGGGAGGGGGAATACAGCCCAGGGGTGCAGGCTGTAGGCAAGGTCTCCAAAAATGCTGCCTCTGCCTCACAGGTCTCAGGAGCTCTGTCTGCCACCCAGAAATGCCATTGCTGTATGCCCACAGTGATGTGGAGAGGCAGGAGGACAGGGAGGGATGGAAGCTGCAGCCGTGAAAGCAAGAGGCTGGCGCCAGGCAGGGTGGGGGGACACGGGGAAGAGCACAGCATTAGCCAGGATAATCTGGCAGTCTTGGGGGATGCGCCAGAAGCCTACAGATAATCAGGGGGGCTGGCGCAACAGACTTTGAAGTCTGCCATCAGGTTTTCTCAGCCCGGCTCAGACATCAAAGGCAGCTGGTTACTGCCCCCAATTACAGAGCCAGCCGGCCTGCTGCCTGCCTTCCCCAAGGCCGGCAGCTCAGCCACGCTCCCCCGGGCGCACTCGCAGGGCCAGAAACCTCCTGACGAAGCATAAATGCCCAAATTCCCTCCAGCTCCTGCTGGAGCCAGGCTCACTTTGCTGGGAGCTCGCCTGGCTGCCACGTGGCTTTCACCTTGGGCTGTGGAAGCCAAGTGAGATCTCGGTGGATGCAGATCTCCCCAGTGATGTGCTGTGGGGCTTGTCAGTCCCAGGAAAACCAGACAGCCACAAAAAAAAGGGGAAGACTAACAAAAGAGAAGAAAATAACAACCTTTTCTCATGGTGGTGGGATGGTTTGCCTCCTTTAGTCAAATCTTGCATGGCCCTCATGGGACATGGCTCCAACGCAGGGCAAGGTCAGGGTCTTCATGAGCAAAACCCCACAGCAGCACAGAAAGGTTGTTGGGGTTGGTTTGCACTGAAAAAACACAATACAGTACAGCAACTGAAAGCAAATAATTAAAACCACAAACAAAACAAGAGAAACTGAAATCTAAGAGCAGAAGTGTCTGAGAAGCCAAGAAACACCTGTCTTGTACAGTTGCAGCTTCTAAGGACTCTGGCCACGCTGAGTAGCAAACAGCCGAGAACACGCACAACTCTTTTTCAATGAACTGGTGTTTGCTCTTACATGCACCATCATTTCTACTGGGGAAACCAAAAACAAATCAAAGAAGAGAGCAGCCTGCCCTCCATAAATCCCGGTGATCCCCCTCTGCAGCACACACAGGGCCTGATCACGTCACGGTGAAGTCTCCGGGTGCAGCCCCCCTGCCCAGCCCGGCTTCTGCGCCGCACCAGGAGCTGCTCCGCGCCGCCCCCGGACCGCTCTGCGCTGGCATTTGAAGCAGCATCAGCATCTTTTACGCAAGCAGCATCATGAAAGGCTCTTTGAAGCAGAGCAGCAGAGGGATGAGCCTGGTTGCTTCAGTTCCCGACGGACACAGCCCGGGCAGAGGCCGGGGAAGAGAGGAGGGAGGTTAACAGAGGGATAGGAGAGCAGTCGCAGTGGGCTGCTGCTCAGGAGGAATTTCTGGGGGGGAATACAGGATGGTGTTATGTGTTGGGAGAGAAACTAGGTTTTCATATTAAGCTGCTTATTTAGGTCTCTAAGTGATGGAGATTCTGCACTTCAAAACTAATTAGATTGACAGAGCTTGGATTCGATTACAGGATTTCCAGAAGCAAGAGGGTTTGAAAAAAATAAAATTAAATAGCTGGCCTGGAAATACTAGCAAGAGAATTAAACACCCATTGCTGCAACCAATTGTTAAATACATCTAGGCTGGGAAAATAACAACTCCAGTTCCCAAAACCCACGGCACCAGTGGCTGCAGCACGAAGGGGCTCTCCTAACAAACCCAAGTGAAATATGCACAAAACCATGTTTCCCAGTCCTAGAAGTGGGCAGAGGGTTCCAAGGCACTTCAGGAAGCACATGCTTTTCCAGTGGCAGTGTGTGAATTGGGAAGTGCATGGATTTTTCCCTGCCCTAAGGCTACTGCAGTGAGCAGAGCATCCAGGAGCTGTAGGCAGGCAACTGCAGGGCTGGGGCTGAAGAGGGAGGAGCTGGAGGTCCCACGGAGCAGCAGTGGGGCTGACAGAGGAAACCTCACCACATAAAACCCCACCACCTATGTAGACAGAAAGTGCCATCCTTCCCAGCCAGGACACGGGAGTGTTTTCTGCACCAGAGGCGTGGGGCTGGCCCAGCACTGCCAACAACGTGGGACCATTTCACAGCTGTGCTCCTGAAATGGCAAAGCAAGGGAGCAATGGCAGAACTACACTTAAACCTCACCTACCATCAAAGGCTTTGCTCATCTGCCTGAAAGAACTCCCTCTTTCCCACTCGTCTGAGATCACAGGAATAGCAGGGGCTTTTCAAGACCCAACAGCAGAGCCAGAGTGGCCCTTTTTAAAATCCCAGAACTGCCAGCTTCAGTTCCTCTTGAAGCTCCAAAAGCATCTTTCCTCTCTTCTCTTCAAGCATCCACATGGGGGTGTCCAAAGAAAGTCAGCTTGGGCCCTTAGGGGTTGCCAGGGGAACTTTGCCTCCCAATGCAGTATTAACATGAGGGGCTGGGTGTGTTTAGCTACCAGAGAGCTGTACCTGGCCACGTAGTAGATGCTCTGGTTCCTATACATCACCTTTTCACCCTCCTTAGGTTTGGGTAGAGCACTCTGGACAACATGATCCCACATTGCCCTCACTGTCACATCAGCACCACAAGAGCAGAGCACATTGTAGGCAATACTGAGGCTGTTGCTGCTGCTATCCTCCATTTGCACTACAGAACGGTGTCTTGGCTATTGTCACAGAAAGGCTAAGTTATATTTACTCTGAGACAAACAAATTCCCTTCAAACAAAAGGCAGGAGCTGCAGTGAACTCCAGGGAAAGCCTGCAGGGTACACTGCTTTGATTAAACAGAGATGGCAGGAAGAGTTGCAAATGTACACAGCGCATCTCACTTGTTTGTGCTGGGATTGTCAGTCTCAGTGTGCAAACAACTCCCCCTTAAATGTTGCCACTGAAGGGCTTGATAAAGGATGTGCTCATGACTGCAACACAGCAGCAGCAGCTATCTTCCTTTTGCCTGACACCTTCCACACAAGACAGCCTGCAGAACTCCCCTGGATAACACCTCTCACCACTGAAAAGCGTGCCTCAGTCGAGCTGGGAAGAGGTGACACTCTGGCAACATGCTGCTGTCACCACTGACACGAGGTAAAGGAGGGTTTAAAGACAGCAGTGCCATGCCCAAGGGTCCTGAGAGCTGTCTTGTTAACACTGTACACAGTTGGGTCGAGGAAAGGGAATTTAATGAATAGCAACTCACAAAAGACCTTTATAGACCTTTTCTGAAAAGACCTTTTCTGCATTCATCCATGCAGGGAACTGTAGGAGACAGAAAGAAGAGAGAAAAAAAAAAAGATAATGGCACAAGGCAAAGACATCTCAGCACGGACCTGAAAGGCTACAGGAAAAGCCATCAACTTCAAAAGGACCTTAACATCTTATTTCTAATGAAATGGATAATTCTACCAGTCTGAGCGCTCTGAGCTGAAGGGGCTCTCCCTGGAAAACCAGAGATGGACATTTCTGAGCTAGAGGAAGAGGCCATGCTTTTGTCAGCCTACTGTGATGGGGGCAGGGGAGAGAGCGGGCAGTGACAAAAAACCAGCTAGTAAGGTCTCTCCCTGCAGAAGAAGGCTAAAGCCACAATAAAGTAGAAAGACATGTTATACTTTCTTTTTTTCTTCTTTTTTTTTTTCTTTTTTCTTTTTTTTTTTTTACTGGAAGACTCACCTTATGGCAATGATTTTGCTCTAAATACTCCAAGAAGCCTGGTCACTCACTGTTGGCACAGCCACTAGGAAAGACACCTGCAGAGGGACTGGACACTGTGGATAACACACCAGGGACCTCAGTATGAGGCATGGTTGACTCCAGTAGCCACACAGCAGGAAAGCTGCCTGGCTGAAGTCTAGGAGCCTGCAAAAGGATAAAAACCACAGAGTAGACTGGATTCATCCTGATAACCATCATCCAAGGGCTCTTGCACAAAGGCAGAGGTGTTATACAAGTAACAAAATGGAGATCAGAATCCATCCTGGAAGTGTTTTCATGGATACATAAGCTATGTTTGCAGAGAACTTGAGGACCCATCACCTGTCTGTGGGTTGAATAATGGCCACTGCTCCCTGCTGGGACTTCTTCCCTCCTCCCCAGTCCATCACTAGATGGAGCTGCCATTACCTCATTTCTCTCAGCCCCTACCTGTCTGCTCAATACTTTTATACAAGTATCTTGCCTAATTCTCATGTCTTAGGTGAGCTGTGATTTCTTCTACAGCAATAGTGAGAAACAAGTGCCTTCAGTTCTTATTCTGAGATGCAGATCTCGAGTAGCTCAGATAAATGACATTCTTTAATTACCTGTTTCTTAAGTCCAGGGTAGCTATCCCTGGGTGTTAACAATGAATCGCATCATTGTTATCCTGAAAAATGAAAATGTTCAGCACAGTGGTTGCTTGTCTGGAGCTCCTAGACACTGAGCAGAATTTGTGTTATGATAGCAAGCAGATGGAGAAAAAAGGCAAAACCATCTTTCTTAGAAAGAAAAACTGTCCCTTCTGCTTTGGCAAAGGGAATATAAATGTCTATTTGGAGCCACTTCCCCATCAGAAACGCTTACTTACCTTGCATGTTGCCTGGAGTCCTCATAAGGAAAGCAGCCACAGAATATTTGTGTGTATGTGCACAGGGTGCCAGCCTTGCAGGTCATTCTGCAGTGGGCACTGGGCTGGAGCTCTGCAGCCTGAGCTCTCAGCAGATGATTCAAGAGCACACTACAACAATGTACCCCTGCTCTCCTCCAGAGAGAGAAGCACAAAAGGCCATCCTTCTTTAGATGCAGAGAGACAAAGGCGAGAAGAGGCTCCTGAAGGGAAGCATGAAAAACAGAAGAGATAAGGCAGAGGGAAGAAAACACAGATTAAATCAGCAAACAAGCTTCAGGACAGCAAAAGGATGTACCTGAACACCGAAGGGGAGGTTACAACTACTGCACTTGCATTCAGAGCATGCATTTGGCTGTAACCACACACAGATTTCATACATCTCAGCAGATGCTAAGCAGCATGGATATTTTCTCTCTTTACCCCAGTCCTAGCATCCCAGCCAGGGCCTTTGTAGAGCTGAAGTCAGCACGGAGGCAACAAGAGCTACAAAGGCAACACCAGTCCTGTCCTCTCAGACATCTCTGGGCTCTCAGATGCCCAGTAATTGGTATGTTCATATTGCCAGCTCTGCTGCAAGAGCTCAGGAAGCTCATCCTCCCTTCTCTCCTAGCTCCACCCTTTAGGAAACTTTTAGGAACTTAGTGTCTTTGGCACTCCTTACCATCCATTAAGTATGTCAAACTATTGCCAGGATCATAGAAGCAAGGAACTAGTGGGCATAAGCCAGGGCAAGTTGCCAAGAAGAAACAGAACTTTGTGCCCATTTGTCTGCAGCTTCATCACTCCCCTCTGATGACAACAGAGGTGTGCTCAGACTAAGTCTGTGGTCTGGTCTAAGGCCCAGCACACGCTGGAGGTTATAAAATCCCAGACGAACAAAGTATAATACAATGGTAACTTGCTGTCACAAAGCCTGTACTGCAAAGCCCTGCCTCTCTACCCCCTTGGCAGAGGGGGAAGCAGACATGCTCTTACGCTTCTGGCACTTCATGGAATGCAACTCTGCTGCCAGGCAGAGGAGAACAGCTTGTGCCTATGGCAGCTCTCCTGGGGGACCTGGAAATCCACAGGGCCTGGTTTCCTCCATAACCCAGGATCAGTCATCTGCTGGCTACAGCACAATGCCATTTTCCTCAGTAGCAGAAGGAGGCCCCTGGCAAAAGGCTGTCTGACTGAAGGCTACACGTGGCATTTAAGGTGTATTTGGCACAAGAATGAGAAGTGGCTTTTCCTTCAGTTAGCACATCCCACAGCTTCAATCAGTCACTAAAGACTCTCTCTCGAAACACCATTTGTCCTGATACCTGCTGTGCAGATCTCAGCCCCCTGCAGTCACAGAAGTGTGGGAAGTCCCACAGGAAAGGCTAAAGCCACACATTTCCTTGGAAGATTTGCATGATTTGGCTTCAGCTTCACATGACAAAGAGGAGGCAGGTCTTCTCATGCATCCTGCTTGACACCAGTCAGCTCCAGCCCAGAGAGGGTTTTTGGACTGGCCCTGACCCGAGCAGGGCAGTCAGCCAGAGCCACAGCAGCACCACTAGGGTCTGTCAGAGAAAAAGGACAGCCAAGCATGTTGCCTGAGCCTGGTGTTATGAAAGCAACTAAACTCTCAGGCTCTGGCACAAAAGTGCTTTTCAGACTGCCCCTATGGCAGCAGGCCATACCTCTATCAGCAGCTGGCTGAGCTGAGCCCACAGCAGGTACAAGGCAGTGTTAGAGACTTGACACTCCTGTAGTGCTCACATCTCTGCTCCCTGAAGAAAGTTTCATAGAGGAGCAGAGAGAGGAAGGAAAAGAAAATAATTTCTATTCTTGTCTCTTGTTTTTCTATGTGGAATGCATTGGGAAATTGTTTACTTAGAATCATTAGTTGATTAGACACTGCTAGGCATTGTTTGGCCCTGATGGCCAATGCAGTGCACCTGTGCCTGAACTCCCTGAGGAGAGGGAGTCACGAGTTAGTTACAGTTACAGTAGTTAGATATGATAGCTAGAAGTTAAAATGTAGTTTTAAGAGCTCCTCTTTAAATATATATTGATGTATTGAAATATAGTTATAATGAAAAACTATTCAGCCTTCTGAATTAGACTCAGCATCATCTCCTCCCCGTACAGGCAACCACAACAACCTCCCACCATTCACTGCAACACCCAGGCACTTACTTGCCAGTACCCCCTTGCATTTCCAGACTTACATTTTTCAGCTTTCTTTCTTATGACAAAATCCTAGCACGTTTACAAGAATGGTATTAACACCCAGGTCATCCCAGGGGGTGGGGGAGGAATTTCATAAAAGCTAATCCAAACTTACCTGTGAGCTGTAACCTGCACAGCTCCAGGCCAAGGACTGCTGTCCCACGAGCACACCGCTCCTTCCTGCTGTACCTGTGTGTGCTGGGCACCCACAGCTGGCAGAGGCTCTGCTGAGGGACCATTTATGACATTCCTGGATCTCGGCTGATGGCTCCTGTTGCTCCTTAAGGATTTAGAGCTTGGTGCCACTTCCCAGCTTCCTGCAAGCAGACTCTGCAGAGCACACCTTTCCATCTAGAAAGAAGCCAAAGGTACACACTTTGCTGTCACCTGGCCTGCACTGCAGCCTGCTCAGACAGAGCATACACCGCTCTGAACACAAACTCACCTTGCAAAACTTGCCTTGGTCTCCCAAAAACACTGCTGCCTCAAACAACTTCCTGCTGGAAAGCAATTGTGCTGGTTTTGGCTGGAATGAAGTTCATTTTCTCCACAGTAGCTAGCATGGGGCAGTGTTTTGGATTTGTGCTGGAAGCAGTGCTGATAATGCAGAGGTGTTTTCCTTACAGCTGGGCAGAGCTTGCACAGAGCCAAGGCCTTTTCTGCCTCTCACTCCACTCCAGGAGTGAGTGGGCTGGGGGGGCACAAGGAGGTGAGAGGGGACACAGCTGGGACTGTGAGGTGACCCCAAGTGACTTCAGGGATGTCCTAAACCAGACAGGGCCATGCTGGGCATATAAAACTGGTGGAAGAGGAGCAAGGGGGAACATTCAGAGTGAAGGTGTTTGTCTTCCCGGGTCACCGCTACGCCTGACAGAGCCCTGCTCCCCTGGGGATGGCTGAACACCTGGCTGCCCATGGGAAGCAGGGAATGTATTCCTTTGTTTCCATCTATGGCTTTTTCTTTCCCTATTAAACTGTCTTTATCTCAACACATGCATTTTTCTCACTTTCACCCTTCCAGTTCTCTCCTCCATCCCACTGGTAGGGGAGTGAGCGAGTGGCTGTGTGGGGCTTGGCTGCCAGCTGGGATTAAACCAGGGCAGCAAGTCACCTCCTTGCTGTATGATTTCAGTGTCTTTGCATGGTTGCAAAAAAAATCCTAAATTCAGCCATTGGCAAAGAAAGCAGGAAGTTTTCTTCCAACACTATTGATTTTCCTCCTGGTACCTGGGAAATGAGAAGCCTCATGAAGGGATCAAGGAAGACTCAACATCCAACACCAGGTTTTACAGCAGATATTAAATATACACTCCCAACTGTGACTCCTGTCCTTAGCTAATCAAAATAAAACTCTCCCAACAAAAAGGATGACTTACAGTGGGGTAGAAACACAATAGACTCAGAAAATAATTATGCTTCCCAATTCATCCCAGAAATGTAGGCAAATATTTAAAACTTACTGTAAAAATAGCGTTCATGCTTATTTTACAGGGTAACAGTGCTGGAAACAGGACTGTGAGGTTTACATTTTATACCTTCAACAACAGTGTCTGCATACATGCAGGGAACAAGGAAAGAACTGCCCCTAGCTCACACATCCAGACCCACAGCACAGACATAATCAAAAAGGCTCGCTCTTTATTTTAAACATAGAAAGAAACATTTTACACAGCATTGTTAGAACTATTCAGTACCTGCATTCCAGAACTGTGCCCAAAACTTTATTTTATAACTTTGAAATTAAAACAAAAGAAAGAAAATATCTTGCCCTTCTGCTGTATGGTGTTCAAAGTTGCCCTGGATCGAAAATCCAAGTGCCTGGAGGAATTTACCAGCTTAACCAGGAGACGTGGCAATGCAAACAGAGAAAGATCAATGTGAGCCCTTAGGATACTTTGACAATACCACAGGTTGCAGCAGGGAGGATATGGATGCTTGTACTGCACCACAGGCAGCTTACTCTTCTGATACTCTGCAGGTTTAATACACAGCCAGATACACACACACCTCCACTCACACAAACCCTGGTCACACACAAAATAATAATAATAATAATAAAAAACATGAAAAGTGACCTAGATTTTTTTTTTCCCTTAGAGAGAAGATTCACACTCTATTTTTAAAAAAGGGGATAATACAAAATTGGCACAAGTAGAAGGAAACCTGGGGGCTAGGTCTAGCCCATCAGCTTCTAGCCTTCCAACTACAGCAAATACAGAGTGGGATGGGATGCAGCATTGCCTTCCAAGGGGCTGTCAGCAGTACAGGCTAGTGGCAAACTTCCTTCACTTGGAGTGACAAAGATGGTTTGTTATGGGCCGTGGAGGAAGGTCAGCATTAGATAAGGACATGGGGACCTTTCACTAGAGAAGAAGGGAGCCCTGACCAAAATAACCCTGAGTTTTTTTCCAGCAGGGAGGAAGTGTGCTATATTGTGTGTTTGGGAAGAGCTGGCGGTTCCCTGCTCATCTATTCCCTAATTATTGCATTACAGTCATGATCCTCTCTCCCTAAAACTCAACCAAGGGCATAGATAGACAAGGAGTCAGTCTGCCAAAAAGTAACTGATGCTGTGCTTAGAACCTCACCACCACTTCCACCCCTTCCAAGATGCCCCAATGCCACAAGCCTTCTGAGAAGAAAGCAGATGTTAATGCAGGAAAGAAGCTGCTAGATCAGCCAGCATCCCAAACATCAGAACAGTGTTTCATAACATCCCAGGAAAAAGCAAGATTTCACTACACTAGAGACAGGAGAGGAAGAAAAATTCTTGCTGTCAAAGTAGCATTTGAGTGAATCCTTTCCTGAACTCCCTTCCCTTGCTACAGATTTCTAGGCTTTCACAGTGGAAGCTGGAGACTGTTTCTGCCCTGTTCTTTAGGAAAGGCAGCTAGGTCTGCCTGCAACAGAGGCCTTTTCAGAGCTCTTCCAGAAAGAAAAACATCAGGCCAGAAAGGAAACTTGCTATGTACCTTCAGGCCAAAGTCTTTCAGAGGTTCATAGGTCTGGGGGTCCCAGTTCTGGAATATTACATGAAATGTCTTAAATAACAACTTGCAAGCCACAACTCTGCAAATTAAGCCCATTTTGAAGATGTTTCATACTCATCTTTCAAAAATCCCTGGACACCTCTATGCATACAGATGTGACTGCATGCATGTTCACACACAGGACACAGAGGAGCCTTCTGGAAAACCCCTTCACATCGGCCTCAGAACAAAGGTCACAATGCAAGACAGAAAAAAACAATCCATGCTAAGAAAACTTACCACAAAAAACCTTCATAGGCCAGATACCAGACCTGCAGCTCCCCTGGAATATGCAGTGGGATGAGCTATTAGAGAAGTAGATTGTCTTGGACATAACTTAACTAATGTCTAATCAGTCAACAGCACACCACAGCCACTACCTTCCATGAATGCTCTTCTTTAGCATCTTTTAAAAACCATGGTAAGGATTGAGCCCTGGCCTCATCTCTGCATTTCTCACCCTTCTTGATGCAAGCCAAACCACGGCTGCAACATCAGACTGTGGTGAAGTCCTACTTCCTCGTTGGTTTGTACACAGTATCTTTATTCTGACCTTTATTGCTTAGAACACCAGCTGTGCTGGGAAGACAGAACTGCCTGGCAAAGATGCTGCTCCCTCTCAGGAGCCAGGTCAGTGTATTTGGAAGACCAAAGCAGGAGTTCCACACTATAGCACCGAGGAATAGGTCTCAAGCCCATGGGGAAAGTCCTGCTGCAGGCCCATGCTCAAGACCAGGGCCCTTGGAACCTGAAGGATTCTTGCTGCCTTCTTGGGGTGCTCTTATTCCTACCCTGAGCTGCACTGCAGCTAGTGCAGATCTCAGATTCTGCTCAGAACAGGTTCGAGGGTTACCAGTGAGGGACTGGCAGAAGCAGCACTGAAGTCTGGTCTGTGCATTTGGTAATACATAGTTTACAAGTCTCTAAACATGATCAGTTGGCCAACTGCAGATGAAGTTCCATCTCTTACTATTTTCATAAGTCACCCCATCACCCGGGGAGCAAGGTCTCCAACCTCCCTGCTGAGGCCAGCAGAAGGCTGAGCCTTGTCCCTAGATACCACGTGCCCCCCTGCCACAAGCAGAACAGGGTCTCAGGCACAATGTGAGCAGCTGTAGTGGGGAGAAGAGAAGGTGGAAGGCTGTGGGAGAAGGTGGCCATTGGCAGACATCCATCAAATGCTTGTCTGAGGATTGACTCTTCAGGGTTGCCAAGTCAGTCCCTACTCACCACGGCTAAGAGATTTGAGCACTGAAAATAAAAGGTTTAAAAAAAGTGCTTCAAAGACCTCCACCAGGCAAGTTATGTGTCAGGATGAACTGCAATCTCTTGGAAAGCCAGGGAAGAGAAGGCATGCTGACAACCATAAAACCATTCTTTGCCGGAACAGCCTCATGATGGCTCCAGCACAGGAACCTTCCCCAGCCTTCAACCCAACACAGAGAAGTTTCTGAGATACCAAAGTGGAAAGAGAAAGGGAACAGGATGGTGTGATGGGGATAGAGGGGAAAGGTAGATTGGTTAATACAGTGAACGTCTAACACTTTTACCAGCCTCTTTCCCATTCATCATCCTGCCCACCTTGCTTTTATCCAGGGACATCTTTCCAAAACCACGAGGGGGGGAAATAAAATCAATGAACAAACAAACAAAACATTTTGTCACAGGGCCCTGCTGAAAGAAGGCTCAACAGTTTGCACATTAGAAGGACATGATCCCTATGCAGAAAGTGCTGCTGGAAAAGGAGAACTCCCAAGTTGCTAAATATGGCCTGACTGTTCTCAGGACATGACGTGTAACAAGGAGAAGCTTGAGGTCCAGGCTGAAATCAGAGAGCAAACACACTGTCTTGTCTGGGCCTGTGAGCAGGTGTCTCAACACAATCCAAGAGCCCTGTGAGTCTCTCCCGAAATGCAAGTGTGTCCAGCTCAGCACTCAGTCCATCTCCATCGACATTAGCCGGCGGCGCTCTCGTCTCGTTTCCTGCACTTCCTTCTTGCAGCACCAACGGGAGCTGCAGTAGCCAATAAGGCAGGAGAGGAGTCCAATGGCAGTGGCCAGACCGATGCCAATCAACAGGGGGTACTTGAAAGCATTCAGAACTGAAAAAGGAAGGCAGAGTCATTAGATATCACTGAGAAATTCAGACATCCCCTTTATTTCTTCTCGCCTGAAAAAGGAGAAAATTCCACATTATTCAGTCAGGGGCAGATTAATTATTTCAGAAAGAGATTACATTAATTTTTGTTCTTGATTTTCATCTTCCCAGGTTTGAAAAATTGGACTTTTAGTCTCTCCCTTTCCTCTTCACCCTAATTCTTCCTCTATAATTTCAAAGCCTTGAAGAGGCTGGAAGCACCAGAAGAGCCTTGGAGTGCGATAGCAAAGTGGAGTTTATTTCAAGAGTTATCCTCTCACACATTTCTCCAAACAAAATATTGGATTGTTTCCCCATCAGAGGCAGAGTGTGGCTGCATTCTTTGTAATACATTTCCAAAAAGCAAGGAGTGGACTCATTTGTGCTTTGAATTATTAGAATTACTATATATTTACCCTATCTAATCAACCTTCAAAGCTGGTGCCTAAACAAAAAATTTGATTTTGAAGTACCTACTGCTCAGTTAAAAGGCAGTAAGAACTGAAAGGGGTTTGGAAAGTACAGTTATAATAGTTAGCAGCACAGTGGGGAGAACAAAAGCTTCTTGTTCATTTCAGGTTCATGGAACTTCCAAAAATGACCTCTCCTGGAAATATCAAGAAAGCAGCTAGTTCAAAACCCCTCCTGTATTCATTTTACTCCTTAGCTGAATTCTGAATGCAGTAGCTAGTGTGCAACTTCCTGCTCATGAACTCTAGCAACGCTTGCAACTCTGGGTGGAAAGCAGACAAGGCATAAAGTGCAGGAAGCAATGTGTCTTGTCATTAGAGAGAGGAAGGAGTCAGAGCTCTGATTTTTCTCTTCTCAGCTTTGACACTAACCACAATGTGACTAATTCACACACCCCATCTGCAAACCAAGGCTTCCTTCAACAGGCAGCAGAAGGGTTAACACTTGAAGAGAATACTGTGCCCTTGACTGAAAGATGCCTCAGCTATGGAAAACATCACCAAGAGGTGATCAGGAAAGAAAAAGCTCCAATCTTATATCTATCAATTGTTTAGGCAGAACAGATTCTTCTACTCTGAAGAATCTTGAATCAGAAATTGCTAACCATAAAAAAAAGATGACAAAATCTAACGAGATTACCAGAGGCACCTTTAAAAGTAGTTATGGGGAATGTTTGCCACAAAAAGACATAATAAGGTGTTAAAACCTAAATTGAGTAACACATGTTTCAGTCTCTCACCATCCATTTTCACAGACAGGAAGATGGGCTTGGCTTTGATGTCGGGCTCCCGCTGCCACACGCCCGTGGCAGATCGCACCCACGGGGTCACTACGCAGTAGTGGTTCCCAAAGTCATGGTCCTCGCAGCCGTGCACGCGGAGCCGGAATTCCAGAGGGCTGATCCTCTCCAGGCTGAGATCACTGCTCCCATTCCTCCTGCTCTGTGTCACAATCCCCCTCCGGTCCAGCGAGGCCAGCAAGATGGGCTCCCTGTCCAGGGCAAAGGAGCGCACAGCAAACCAGGAGACATCAAAGGACATATCATCTGTGTTTGTGGACAAAGAAGAATTCAGACGTGTTGGTGAGTCCTGAAAAGCATTCATAGTGCCATTTCTCAGCAGAAAGGTTAATCTGTAAGCAGCACAGCCAGCACTGGTCTGCCAGCAGAGGGAAAAAAAAAAGAAAACAGAAAGAAAAAGAGAGAGTCCCCTAAACATGTCCTTTCTAGGAAGATTCAAGCAGTGAACTGCAATGAAATGCATTGACAGGAAGAATGGAGTTGTACAGAAAGGGTGACTTACCACAGGGATGACACAGAATTGATTTCTTGCCTTTCTGCCTGCTATTCTGAAATTTGTATTTAACTGTGATCTTGGTTTTTACCAAGCAGGCTTAGTTTCATAAGAAGTTCTACAGTTATGCTGCACTTATAGTGAAAGGGAGTGGGAGTGCTAGATATTTGCTAGCAGAGAGTGATTTGCAGTCACTGTCTTCATTAGGGCCTATACAACCACAAGATCAGAAGGCTCTATCCTGAAGGCGCCTTCCCTACATTTAGAGTTGGCCTAAATGAACACAGCTTCTGCACAGTGCACAAAAAATTACCTGCAACAATACAAAACATTCAGGAGCAAAGCCTGACCATGCTGCTTTTACACATTTTTCCCAGAGTTTTGGATTACTGTGACACATCAGACAGGATGCCTTGTACAAGTTTCACCATGCAAAGACACAGTCTATACTATGGATTTGCAGGAACTTACACCTTTAACACAGCTGACAGGTAGTCGGAGTCTGTCAGCACATCTAGCTCGCTGTGTGTTCATGCAAGGTCCTATTGATCTCATTAGCACATCTCAGTCTTAAGCCTATTAGACAGATGTAGCTGAGTATCTACTTTCAAAATCACCACTATTCTTTGCTATCATGAGCCCAGCAACACCTGTCAGAGTCTGAAACCTGGCATGACTCACAGCACAGACAGGAAAGCCTGCTCACTTGTTTCCTCACAGGTCTTCCTTTCCGGCACATCAGCAAACCAATGGGCCCGAAGTGGAAAGAGAAGTTGCTATTTCTGTCCTGAGTTTGGAGTACTGGTACAGTGTGTGCACACCTAAGGCAGTCCCAGTGATTCTTGGCAATGTATCAAACCTCCATTTTCTAGTATTGAGAGCTCTGAAAAATATAGTATTGCAATCTGAAATTTGAAACTGATCTTTTGGCTAACTGAGTTTGCTTTTCTCTTAAACTTTCACATTTGACCTCCAGGCTAATGGAATAACTGAAGCCCTAAGGCTGCTGTTGTACTGAAATTGTTTACAGATCTAAGTGAAGATGATTTTTAAGTCTATCAGGCAAGCTAGCACTTTGGAAAAGAAGGGAACTTCCATATTTTAAAGTAAAGGGAAGTAAAGGGACAGCCTCAGCTCTTTTACTTGAAGTATATTATCAGATGGCCATGTGGGACACTCCTCCTTACCGCAGAAAAAAAACCCAGACAAACTAGTATTTGGGGTATAATTAACTCCTTCCTAAGGTGCACTGGTTTTACACACATCTACAGAAACAAACCAAAAATATGAGAAAGCACGTTCCTACCATAGACAGTGTCTGACCAAACTGTTTTGGGACACCAGCCAGTTTCCTGCCCTGCCTGGTGTTCTGGGCACTGCACAGAACCTCGGGAGAGCACCTGGCCTGCTCTGCAGCCCTACAGCAGGAGCAAGTGTCCCAGCCCTACATGGGGTTCAGCAAAGGTCACATGGACCAGCAGCCCTCAGAGCAATCCCTCTTGCCTCTCATCCTACAAATGCTACTATGAGTTACTTGGCAAAGCACTCAGATCACTTCCCTTGAAACCAAAGTTAATAAAAATTACTGTAAACACATGTTCAGTCAAAGAGACCAAACTGTGACCTCTGCTTTGTGCACTCATCCAAGTGTCTATGGGAAACAGGGCCTCTGCTGGAGAGAGCTCTGTTTATAGAAACCACTCTTCATCCCTGCTGTCTGTTTATGCCAAATACGGTCATAGCACTGGTCCACAGGCAGTCACGTTGGGAATGACCAATTCCTTCCAAAGATCCAAAACTGACACTTGCTCTTGTGTTTCCAGGTGCTGTAGGAGCATATGGACACCTTTCAGGCTAAGTCAAATTATACTTAACACACCACTGACTTTGCTGGAAAGGGATTAAGCAATAAATTTAGATATTAAAAAATAATAATAATAATCTAGTCTTCAGATCCTCAGGCAGCTTTGAAGAATTCCTTCTTTTGCATCTGAGATAATTTGAGGTTCCCTTCCTTCACATGAGTACAGGCACTTGCTGTCATTTTGAAATATTTGAATCTATCTTCTGTAATTACAACGTGGGACAACATTATTATGCCAACATATTTTATTAGCCAGTATACAGTTTGCAATTAGTGACTCACTACAGACAGTCAGAGGGAGGATTTGGCTCCGAGCACTCTGTCACTATCCTCCTTGAAATAGCTTAATACAGCAAAGTCATCTGATTCATTTCTATATTTCTCTGGGTTTCATGCAATAAAAACACAGGCAAATTTAGCAAAGCCAGGACATAAATCAGAGGTGCTCTCTAAATATCAGAGAGGAACATGGCTAGCAGCTCCCAAGTGCTAATAAATATGTAGATTCACTGACATAAAACAGGTCACACACTAGGCATCTGCCCCATTCCACACACCTTGCATCAATGCTGACGATTCACTCTCAATTTTTGACCCAAATCTACAAAAACTTCAAGATTCCACTTCAAGAACCACACTCCCAATCAACGAAGGTTTCTTTTCCTGGTTCTTTCTGTGCCACAGTCAGTAGTGTGGGACACCTGGCCAAGGTGCCCCGCAGTGAAGCGTAACATCCCAGTGCCCACAAGGGCATCAAGGACCTCAGTGCCACCAGGACATGCAACCCTAAAGGAACAGAGGGCACAGGGAGCTGGCCACTTCAGAGCTCTGTGAGCAGTTAACAGTGGTGCTGTGCTTCCTCCCCTCCTCAGCCAGTGAGGATCATCAACATGTAAAGCACATCTTTACGCACATTTCGATTTGACACACAGGGCTAAGCTGTCTGGGTCTTAGCTACTTCCTTGACCAATCACTCCTCAAAAGAGGGAATCCTATTTCTAGACCAGCTTCTTAGGAACCATACACTTCCACTGCTTAGAATGGAGCTCTCTCAGCATCCTGTTACAGTGTTGAATCACAATTTTGAGACCCTTTTTGTTTACTACATTTAAATGAGGTTGAATAGGGCTTCCTAGAGAGCTGAGCAAACCACTTCAAGCCATATAAGGGGTAAACAAGCTGGTTTTGTTAAATTCTCCAGAGTGCCCATTGGGTCTGGCTGGAGCAGATTAAAAAAAAACCCACATCTCCTTTCAGACACAGTAAGTAATACTTTTAAATCCCTAAGCACACAGCCCAAGAATGGGTGATCTGGGAAGTCTAGAGAGATCATTTGTGAAAATGTGTATTCAACAGAAGTATCAGAAGCAGCTTTTATATCTTCAGGGCACAGAAGAACTACTATTCCCCACTGACACACACACATATTCCCCTCGTATCAATTCAAAACACCAACCACAGCTGCCAAACCAAAGGAGCACTTCTTTAGATGGAGCAGTTGCTGCCATGTACTGGGCTTAGTAACACACACTCGATTTCAGCAGGGTCTCAAAGAAGCAGAGGAAATTAAAGCATGTAGCAGCCACGCCAAAACCTTTTCTACCCTTTTGAAAATTTCCCACAGGGTGGATACACACAAACACACACTGAAAGCATTGTGAGCTGCCTCTACCAGAAAAAGGTTCAAACCATAAGTGATGCCTCTAGAATAAAAAGATAAAAAGGATCAATCTAACTAACAAATAGCACTGACAAAGATAACTGGTCATTTAGCTTTTCTTCAGCTCCTTGGAAATACTTTATTTTTCTAGTTGTGCATACAAAGAGGGAGAAGATGTGGCACCTGACACCAGTGTACTACAGGAGGCATACATACTAATCCACATGCATGCCTGCAAAGTTGAGTGTCTATGTGCACAAGAGCAGAGCTGGCTGGCATACCAAATATATTCAAAGGATGTGCATCTAACGGGACATCTTAGGAAACACCCCGCTCCTCCTCTGCTCACAGGGGATCCCACACCACAGCCCTGCAGCAGGTCTGACACAAGAAGTACAGATGGCCTTGAAAGCCACCACACCCCTCAGAAGGGAGTCAAATCCATTTGCTCTTTTCTCCTTTCTCATCACATTCCCAAATGGAATGACCATGTCTGCACTGCAGTCATCTGTTTTCTTCCAGAAGATGCTGATAACTCTTGCCTTGTTTCTCTAAATGCCAGGTGTAGGCTCTCCCTAACAGCGTGCCTCATGTCCCCAGTGGGATGAGACAGTCCCATTATTTTCACAGTCTGTCTAACATTTGGCACTAATTTAAAAAGCAAGTCCTCTATTCCAGTTGTGAATTAAATTGTGATACTGACACAGCATAAAGAGAGATCAGAGATGGGACACAGAGGAATAAGGTTACCAGTGAAGAACTACATGTTTGCTACCATACAAGCTCTTAATCCCTTTCTCTAACCTGCTCCATTAGCCCCCTCCAGCTCCCAAGGCCAAGAAGGCAGATGGATGAGGGAAGTCTGCACACCCTGCATCAATTCCAGCTGTTCCCTGCAGCTCTTCTGCCAGTCTCGTCCAGAGGACCAGCAAGGACTGTGTTTCATCACACAGCATGACTTGTTAGCCCCCAAATCCTGCTCATCCTGCAACTGGAGGCTCAGAGCATGGACAGAAAAGCCCCCTCAAAGCCTGCCACAATGCCACATTTTACTTCACTCTAGGTTTACTTGTCTGTGCCTCATCTGCGTCATTACAGACTGAAAAAGAAAGAAACCAAACAAACCACCAACACGAAAGAAACAAGATAAAAAACCACCACAGAGGTCTGCCATGTCCAAGATGACATTACCCAGTTATGGAACAGATTACAGTGCTGACATTTAAGACTCTGCTCTGGTTGCCCATGACTGCTGGAAACAGCATCATCTCCAGCTCCAGGGATAATCTATCAATTCAACAGACACCCACAAACCCTTGTGAAGCTGCCAAGTTAAAACTTAACTGTGCTGTGATGAGCAGCTCCTCAAAAGACAACACTTTTTTACTTCAACCTTTTTGATTATCCTTATACTGTCTGTGTTCCACCCAGTCTCAAGGTACCAAATACACACAAACCCATCCCAAACCCAGCTGCAGCAAAGCACTGACAGGAGAGCCCCACTGCTACTAAGTGGCCTCTTTTCACAGCATGGGTAAGGCTGGAAGGGACCACTGGAGGTCATCTGGTCCAACCTCCCTGCTCAAGAGTTATCCTCAAGCACATGACACAGGATTCTGTCCAGAGGGCTTTTGAATCTCTCCAGAGAAGGAGGTTCCACAACATCTCTGGGCAACCTCTTCCAGTGTGTGGTCACCCTCACAGCAAAGAAGTTCCTCCTCATATTCAGGTGGAACTTGTGTTCCAGTTTTCAAGTTTTAAGTGAGTCAGGGATGCTGAAGCCTCTTTCACAAGGCAACGCCGAGCTTATTTAGGCTGTCGAGCACCAGCAGAAGCAGCAGCTGCTCCCTGTCAGCAATTATTGCTTTGGAAAGGAAGGCAGATGCTCTGGGTACTGCCTCACAACAATACCTGTAAGAGTTTGAGCACACCTCAACGTGGAAGAGGCTTCCTGCTGAGCAGAAGCCACAGGACAGGCTGAGGTGGATGCACAGGCACACGTTGCTGCTTGCTGTGCCCAATATCCCAGGATATGAGTCTTTTGACAGCAATAAAGTTTACTCAGCTTTTCCTCCCTGCCAAGCATTTCAATAATACAATCTACAGACTTCTATCATTTTTTCACAGGCAGCACACGACTGTAATCTAGCAAATTGCTTCCCTGCCACGCTCAGATTTAATGCAGAGCAGACATCTTGTAATTTCAAAGCAATGGGCCTTTACTAAGTCTGGTACCTCATCTCATCAGCCACTACATCATAAGTAATATTTTCTGCACAGCACCTCTTTTGTAGTGGTTTATGTGTAGGCTTTTAAGTTTAGCATAAATCATGACAACTTTATATTTAGATATATTCACATATATTTATATTTACATATATATTAGCAGATTTATTTTAAAGAGATGCTTATATCCATATACATAATGACTCAACTCACTCCAAATCCAAATTTTGGGCATAAGAAAGAGAGTTACTCTCACAGCATTTTGATGAAAAGCAGCTCAGACAATGCTTGGCAAGCAGCTAGGTTTTGAGCAATTCTCTGAACTTTTTAGCTCTCCATAAAAATTTGCTTTTGTGTCTGCTACCCTTCCCACAGGAACTAGGTACTGTATTTCTTTCTTCCACATAAAAAAGGATGCTCAACTCTGAAGGCAATGAACATTCATTTTGGCATTTAGGCTGCAGCAGTCAATTATTATGATTTTTAGATTTACCTTAAGCCTCAAATTCACTCTGAAGTGAGAAGCTGACTGGCCAGGTGTCTAAGATTTCTTTACAGATGACCATTTTCTTCTAAATGGTTTAGCCAATGGACCTCCTTTCCATTTAAAGGGAATAGGAATCGTTTTCATGGCCCATCTGATGGTTGTAGGTTGCAGTGGGGTCAGTTGGTGAGGACAGCAGAGTGGGATTTGATGGTAAGAACATTTTTTCCCCTCTCCCCTCAGGAGGTAAAATGAAAAAAAAACTTGCTTTAAATTGAGCTGTGTAAAAGCAAGCACACTGTCCTGATTTTATCTAGTTCTACAGAATTGTTGGTTCTCAACTCTCCAGCCTCACTCAAAGGCCACAGGGCTGTAACTTCTGAAGGCAAATGAGTTACAAGTGAAATAACTTTGCTGAAATACCTGGCTCAAGTGGCATTCCTTCCGTTGTGACGATACACAGCAAATCTGCCACCTCACCCTGGTAAATGGTTGGGCTGTCAGAATGCACCGAGACATTGAACACGGGACCTAGAAAAGAGTAACCACAATTATTATGATGGGCTTTACTTCATTGTCCAACACCTTTCTTGCACATTTTTGAGGCATTCTCTCCTAGTTTGTGGAGACAGCTCTCTGAAGTAGGGATAAGCAGCCATTTAAGTTTGTTGTAAAATAGTTTTTCATTTTCAGCCATTTAATCCTGTGCTAAGACAAAGTACCCAAACCATGAGACCGTTCACCCAACACAGAAGCTGCTGCCCAAATCTGCCTTCTACTCTCCAGCACAAAAGGAGCTGGTCTTCCACTGGTGACTCCTTTAAAAGCATGGGAGTTCAGATCTTCAGGCTAATCCAGAATGGATCTTTTTGTTGAGGCTGTCAGCAGGAATTCAAGTTAAAGCAAAACAGTATCCTAACAATACCAATGGTTCTACACTGGAACAGACAATACCAGTAGTGCATCTGATAATACTTTTCTGAGGGTTTTCCTTCAGGCTCTGCCACAGATAGCTTTTTCTGTAGATGTCTCAAAGCCCAAGGGTACAGTAACTCCTTTTGATGCAAAGTGGTGATGATATCAATGAAAACCATTAGGCTGTTTTGAAATACACAGATACCATGACAACACTGTGATGTTTTAAAAGACTTCTGACATGCATACGTTAAAAAACCAAAACTACCCCGAATTTTGACAACAGCTGCCTCTCTAGCGCAGAAGTAACAAAATCACAACTCCTCAGACATGCCAGCATTGTTAATGCTCTCTATTTCACAGGGCAGAAACTGAAGAATGTACCAAAATATCTCTGTGATTTCCCCTACTAATCAAGGTGAAGGAGACAAGTAGAAGGAAAGCTGATCCCAACGGTGACCTCCAGGATGGCTTTGGGGGAAAGAGCCAGGGAACCCAAGAAGAAATATGGGACTCAGATGAAGAAGTAACCCTTTTTACACTCCCTAGACTCCCATTATTACCTGGCTCACCTACTTCTGGCACAGCAGCAGCAACAACAAGCAGAGAAGGGTGGCTTAGGAGGAAAGAAAAAGCTGTTTATTTGCTCTCCTCCACTCTTACCTGCTACTCTTTTAGTACAAGAACCCTACATTTCAAATCCAGTGAAGATCAGTGGCAAACAATGCTTTTAATGAAGAACATGTCAGGAAATCATCCAAAACAACCCACTTGTACCTTGCCCTCTCAATAGGTTTCTACACTGATAGCTCACCACATGGCACACACTTACCACATCGTTTCCAAACTGAGGTTCTGGAAAGAAATTTGGATGTATCATGAAGCTAGAGCTATAATTTTTGGTGCAACTTTTCTAGACTATAAGGGCCTGGCTTATTTTGGTCAACAGACAACACACAGCACACTAAGAAATTAATTCCAACTACAGTGCAATAATTACTTCTCCAGCTTTGAAAATCCCCCCTCCCCCAATTTCCACCAGCCCTCTCCTCTGCCCCAGATGCAGTTGTACTTTTGTACACAAGGGTAGTATGCAGACATACAATCTGAGAGTTTGACACCCATTTTGACACTAGAAGATCTTTCTTAAAATTACCTCTGCAAATTACCCCCCAAAGAAGGATAAAAGGGTAATAGAGATGCAACAGAGGTTATTACATGGATTACCAACCAAGACTGCTACATGTTTATGCTAGAACACATTTAAGGAAACAAGAGACCCAGAATACTGAGATCAGCTGCTCAGGTAGTGACTTCACAAGCAGGCTGCAGTGCTAACTTAAGCTCAGCATGATGGGATCCTTTTCCTAGGAGATCAACAGAGATTAATCTGAATGCTTCCTCAGCATCTGTGTGGAATGCTGAGGAAGTTTTGTGTGAATTCAATTTGTTTCCTGACATTCACACACAAATACACACACACCAAGCTATATTCCCCTTGCAGCCTATTTGATTATTTGTCCTCAGATAAATTAAGACATTTTCCATCCTTTTGTTCGGAGTTGGGCAGACAGAACTTCAGGGTCCTAGGGGATTAAAGGCAGCACGGACCAGGGCACTCCAGCCAACTAAAAGCAGAAATGTCTCAAGCTGTGTGTGAACTGCCAGAGAAAAGAAACAAAGAGACTGTCAAAATCTGCTAGGAACGTCCCTGCATTCCCAGCACAGTCCCTCTGCTGCACTGATCAAAGGCACAACGGCACCATAATAATCCTGATACTGTCCATAGCTCAGAGTCTATCCTAAATCTATCCTGCAGCACGTGAGGTGACATCACATCAGGAACACAGGACATGCAAACAGGCTGGATGCTGGGAGGGGTTGAGCAAGAGAGATCAACTGCATGATTCCAACTCTGTCAGGCTAAGGATGGGCTACCTTACCCCTGCCCTGGCAGGTTAAACAAGGAAAGACAGAGGGCACACAGGATTTTTCTGGCCTTATTTCTAGGCTGAAAGTCCAGGAACCTCCTGCATTGAGCAGACACTGCCTTCAAAACCTGGCAAACCAACAAACCACTAATGTGGAGCAGAGTCAGAGTATTCCTGGCCACTAAAAGCTGAGCTTGGCTGGTCACTCAGCCAGGAAACGCTGTGGATCATGCAAATGCAGCACTCCCAACACACTCCTCAGTTTGGGTCACCAAGCACTTCTCCACCAGGCCTCCCACATGAAGAACCAAAACTTCCTAGGCAGGAAGGCTCCAAGGCATCAGCTGCATTGGCATTTCAGGATCATGCTTCCCCTTGGTAAGGCACAAACAGTTCTTTCCCTTTAGGTATTTCCCTAGCAGGTAACATATCTTGCAAATTACCTTTTCTACCTCCAGGGAGAAATCACTATCCTGTGCTAGAACAGGATATCAATAAAGAGTGAGATGTGTTGGGGGTTGTGCTCTTCCCTCTTCAGCTGAAGAGGGAAAACAACATTTAATTATTTTTTAAAACCTAAGCAAGATTAATTACAGTGAAAGTTCCTCAGTTCAGTCTCGAAAACTGTGTGGCTGCAACTTCCTAGGGTTATAGGTCTTCTTTGGGTGTATCTCAGGCTTTCTGCCCACATGACCCATGCCCTTTGCCTCAGGCTGCCCTCAGGCATGAAAGGACAGAATAAAGCACCTTCAGAGATTTACTCCCCCCTTAAAAAAATCTGAAAAGGCAGGAGGTTGTCTGAGTGCCCCATTCCCCCATACAGTTCAAGAAGCCTGGATCTGGACCACACCAAACAAGGCTCAGAACACAAAACCCAAGTACTTTTCTCAAGTTTTTGCCCTCCAAGACAAAGCAAAAAAAAAAAAAAAAAAAAAACCCACACAAAAAAGAGGCCAAACACCTCACTGCCAAGGTTACAGATACAGGCACCTGGTAAAACAGGCAACTCCCAGCAGACACTGATGACACTGGCTCAGGGTCTCAGCACCATCATGCTCAAGCACTTACAGTGTCACTGGAAGGGTTGGGGAGGTGACAGGAACTCTCTCCTTCAGTGAGGTATGAGTTCATGCTACATTAACACCGAGAAAAACAGAACTCTGCAGATAACAGATGATGTGGCTTTGGCCATCTTTGCTACCTGCATTTAACAGTTTGAAATACTGTAATTGGCACCTACTGGTCACTCGGGAGAACAAACAAACCAGAGTTTAGTCTCAATTGCAGGGCTGACAGATCAAGCATGACCTGTAAAACTCATCAAGAACAAAGCAAAGTTAAATGCTGAAAAGCTGCTCATGAGCTTGAAAGCTGAGAAATAACTGGATTTTAATAACTTCAGATTTGAAGATAAGTGTCATTCCCTCAGATAATTTGGAAGCTAAAGAGCACATATTTACAAAACAAACCAGCATTCCCAATTCTGAGAGCTAAGCATGATAAATTGCCATATTCTGCTGAGAACTTTGATTTAAAATAAGCCAATATATCTGTTCCTCACTATAAGTAAGGCCTTATGTAAGCTTAGATAAAACTCCAAAGAAAGTTTTCTTCTTTAATAAAGTAATAACAATTTTATATTAAAAAGCATCTGCAGTCAGGATGGTAAGAGTTTTCAGAGCGTTTCTTGGCTCCTGAACACTTGAAAAACACTACAGAACTCTAAACAGAAAGCAAAGAAATTGAGAAGTTTACTAGTACAAACTAGAAGTTTACTAGTACAAATCCAGAAGTGCTTAAGAGAAACCAGGTTCCAGAATCAGGATTTGTTCAGTGTACTTTTCTCTGAATGTTCCCTTTTATAATAGATCTCAATGCTCAAACTGTTGATTTCATGTCACCATGAAGGTAACTCTAGGAGCCAGACCCTATAGTGATACAGTTTTCAGCTAAAAAGTGCTATGCTAATTCTTCTACACATAAAAACGAAAGGAAAAAGTGTTTGTAAGCTGAACCAAGATTTGTTTAATATTTTGTGCTCAATCAGATTCACACTGAAGGGGCTGCAGGGTGGAAAAGAGGAGTTTAAGTTGATTGAGTTAATTACTCAAGGATTTACAAATTGGAGACAAATTCTGAGCCCTCTTGACCTGATGTCACCCCATTTTCTCCCTGCTTTCCTTCCCTGCTCAGTAATCCAAACACTTTAAATCTGCAAGAAAAATGGGAAAAGGAAAGAGAATAACCAAGAGCCAGTTAAATAACAGAAGAGGTCCTAATTATCTGGGGTCCTAGGTGATGTTTTGTCTTCTTTGATTATCATTTTACCCTGTACTTCTCTGCAGAAATAAGGTATAGTCTCCCCACAGACACGAGCTACCTTTATTTCCCAGCCAAGCAGAGAAGAGAAGAGAAAGGTCAAGTAATCTGATGACAACAGAGACCTGGGGCAGGCTGTTCCCCCCAAGAAGCCCATGCCCAGTCCATTACTGACCAGGGGGGCTGGAATTCCTGCACACAGCTTCCCTGCTTCCAATCAGACAGCACCACAGACCACAACGGGGAAAACAACTGATGCAACCCACGAGTTCTGCATCATCCAAAATATTACTCATCTCTGCCCTGGCACCAAATCATTCACTCTTCAACTGAGAATTCCATGACCTGCTTTTCTCCAGATAATAAGTTTTTTCACCTTCACTTTTCCAGACCCCAGCCCTTTCCCAGTTTCTTCGTGAAGCTGTTCCCTAACAAGCTTTACCCCAAGCCTCATAATGGCTGTTACTGGAAGAAGCCCTCAGTAGTTAAGTCTGTGGTTTCTACTTCCAGCTACAAATTAATGCACACAGGCACAAAGGCACACAATGACAAAGCACGTTCCTGCCCATTAACAGCGGCTGGAAAATACCAGCCTTTCTTGCCAAAGAGTTTCTGCTGCACTGCTTTTCATTCATTTCCGTGATTAAGCTCTCTTTCCTTTAAGAATCTTTCTATTCGCCCTTCTTGAAATTGAGTATCTCTCGGGGTCATTGCAGGGCATCATTTCATTTTAATTGCAAGTTCAACATCAGTACTCAGCTCATATTTCAGCAGCTCTTGGTTTATCTCAGCTTCTTCCAAAGTGAACGATAATACATTGCTGTGCAATGAGCTCACATGCAGATGTAATCCAGAGTTGAAGATTTCATTGAGATATTTCCCTTACAAGTTCTCTTTTATTTTTGCCTCTCCAGAACTTTCTACCCTCTGCTGAATGGCACAGAGCAGAGACAGTTCAGAGCACAGCCAAGCTCTAAATGGATCTCTCTCATAACACACTTCTCAACATGAGATTAAAAGATTCCTTCTCCCTGCTTCCTTCAAGGGAAAGGAAAATAAGTCACTTCTGTGGAAATCCCTGAGAGTGTGTACCAGGCAAAGACATTCTAAACACTAACCAGGCTTGCCCAGTTCATGGTGAAACGGTTTGAAGATTAAAGGACATATGCCAAAACAGAGTTTATGAAGCTGTCTTCATACACTGGCTTGAGAAGAACACAGGGAGAGTAGACTGGTGTGTTCCAGGCTGAAAGAAAGGCTCTGTACACCAATAGCTCGGGAGGAGAGAGGATGCACTGGAGTAGAAAATGTGCAATGAAATTAAGAGAACATTTCAAGACAGGCACTGGCAGCTGCTCTTGTTCCTCACATCACTGGGCAAACATTTAAAAAAGACATGGCAGAACCTCTCTGTCCTATAGTGGGAAGACAAACAAAAAAGCACTGAGGAATATTAAATTCTTCATATGGGACAGCTTTCCCTGCCCACCAGATAAGCTTATTTTGCTTACAGCAGCTGGACATACAAAAGGCATTCGTTTTACAAAACTGGTCTAGTGATCCATGTTATCCATGAGGTCATAGCAGAAGATTCACAAGATCCTCTCTGGTCTTTAAATATATCCAGCAGAGAACAATCTGCCATTGATTGAATATTTGAAAACTAATGGCCTAGTAGGCTCCTCCTCACCACACTCCCCCTACCCTCACTTCCAGTTCATATGGTCCAGTGGACAAAATCCACATTTCCTATTTTTTTAGTTCAGGGTGTTTCAAACAAATGTCTTTACATTAACATTTCAGATCATTACCAAATTGAATAAATACATCCCTCTACAACAGCAAGTGGAGAAAGAAGAGAGGAGATCTCTGCTTGCAGCCAGCAAGTTCTGCCTTGAATGGAAAGAATCTGAGCAAGACATTTTCCACAGATGTTCATGGAAAAACATTTCAGAGCACTGCCACATTTCAAGCCTATTGTGGCAGGAAACACTGAAGTTTCACAAGTGCAGTCCCCAGCTCATGTATGAAAAGCTCACAGGCCCCTGCCACTCAGAGAGATCACATTGCACAACGTGTATGCACGCTTAAAAACTCCTCTTTGAAACATCATTCAGCTCGGAGAGATCTGGGAGAGAGTCAAATGAGAGAGAAGGATTTCCAGTCCCAGCAAGCCTCACCATCCCCCATCAAAGGGGAATCAATAAAAACAACTGAGAAAGAAATTCCTCCTAGGACTAAAAGCTTCACATAAAACCCTTTAAGGGCTTCCTTTTGCTGAAAATGCTGCTTCCTTATTGATCCCTTCCCCACTCCAACAGCCATGATGGAAGCTGAAAATGCTGCCCAAGCCCAAGATTTCAAAGTTCGGAGGAGATTGGAATACATCCTATTTTTCAAAATTACACTGCTGTATTATATCCCCTCCAGCAGTTATAGATAAGTTGTCTTTCTGTTACACTTTGAGAAACCAGTGCAATTGACTCCTTAACAGTTTTCCTATCAGGGACAAACACTCATAAGATACCACAACCCACCCTCCCTACAACTTAGGATTTAGCACACTGGTGCTCTCCAGGTTTTGGGTTTTTTTTTTTACAGTTGCCTGGAAAACTCATACCCCTCTTTTTTCCTGCACCTTTCCTGTTAGTATCTTCCCTCCAATTTTGAGGAAATTTTCCCGACAAATAACTAGCTCCCTCAGCAGATCTGCCTTTCACCATGCCCATTAGGGAAATTCTGGCACCAGCTTATTTTTTCTGAAGAACAAGTTTGACAGCTGCTTGTGCCACAGGATGCAAGAGAAGGGTGTGATATCTGAGCTGTGCTTTCATAGCTGCTCCATGGCTTTGCCATTTACCCCTGGCTCCCTGACTCAGTCTGCATCAAAGACAGGAGGCTTCAGTAAACAAAACCAAAGTAACACACCCATGAAACATCTTCTGTCTTGTATACTTAATTCCAGATGATTTCCCAAATAATAATTCCACAGTTAGTCCATTCTAACTGTGCTCATTACATGTTCTCATCGTGCCCAGAGGTGAATATCCAGCAGGGATATCTGAGTAACAACTGAAGGACACAAAGTTCATCCATCAATTAAAGAAAATTGCAGGTATTTCAAAACAGATTTTGCTACATGCCAGAGGCATTTTGGGAAATAGCACTCCAGCAAATTGTGCCTGGGATCTCATTTCTTTCTTCATTCTTTTGTAAAGAATGAAAGGCTGACAGGGCTTAAGGACCATCCCTCCCCCTGCTCCAGCCCTGCTCCTGGAATTCACACATTCCCAGGGCACTTCTACATGCTGCCTCCCTTTCTTCACTCCACGCTCCAGAAATCCTATCTGGGTGAAGGGGCTGGGAGGAGAGGCTGGCAGCAAAAAGAAGTCAAGACTACAACACGCACGCTTCCCTCCCTCGCATTGCTCGCAGGTTTCCCTCTGAACCCTGGGTGTCAAAGCATCCCAACAAACTTTCTGGATGGGAGTTCAAAGTGACACAAGACCAGCAACACTGGGAGAGGCACACCACTTTTGTGTAGGAAAGCCTCCGCATGAGAGCTTGGAGGGGTAGGGTGGGGTTTTGTGCAGATTTCATTCTTGCTGGTTTCTTTTATCACCCCCTTGGCAAATACTACTCTCCCACTGTGTCTGACCCAGATATGAAGAGTAATAAGGCTAAAACTGCAGCCCACTAAGCCATCTTGAGAAATTACCTAAAACTGAAAGAAGCTGAGTCAATGTCCTCTGTCTGGCCAGCTTAGATCAAAGCTACATCTCAAAGCTTCCTACCAAGTGATGTCCTCATTGCCAGGCTGTCCTCCTATGATCAGCCCTTGTCCTTTTCCCTGTGTGACATATAAGCAAGTTCAGATCTTAGGAACCACATCATCTATAATAATTCCCTTAGCTGTGGATGCAGCCAGAAGTCAGGCTGCTCTTGCCTAGACACAGACACATCTCCTAAATATGCTGCAGCCTGTTACTACCAGCAGAATATGAGCATGAAAGCCCCACCAGCTCAAAACCCCACCAGCTTGGTTTATCAAATCATGAGAGGAGCCCTTCACTCATAGGTGCACCAGTGTTATAAAAATAGCTCCCACTGCACTTCCCAACAATATAACATGACAGAAGTCAGAGTTAATATGCATCTCTGATGATCCAAATCAATGCCATCCATCTCTCCCTCCCTCCAACATAGTATCAGCACAGGCACGTTTCGATAAAAAAGTCTCAACAGGCAGGCTTAGTTACAGCTGAAGGTAAGGGTTTCAGTAAGCAATTGAGGAACAGGATGTCCTTCTGGGTACTGAAATTCCTTCCAATTTGTGGAGCTTTGTAGCTCAGCCACGAGGGACCTCTAAGGTCTTGCAGTGGCAGGATACACTTACTGAGATGGCTGAAATGTTACCCTGACCTGACCATTTTCTGCAATTACATCAACAGTGAGGTGTGCTCAGGGAATTTAATGCTATGCTAATAGAGTCTGTTTTGGAACAGAAATCCAGTTTATATTAATGTTCTTCCAGAGCAGCCGCTACTAACAATCTAGTGATACAGCTGGCAAATGCAGCAGCAGTTGCTCCATACTGAGAACGAGCTCTGAGCCTGCAGGACCATAAAAGCTGCATTAGTAGAGAAGAACCCAGGGGTTATGATTACAGCCAATTCATTAAACATCTTTCTGTAAACAATCAATAGCACAAAGGACACAAGTACCACCAAAGAAGACAAGCACAGCTCTCAGCCATCATACCATTTGTTCCAAAGAGTAGGTATTTCTGAGACACAGGGAAATCAATGGGAAAGCGTCACAGACTTCTCTCCCTTTAGACCCACGGCTGCCAGGTTCTGCACCAACCTGATGTCTGGAAGTCTATCTGGATGGGGTTGGATAAGCCATTCACTGCTTCACGCCACATGCCACCGCCACCCGGAGACCAGGCGGTCACCACGCAGCGGTACAGCCCGGCGTCAGAGATCTGGGTCTGATACATCCTGTAGCGGAACTCGTTCTCCTGGACCTTCTCCAGGACCACCCCATCCACGCGGGTCTGGTCCGTCCAGTCTTCCAGCCGCACCACCGAATCCTGATTTAAGGAGATGATGCGAGTGGTTCCGTTGGGATTCGACTGGTCCGTGAGGGGCTTCTCAGCTGTGATGAGGACGGAATAGCGCGGCGTCTTGATGTTTTTGGAGGACACTTTGCACGTCATCTCAAAGGTGTGGCCTGCTACAAAGAACGGCTTCAATTTCACCGCCTCCACTGTAAGCGTGTAATCTGAAGAGGGGAGGAAATAAGCAGCAAGAGAGGGTTAACAAACAGGTACGGGTATTTCTGCAGCACCATTCAGCCTAGAAGATTACAGACAGACAAAGTTTCTTCTTTGGAGGAACAAATCCCAGCACGTTTATCTAAACATGTGGACAGCCCAGAATGCTGCTCAACAGTGCACACACGCACAAGTACACAACAGTTTGGGTCAAGATGCACAAATTCAAACAAATACCAAATACTGAACAGATAATAGAATACACAGGTTGTAACAAGACAGGATCCCCAGGATTGCTTTATTCAGGAATAAAGATATTAGACAAGATTCAGGTCCCAGTTTTATACTGGATCTGGAAGAGCACCCCCAGTGAGTAACAAGGGCACTGCTGAAATACTCATGACTAATGACAAAAGCTGCCACTCGCTGAATTGGCAGCACTTAGTGTAGCATCTTTTATTTCCCTTGAAAATCCACGCTAACGGCATTCCTAACGGCAATCCAGACACATTCAGCTGAAAACACATGACAGAAGTTGGTGGTAACAGAAGTCTCCACCCCAGGCATCCCCATACAGATTTACACACACCTCTGCCTCCGTGTCAGTCTTTCCTCCCCTTGCTTCACATACATTTACTTGCATACAAGCCTACCAGAAGTCTTGACATTTCCCATCTGACATCAAGAATTCCAGCAACACTTACGGCTTAGTTTCCTTCCATTCTCTACTGGCTCCTCAATCCCAAGAATCCCTTAATTACAGGGTTTGGGAAAATTATACATCTCGGAGCACAGCTCCAAGACACACAAAGTATAAGCTCACAGTGAGAAACTGAGAAAATGAGGAGTGACTGAAATCAGAATCAGATAAAAGGAAAGGGACTTGCTAGTTTCCTGGCATTGTCTTGAAAAGACACCCTGTACATCAAGGTTCTTCTTAAGGAAGGATGGGCTGGGGCAGAATACATAGAAGTAAAAGTATTGCAAAAATACAGCCAATCCAACTCTCTGGACTTTATTTGCTGCACCATATTCTCCCTTCNAAAAAAAAAAAAAAAAGAGTGTAAACCTGTTAAAGAGCTCCACAGAACCTCTTTATGCAAGACAAAACTTCTCAGGAAAAGGGAAATAAGCAATGGTGAGATTGAAATACATTTCCCAAAACTGAACTTAAATGCAGTAATATTTATGTCCTCCCCACAAGAGCAACAAGATACTTGTCAAGATTACATTTTGCAGTGTTTTGCCTTCAAGCAGCAGTTTTCACAATGAGTAAACACAGCCCACAAGATGAGAAACCCGGTATGACAACTTTAAATCAGTACTGTATAAAGCAGATCACAGTACAAAGCTATATAAAGAAACAGCAGGAGCAGTGAAGGCTGAGATGCTTCTAGTGGTCTAGCTGAGCACAGAATTATTTGATACTCCACACCAAACCCCCCGCACACTTCCACCCACTAAGCAAGTGACAATACAAGAGTTGCACATTTAGGCACTCAGGGTACAATCACAAATGAAGTTGTATAGCGTCATTCTCCTCTCCCTTGTGAAAAGACTCATCAGATATCAGATTCCAGACTTCAAATCCATCTTTTTTCCTCATTCTGTGTCTATGAGACTCTGATCTTTCCTTCTTCATACTGCTGCAGTATTTAGGAGCCCAGCACAGATCAGCTTTTCACATATTTTTAGGAATATATTAGGCAATTATATTTTGTCCCAAAAGCAGAAGCACAAACAGCTAGTTATACTTTTCTGGCACATATTGTTGCTGTCTAGGCCATATGAGGTGGCTCTGGGCAAAAATCCCTCCTTATTTAAATGTTCTTTACGTTGTTCATCTTCACATCAGAGCACTGGGTCCTAGACACCAGGAAGGAAATCCTACATTTGGTCTCTGGTATATGTGCTTAAGATTAAACACCCTCACATGTTCAGAGCAGTTCAGCTACAGCTAACTCTCCCTACTCCCTGGGCTCCAAACACCTTAACTTCCACTACTCCCTGAGCAACAGGTCAGGCAGCAGAAGAAAGGGCAGTGCCTTGTCCCCAGCAAGGACAGAGCAAATTTTCTTCCTATACATCCTTTATTGGTTTTCCATTTGAGGGCAATAGCAAATACTTTTACTAAGTATTTCTACTAAAGGAAAAGGAGAAAGGAGTGGTGGTTGCATGGGACAACAGCAGAAATGCCATTGGTAGCGTGGAAGAAAACAACTGAGGCCCAGAGAAGCAGCTGGAGAACAGTGATAGAGCTCAAAAGGGTTAGAAATTAGGATGCTGAATGGAGAACAAGGATATACGTCCTTATGAAAGTTCTTTCAAAGCATTTTTCTACCTTTAAAAACCCATGAGATCCTTAGTTTGGATGAACACACAAGGCAGAGGCACCTCCTCCTCTGTTAGACCATAAGAAATCTAGAACAGATTTCATAGAGAAGGGGACACACAACCCATCACATACAGGTGCTGAATGTTTCTTTTTGCAACAAAGTCAAAAAAAGATCAAAGGGATGTTTCTGTATGTGCCATAATATTAGAGACCTGCATATGTAGCAAAGTAAAACAACAACAACAAAAAGGCTCCGTATCCTATCAACTAGAAAAAGCTGGATCACCATTCTTATATTCTGGTTCTGTGCCAATATTGTTCTCCTTCAGTAGCAGCAGATAAAATGTAATTAGCAGTCCTTCACCCCCACCTAGAAAAGCATGTAGCTGTCTGTGTATATAAGAGTGCACACTATGAAAAAGAGGACAGCACAAAAATTTGGCACTTATCTTAGAAATAACAGTAATCTGCACAGAAATTTAAGAGGGAAAGGAAAGTCTCTTCATATTTCCTATCTTAGCAGAAATTACTCATCAGATCTTGCAGCATAAGATGAGCCAGAGAGGTCATATGAATGTTTTCTTCCAAGAACTGCAGCCTAAGGTCTCATTTCTAATCTTTTGGGAATTGCCAAGGAAGCAGTGTGTGTCTTGACCACTACTCCACACACTTGCCTGTCTGCATACACGCCTGCAGTCCCATGTGGAGTCTCATCTCCTTCCTGTAAAGCTCCATGAATGAAAAGCACAATAAAACACACCCTGCTTGGTCATATACAGGAGGCTGCAATCTGTAGTTTGTTCTGGAAAGCAGTAGGGGAAGAGTTCCTAAGTAAACCATACCCAAAGCTTGGGCACTACTCCAAGACAGAAGGCTAGCAACAGAAGAAATCCTAGCCAAATGACTCAAATAAAATTTGAGTAAACTGTACTTTGGAGCCTGGCAGTGCAAGCTTCTGCCTTCCATCACTGGCCAGTCCAAGTGGTTAAGCCACACTGTAATTCTCCTGTTGCTCTTCTGCCACAAAGTGTGTGCTCAGCTTCAAGAGCACTTCCTGGGTAGTGACCAAAACCAGTTTTCACCTAATCGATGCCAGCCAAATTTCTAGAGAAGCCCAACAGCTACAAGGGCAAGGAGACTTTAGAATAAGCAGCAAACACCTTCCCTGCACCGCTCTGACTCCAGCTGGAAAAGCAGCACAACAGCCAGGGCTGACAGCAACCTCAGAGCCTCCCAGCCCCACTTGAGGCTGCTGACAAGAATCTCAGTGTTCATAAAGGCCCTTCATCCCCCAGTGCACTGACAAGGCTGCAAGTACAGGAATGCAGCAGACATTAAGGCAGTGACAGCTTTGCCATGGTAGGAGGTGGCTGTCCAACACCCCGAGGCACAACTGCAGCCCCAGCAGCTCTGGAAGCACAGCAGGCACACCAAAGCCTGCACTGCAGCCTACACCTGAACACAGGAACACACACCTGACTTGAGGAACTCCTGTCCCTACAGCCAAACTGGCACAGTCACACTCCAGCTTAGTGCCACGGGGATTTCTGTGCCTGGGGGGAACTGTGTGTCTGTGATACATCAGCAATGATAAAGAAAAGGAGGTGGCAGAAATATTATCTGTTCTCCATTTCCAGGACTGTCTGAAAGATTAGGGCACCCTTGCTCCCAATTAAGTGTGATGGGAGGGCCTGGGCAAACATTTAGGACAAGTAACATTATGTTAAATATAATTATTTTGTAAATTAAAGACAGAAGTATTAACGAAACCCCAAATAATAGGACCTTTGGGATTTGGAATTTCAATTAAAAGATAATGTTTTCTTCTGCTAAGTACTCCATGCAGATCCAAAGTTGATAACACTGGTTTAGGAAAAAAGCATTGATTTTTTTCAATGCAAACAGTATCTGTGTTCTAAATGTAACTCAAATTCAAATAAATAAATAAAATGATCTTTTAGAATATCAAACTTTTTTTCTGGGTTGAAGATCATTTACAGAGCTAGTAAAAAAAGGTTTCCTCCCTTCCTTTACCCCTTTTCACTGACTGGAATTTGTTTACAGAGCTAGTAAAACATAATTGATGTTAAAAACAACAACTGATGTTTTTAATTTCTGAGATGAGACAGAGATGCCCTCTTTGTCACCTTGGCAGGGGAGAAAGTAGAAGAGGAGAAGAAACGTATCAGGCAGACTATGTCAAAAACAACGGTGATCTATGATAGCAATTGGCTGCATTTGCAAAGCTGAGTAAGCAGAAAGATGTGTGAGCATTATTGGCCCCCGTAGAATAAAATAGAAAACAGAGACAATAAAACCCCAAGTTCAAATGGGCAAACACACAACTTATTATACAATGCACAAAAAAGGGTTTTTTACATGTTTACATTTTGAATAAAGGCTCTGAACACCCCTCTTTGCTGAGGGACCCACAGATACAATATAAACCCATTTCTCCTTTCTCAAGAACAATTGTTTTCAAAGTGAGATTTCTCCAACATCCTCCCCCAAAGCAGTGCTCTAAAATCAACAAAGAAGATGCAAGCAATGAAATAGATGGAAGAAAAGTCTCTGTATAGGCATAAGCTATGCAAGGAAGAGGCAAATTTCTGTTCTCTCCTTAGGCAAACACGTGGGAGCCTGGCTGCTGGCTTTTATAAGCACTGGGAGCAGTTAGGGACTCAAATCACCAGAGATACTTGTCAAAACAACAGTCAGAGAGCACAGGCAGCAGCAGATTAACTCCTTCATAGTCGCTGGCTACAGCACTGGGCTCCCAGCCGAGTCTGGAGCTCACAGGAATAGGATATGGCAGGGGACAGGACACACAGGGAGAGGCATCTGGGGCTGCACTGCTGAAGGGGGAGCTGATGGGTGGAAGAGAAGGGGAAATCAAACTTATATTTCACCCTCCCCACCTCATATACATATTCTTTTTCAGGAGGAGAAGGTTTTTGTAGGAGATAATAAATCCCCCAATCCCAAGCTTTGCCAACAGAACGTACTTTTCAGCACAGGGACTATAACGTTTACATTTATGCTGCAAAATTAGCAGAGTTTCTGGAACAAAACCAGAAACAAGGGAATGTTCACACCTGTCATGGTTTGTTTTCCCTCAGAAATGTCAACACAGGCTGAGACTTTTCAACTCCAGCTGGTCTCTGTAGCTGCTCCGAAGGCGAAGATCCATTACACTGGCATGCACACACACACACTCCATGTTGTGGCATAACACTGAACTATTGTGACCAACATCCAGCATTAATGAGACTTCTCAGTCCTGCTGGAGAAGTCAGCTTCAGGGGTAAAAAAATACAAACAAACAAACAGAAAAAACCCCAAACCTTTCCCTGGACCACACGCTCGGAGTACTGAGCAAGCAGCCCACCACTTCTCTCTCCACTGAAGCAGAATCACAGCAGAAGATTTCCAATTTGCTGTTCAGGGATTATCCCTAAACAACTTCAAAATTATTTCAAATTGCTTGTCTCTGAAATATAGTTCTCTGCCTGTGGATGCCTAAGCTAGACTGTTAAACTAGTCTATCAAGATAAATGCAGCTTAGCTAAGCACAGATTTTTGACAAAGACATTATGTCCTAGGTTATCCTAACCTTTCTGATGCTCTCCAACAGACCCTCTTGCATGACTTCACTCTGAGCCAAAACAGTATCACTCTACAGCACATGCAGGAAACACAAATCCCATTTTAAACCAGAGATAAGCAACTTCAGGTAACTATTAAGGTTCTAAAAATGCTCCCAGAATAAGTTAAATACTGACTAGAGCTAGTTCACTTTTCCCTAAAAAAGGTCAAGATCCAAGCAAACCACTGAATTACTTTGTTCAGTTACTCACTTATTTTTTGATACGCTGGTAGTACTAAGCCCATGAACTTCCTCAGAACTGCCTTTTAAACATGGGCTTGTAGAAGAGAAAAATAAAACCACAGCTCCCAAACTGTCAGACAGAGAAGACAAAGTGACATTCCTCTTTTCACCTCAGTACAACCCTGGTGTTAGCAGCAAGATGCACCCTAAAGAGACCAAAATACTCCAAGCCACAAAAGTGGGCAACAACCACAGCAACGCTGCTGGATGCCACCCCTGCCACTTCCAGTCCAGCTCCTGGAAGTCTCAGCAGCTTGATGGAAACCCTCCTTTGATGGTGTCTCTTCCATTGCACTTCCACTCCAAACTGTTGCATAAAACTGGTAAAGTAAAGTAGTGATGTAAAATAAAGGACTGATGTAAAGCAGTTATTCCCCTCCACAGGTAAGAGGCCTTTACACAAGTTGACAGTGCTTTTAAACCTTCATCAACACAGAACCCCATTTCCAAAGCACATTAGCAGGCCTTCTGGCTGACAAGCCTACTCTCAGCCACCTCTCAGGTGTAAAGTTCCTACCTTGTGTAGCCCAGAAAATGTTGACAGATGCAGAAGTCACATCTTTGCTCTTCACCCAGCTGTTGTTGCGGTGCCTACTCCATGCCGAGATGACACAGAAATAATCCCCTCTGTCACTCTCTGAAGTCCACTGGATTCTCAAACTGAAGGTGTCAGCAGACTTTTTAGACAAGATTATTTCCCCATTCTGAATCCGCTCTCTGCCCCTGTCCCCAAGCAGCAGAGTCCAGTCTGCATCCATCGAAGCCAGGAGCTCCTCTACCACCACGTCGTCGCCGGGCAGGCGCTGCCTGTAGTACCAGGAAACGGTGAAGCGGATGTTTGCCTCGGTGTCCTGGACGTTTGTGATCCTGCAGTTGAGCTCTGTGGGGTCATCTGAAAACTTGGGTGTTTTAGAGGCATTCAGGAACACGTCGTAGTCTGGCTCTACAAGAGAGAAAACACAAAACAAAACAGGTTAGGAGCTACAAGAAGGGAGAAAATGTCAGACTTAATTAAAAGATACCCTAACTTCTAACATCCAGTTTTAGCATCCCAGCTAAGAAGCCAAGTGCCACGATATGCATTCTTCTTACGAGACCTTGGAACTTGGACTCTGGTTGTCAGACTTGCACCAGTCTGACACAGGTACCTCTAGGTCTGCATTTCCAAACAAGACATTCCATTTCATAGGTCTAGTCAGACCATTTCAGAAAAATCAGGACTAATAGATCTTGTTGAACAAAATAATTCCCTCCTTTAGGCCTTCCCCCAAGAACCCACCTGTGGGTTCAATTTCAACCCAGCCAGCCACTTTTTGCACTTGTCAAATGCCTGGGGCAGCCTGCAGCATGACACTGGTTATCCTCTAGCTTTGGACTGACCAGAGACATCCCATTTTCCCAATATCTCTCCAGGATAAGAGACCGTCTCCCACCTTCTTTTCCACACTTTACCATCCCATTGTGTCTCTACAACAGTTTAAGAATGGTAAAAAACAGCTAAACAGTTCACCCACACAGACACCCAAACCAGGGGACACAGAACACCAATGGCACTGGCCAGAGGCAGCACCAAGGGCTGAGCACAGTAAATTTCAGTCAGTTTAAATACTGACTGAAGTATTTAAATACTTCAGTCAGCAGTTTAAATACTATCTAGGTCAATAAATACTAAATAGGATAAGAGTTGAAGATGGGTAGATTGGAAAAAACTTCACAGTCTGAATAGAGAAGTATGTGCTGTGCAGCAGTGAGGCTGGAATATCTCACGCTGGAAAATCAGAGCCTGAGTTTCACGGGTTAAGAATGGGGCTGTTGTATTTAAATCTGAAATAGCTGGCTGCCCAAAGCTTAAAAGCGATAAGGGAGCCACATGACTATTTTCTCTCAGACTACAGAGATAGTAAAGGAAAAAGATTACAGCAAGAACCTCACACCACAGAGGAAATACATATTTATTTACTAGTATTAGAATATTTTTGTCTTGCTGTCTACTATAATTCAGAAAAATGACCGGCTTCCCAACTGTTTGGCCAATACTCATCACACGGCTTTTACAGCCTAACTGTATTCAGCACTCTGTATTTATTTCCTGCTTTATGTTTTACTTGGCATTTTGCCTTCCTAGAAACAATTAACTGAAGCTATAATTGGGACAAAGAAGGCAATCCAAGACTAAAACTTAGGCTTAGCTCACCAATGAGTCAAGATAATAAAGCATCTTAATAGAAATGCTGTGGAAACTCTGTGTGCATATGCACTTTTGGACTTGAGATGCAAAGGATAAAAACAATTGTAGCAAACAAGCTGGGCTGCTTCTATGTCAGCCTGCAGAAAAGATCTCTCACCAGTGTCCTTGCATCTAGCAAGAACAAGGGCAGCAACACACACCAGACCCTAGAGAATCTGGTAATACTGGTGGTGAGTTTCTGTGACATTAGGCAACATAAAATCATAAAGGCACTGCTTACGAAGTCTGTGGTATCTACTACCAGTGAGCATGAGGAGATTTCTGCACATTTTCAGGGTAAGTGAGGCAAAATAAAAAGAAAATGCACAGAATTTTGCTACAACCAAAGCACAGATTATTAATGATGGCCAAACCCCGCTTTTGGTGTAAGGCCCCTTAGATCCTACAGCTACACTGCTTTTCCTTTCTCATTCACAAAAGAGTAGTTTACTCCAGGGCCTCTTGATGTATTTATTGTTCACATTCTACAACTCCCCTACCATTCCCCCTTTGCCACGCCTTCCCCTCAAAAAGAATGCATTCAAGACCATCTAATATTTTCACAGCAACAAAGACTATGAAAGCAGATGCAGTCCTCTAGACAGGGACACAAGAAGGAAAAAGCCACAAGAATCCTGAGTTCTTAGAAAATCGCTTGAGGTTTGTTTTATTTGTGGGCAGGGGAAGGACCCTAAGAAGTGAGTTTCTCTTTGATAGCACCACTCCAGATAGGTGCTTCACCCTGACAGACACTCAAACAGAGGATTTAGAAAGAATAAAAGGCTGGCTGGATAAACCTCATTCCTCCACTCTGTCAGCTGTCAAAGAACAGCCTCACTGACAATTCAATGACTTAATACTCCAGGAGCTCTTAACTTCCATTAAGGAGGAGGAGTTGGTGAATTCTGGATGCAGTTGAAAACCTCAAACACTGAAAATTTATTCTGCTTTCCCGCTCCCTAGCAACCAAGCATCTGCATCTGCTGAAAAGCAGATTTTATTTTCTCCTGTTCCCAAATAATGCTAAATTAGAATGGAAAGAGTAAAGAGAAGTCCTACAGGTACAGGCATGACAAAAGAGCACACGAGCGTGCAAGTGCATCTGTACACCCATGGACACACGTGCATGACTGCACATGCACACAAGTGGGGAAAGGAGGGAACACTCACAAGTTAAATGTGCAATGTGAATGGCTGAATGAGGACAGGAAATGAAGACATTAATCACTTGTGCACTTCAGTACACATTACAAGTGTACTTGGAGACGGCCACGGCTCAACTGCTCTGCACAATGCTAAAATGCAACATTTAAAGTCATTGTTGATGGGATTTAACCTTATGGCACAGCCATCTATTGCTGAAAAACAGGCTCTCTATATGCTAGCCTCATTCAGCACTTTCATGTTGGAGATGCTCTGCCTTTGTAACTGGATAGTACCACCAGTTTCTCATGACAGGAGAATCTGAAAGGGTACATTGAAAGGGTTTGGGCCTGGATGCTTACATCTAGTCAGACCTGGGAACAGACACCAAGCACTCCAGCTCTGCCAGTTCACATCCAGCTTCATTCATGCTTCCAATACCACCAATACCTTGTACAATTTAGCAGGCGCACATACCTTACCTATATCATTCTGCAACAGCATCCTGAGTTTCACTGCCTCTAAACTGGAGCTATTATCTCCTCAAGAATGAACTAGAGAACAGATTGGGTGGGCTGACATATCTAGACCCATCTGTAAAACTATAGGCTTTTTAAGAAGTTTTACCGGAGTTTCATTTTTAGTAATTCTCCCAGGTAACTTTACTTCTAAGGATACTTGCATGAAGAGAAATATATGTGAGAGAGAGATCCCTACATATAGATAATAGGTGCAAACAAGAGAAACATTTGTGCAGAAGAGATTCTACAAGGTCCTCTCCCTTTTCTGACGGGGCCAAGGATTGAGGGATACATTACCCATGAAGTCTGACAGCACAGTCACTCACCCAGTGCTGTCACCACCACACTGACTGGTGCAGAGGTCCTCTCCACCACCTTATGCCAGCTCCCATTGTGCAGTGGCACCCAGATAGCAGCTTCACAGAAGTAGTAGCCAGAGTCCTCCACATCCACATCACGCACCAAGAGGCGATAGGAGTTCCTGTCCACATGGCTGAGGCTGATGAGAGTTGAGTCACTGACAACAGAATCGTGGTCCATGCTCAACAAGAGCTGAGCATCTGACAAGGTGTCATCAGGTGATGCAGAAAAATACCACATCACCTCTGCTTGGAAAATACCACTTCTGTCTGTTGTGATGTTGCAGGTAAGATCCAGGGAGTCTCTTTCGGTCACAGACACATTGCTGGTTGAGATGACCACATCTAGAGCTTGGAAAGAGAGACACAAAAATTCAAACAAAAAGTATTTTTTTATTTGTTACTTTTAATAAACATAGTTCACCCTAAGTTATCCAGGACTTCACATTCTATAACAGGAGCTTCTGAACAGGCTCAGTAGCCCAACCTTCAAATGCCTATTGGATATTGAGCTGAGTGATCTATTACAAGAGCAATACACATTATCAGTCAAGCAAGGGATGTGTGATGAGGGCAGACGGGAGAAAGGGAGGGAGAACAGCATTTTTATAACCCAACAGCAACTGGTCCATGAAGGCTTTGTCTCATCCACAGACTGCACATCACCTTTGCACAGCAGGAAAATGTGTACAGGATTTTTCAGTCTCACAGGAGGTTCAAAGTGTTTTGGGACTATGCCTCAGAAGACCAAGCATCTACAGAAATCACTAGGAATTACACTGGAACTCAACAAGGCTTCTACTGACATTTTTGAGCTCCTCGAACAGAGCAGATTTAGATGAGAAGCAGCCATGACCACACATTGGAGTCCTGACTGTCCTCAGGTGTGCTGCAAAAACATGAAATGGAAGCAAACAAAAGGCAGGATTAGCTCCCTGTACTGCTGATTTCTCCACTTACTGCTCAGAACAACACACGCTGGGGACTTAAAGCAACACCAACAGCCACTCCAAACACACTTAGCAACCACTGGCCTGTGAATATTTCTAATATATATATCACATATGGTCATAGCCAGCATTCAAACAGGACCAGATACAGAATATTAAAAGAAAACCATGGAGTTACAGTGTCAAGACCAGGCTACCACGTATCTTCACTTGCTCATTCACTTGTTCTACACTGCCTGAAGATTAGATCTGTCTCAGTGCAGCACAATTCCCACAGTGTGTAATGCAGCTGCTCCTGAAGTCTGCACTGAGGCCAGTGGACAGGGCTGCTACAGCAGTGGCTCTTCTCAGCACAAGCAAGATTAGAGATACCAGCTTTAAACCAGCAGCTGTGTCTCTACTGAGATTAGTGACTTCTATGTAAAACCATGTTCTACTACAGAATAGCTCCCCATCTGCATAAACTTCTTCAGACTATCATCTGGAATGAGACACAACACATGAAGGCTAGAGCCAAACTGAGCAGTCAGAACTACTGCAAATAAAACCACTCACCCCTCACCACCTGATAACACAGAGCAGTCAAACTGGACAGAGGGTAGCAGGCCCCACCTGAGTGCTGAAACTAAGTCCAGATGAATCTCTCATTGGGACTTGCCTCACTGTCTTATCATGGGATTGGAATCAGCAGGAAAGCCTAGCTAATTTAACAGACTAATAGCAGAATACAAACTAAGACTCATCTGCAAGGTTAAGGGCAGCAATTCTCCAAGCAACATTTTCTGTCTTCATGAAAGTGATGGGCATTCACAATCTGGCAATATATGCACATAGAGGGACTTGGAGAGAGTTTACCCATAGGCATAAAACCATTTACATCTCAAGTTCTTTTAGCATGCAAGTGCAGAGATTTCAGATGTCAGCACAAGATGCTCCTCAAGTCCTTCTACAGGATGTGTATACAGCATTTTCTGGAGAATAACCTATCCCCTTTAGCACAACTTTAAAAAAGCCTTCAAGCCCCTGACAAAGTGCCAGTGCTGCTAATGACCGAGCTTAAAATGAAGGCAAAAAAACCCAAAGAAAAACAGAAAAAAAAACCCCACAACAAACAAACCACACACCCAAACCACATCAAAAAACTGTACCACTACTGGTCTTGGCCAGCCTCATGCTGTTTTCAGCCACTGATTAAACCCCACCTACTTAAACCAAACACTGCAAAAGTGTGACAAAATTGAGAATTACAGCTCTTAATTAGGCAAGTCCTGTGTCAGCAGAGAGCACCTGCAAGCTTAGCTGTGCAACAAACACCCTGAAAAAGAGGGGGCAGACTGATCCTGTAAAATTTCACAGGCTAAGTACCACCAAGACACTAAAACTACATTCAAATGAGCCAATCAAAAAAACCCAGACTTCTGGGTTCTCCCTATAGTGATTAAAGGATTACAAAAATGAAAAGATACCCTTCCTGTCTGAACAGTTCTAAAATACTGTGATAATCTCATATTTCTGAAGGACCATCACTGCCTGTTTTTCCACCTATTGAGTGATAAGGTGCATCACCCCCGCTCTCCCTCCGCCAACCAGCAGTGATAATGCTAATGCAATCAAGTGCTTAGTGCATCTAGTCCTGAAATCTGTATGGGCAGGGATATCTGGATATCCTCAGCACAGCGCTGCGTGTATTTTTGTCTCCTTAGTCAAGCATGCAATGATGTGTTTAACAGAACCATTACTGTCCTAGACCCCTGCCAACAGAGCAGAGCAATCAGACCAGTGATAAAAATCATTGGGTAATTTGCCCTGTTAAATTATCACTGCCTTCCTCCTTTCTCTTGATCTTTCCACGCTATTTTAATAAACAGCATAGAGAAAAGCTTCACATCTATCACTGAATCACAGGCCACTTTCACAGGGGAAGTGCAGCTGTTTAGTGCTATAGAACCCTGTGTTAGTAAGAAAGCAGAGGGAAGGCTTTGGGTGACCAGCTGTTAAATATAATGTTTATTTAAGAAATATAAAAACCATGAGTCCTTTGAAGTGAATGAAGGATGAGATAAAATCTGCGTCTATGCATCTAAGAGGTTCCAGGCAGTCCTTCCATGCCATCAATCCCCTTTTCTCGAAAATAAAGCTAGAAAAATTATGTCATGGATGTAAACAGGCCAGCTACCCAAACAGCACTCCAGGTTCGGCTGGAACGCACCCTCGCTTCGTTCAGCTGACCCCAAAGCACCAGAGCCTGGACGCAGCCCAGCGCCGTGACCGCAGCCCACCAGGAACACTCACCGGTCCTCTGGATGGACACAGTGGCGATCTCCACGCTCTTCTCCTGGATCTTCTGCCACGAGCCATCCGCCCCTCTCACCCACTCGCTCACGAGGCACCGGTAGGCCCCGCCATCCGCGGGGGAAGCCTGGGACACGGATAACCGGTACGTGTCGTTGGCTCCCGTGTCCAGGCGGATGTCCCCGCTGCGGTAGCGCTCCTCGTAGCCGGGGCCCGGCTGGAACTTGCCCTCATGAGTCAAAGACAGGATGTCCCGCCAAGAGGACCCGCTCTTGACCTGCCAGGTCACGTGCAGGTGAGTGTGCTCCGGTGAGGTGGTGGTCGCTGAGCAGCGCAGCTTGAAGGAGTCGCCCTCAGACAGCCGGAGAGACGTCGAGGAACGAGCTTTGGAACCACTCACGGACAAGCCGTCGGAAATCACTGTTAGGGGGGAAAAATAAAAAAAGCAAAAGATACAAGCATCATAAAACAGAATCAAGTAGAGAACACCCACAGTGAGCTGTTCAGATGTGAGGCAATAAAACCACCACAGAGCAACACCTTGCCAATCATTCCTTCTCCCACACACAAATATATTCCAGGAAGAAGGAAATTCAGCTGAAAAAGCACTAAAGGAAGTGCTCTGCTTTCAACAAGCCAAGACAAGAATTCATTTATCCTTCCACTCACTTTAGTTTCTCATCCAAACATCATCATTTCGACTGTTCCCTATATAAAACTAATCTTGATATTCATGTGAGTAAAAGATAAGACATGGGAAAAGAAATAGTGTCCAAATTTAATACTGAAAAATGCTAAGTGATAGAGCAAAGCTAGGACAAGACTATAGTATCAACATGCTAAAGGAGAAAAGGTAGATTACCTCCTTCATACAGAAAGATCCCTGAATGACACTAAAACTGAGAGAGAAGACAGCCTGTGGTTTTTACCTGAACTTAGCTTCTCTACCCAGAGGCTTAGGGACATGAAATATTTGCAGACATCTTCAGAAAACCCACCACTTAGTGTTTTATTTACATATTTACTAGACAGAAAAAAAGAAAAGTGATGTTTATAGTAAACAGCCTCTCTTCACTTCTTCACCTCACTTGCCTTTGCCATCATATTTCCCAATTTTAAATTCTGGCTTTAGGAGAATTAAAGAGGAATGAGAAGAAGAAAAAAGGAAATGAAAAATCACAATGATCATAAACAACAGAAAGCCAACATTCTTAAGGGTACATCTATAATCAATATGAAAAACAAATTTAAAGCACACCTCACTCTTCAGAAATACCTTTCACTTGGACCTCTGCATCATAATTTCCCTGAACGGTGGCATCAGTGCTGGGCGTGGAACATTTGTATCTCCCTTGGTCAGCTGGCTGGATGTTCCTAATCACAAGTTCCACAGCATCGTTGCTGCTCCGTCTCAGTTTGATATCCCCGCGGCCCACGCGTTTTTGGTACTCCTCAGAGGTGAAGGTAGAATCCCAGGTACTCACTATCCGCACGAAGTCAGCCTCCCGGGAGAACTCCCAGTCAAAGTTCTGTTCACTGGGTCCATCATAGTCACTAACGCTGCAAGGGATCGCCACCTCCGTGCCCACCACTCGAATGAGGGGACCTTTGGGCACTCTCACAATGCGCCCTCTGCAGAAAGCTAGGCAGGAGAATGAAGAACAGCACACAGTTAAGGATATGCTTCAACCAGGAAAACACCAAAAATTAAATATGCCAAGTTTGGGCATCCCACTCTGCTGAAAGCAAGAGCTAGTAAGAGCAATATTTCCCATTAACATTTAATCTCACTGAAGCAGGAGCCTCTAAACACAACATTTTTAGTGTGGGCAATCTTTTTTTCACTGCTTATCTAATACCACATGAGGTAACAAAATACTGACTGAGAGAAAATCGTGAAGAGAAAAAAAAAAGAGAATTAGCCATAGATCCAACGGATAACAGTTTCTCTACTACAAGGCAAGTGCTACGTAAGATGTTTAAACAACATTAATAAGTGGTTTTCATTACTACAGTGAGGGCATAATCTAATCAGGAATTTTTATAAGACTTCTGCTGATACCGCTAGAGAGTCTGAAGTAGGAAATTAACTCTCCCCTACATTGAGGGCCATGAGAATTTTATGTTGACGTTCTCCAAAATTGAGTATAGTCACAGCTGCCCTAAAGGGTCCTGGCTTCTCAAACACAGGTGAGATTCCTTGCCCTCCAAATTGACTTAAAAGGAAGAACTGATTATAATGGACACAGTTTGCTTGAGTGGATTTCTGCAACCACAAGTTTCCTCTTTGCTGAAGGCCCAGAAGCCGGGAGGGTGAACAGAGCAGGCTCCCTCCAAAGCAGAGGAACGCACAGTGCTCAGACCGTGCTTTCTGGGACCGGCTCACCAGAAGGAAAGGACAACAGCAGTTTTCTGCAGAAGCTGGCAAAGCAGTATGTTATGCTCCAGGCAGAAGTGTGAACCACTTAAACAAGCCAGAGGACCTGGCAAAGACACAGCAATAGACTCTTCTGGTTGATTTGGCTCTGTAGTCCAGAGAATAACCCCAGCAGCTGCACATGGATTTTGGCAGGTCCTTACTTCTCCAAAGAGCAAACTGCTTTGATTCATAGTTCCAACCAGAGAAATCTCTTAAGAGATGAGTACTACCTAAACTCAGCCTCCAAACTTGAACAGCTTACTGCAATCCACCATCTCCATATCCATAGCAAAATATTTTAACAGCCAGGTAGAACAGAAGCCAGAACACTGAAAGACACATCTTGATACAACCAAGAAGACATCTAACAACACCAAAAGCAATTGGGCCAAAAAACTGATCTGAGATACCACGGAGGAAAAGACAAATTTAAACAAACAAACCCCCAACACACAAAGTACAGCATCTCACATCTGCTACAATTCACCAAGTCCATTGGAAAAGCCACCAGCTAGTGACATGAACACCAATATATTTGCTGAGCCTTTCCCTCCTATCACTGTGCACATCATCTTGCTGTAGATTAGGACTCCACTTGCTGGCTTAGGCCCATCACGCCAATGGGTGTCCAAGTGTGGGCAGAAGAGTCTTGTGAACAGAAACCCCCCACTGGGGAACCTGCTATAAAGCACAGCTTGTCCACTCCAGAGCAGTGTGGAGAAGGATGTGTTAAAAAATAAGATTTCTGTGGGCATTTAAAAACTACACAAGCAGCTGTACACACTGAGCACAACTGCGAGAGAAAAAGCATCGTTATTTGCAGTTACAGTTCAGCAAACAGTTGAACCAAGGACTAAAACTGCCTTTACCTCCCCAGTTCAGAACTCTTACCATGCTCTTTGCTTTGCAGGCTGTTCACGTGTACAGCCTCAGTCATAATAGTCCAATTTCCTCACTGCCATGACCTTCTGTATTCAACATTAGTACTTCATTAAACTTATTTGTAATGCAGACTGGGGTTAATCTCCTACCCCTTCTATCCCTCCCAGAAGACTGTTATTATATAGCTGATCAAGTGATTGACTAGTCCTAATAAGGAAGCTGGACTTTGCTGCACCATTCACATGTGCATTGGAGAGGAAAACCTCCACTGACGATGTACTGTTCCACAGACAGATGTCTTCAAGGACACATCTCCTAACCCAAGCACCACCCTAAAATCATAAAATCATCCATACAGAAAAACAATCAACAAAAAATAAAGCAAGCTACAGGGCTCTGATATACTTCCTCACAAAGTCTTAAGTTGCATTCAATCCTTCAACTTATCCTCTTACAGAAAGCGGTAACAGCAGCAGGTAAGCTTTAAAGCCTGACACTCAAACCAGCTTCCAGCAAACCACTGTGAGAAGTCAGCTCAGGATCCTGACTGAGGGCACTCTTCAAGCACTGACATCTCTCTAGAAAATACTCTCTGGTGACACTAAAACAAGCAGACAACACTGTTCTGCATGTGTCTTCAGCTGTAGACCCACATACCGTGCACTGCACTAATCCAATCTAGAGGTGACAAAGGCATGACTAATGTGGCAAGGGCTGCACATTTGTGTTTGAGATTAGCACCGACAGCTCAGTTTCTCTTCTTCCAAGGTCATTAAAGACCCTTTGACACTAAATGAAGGTAGGGGGTGATTAGCACCTTCCTACAAAAAGGCAAACCAAAGTGAAAGATAGGAGCACAGGGACTCTTCACCAGATCAGAGAAGCCATGACTATCCCCCTCCCCACACCACAGTCCCACAAGCAATTCCTGCTTAACCCAGGGCTGGAAGGAAGGCAGTGGAACAGATTGCAGAAGAGAAGAGGGATGAGGTGTAACAGAATTTTATACTTTCCAAACAACAACATTTGTTATTGCTAAGATAAACCAGGATTCTGGTAAGGCAGGAGCAGAGGCAACACCACCAAAGAAGAGAATAAGAACTTCCTGCAGAACAGCTGCTCTGCCCTCCCCACAAGTGAGGAGGAGTGTGCACAGGGCAGGCTCTCCAAAGGTAAGCTGCATTTCTAAGTGACCCAGCAGGCTGTGAATTCAAGGCTCTGCCTTTGGTCCTGCACCAAGGCTATCCCTAGAGACTAAACAAGGTGTTCTTTGCCATGCATTAGCGATTAACATTTCATGTAACTATGGCAGAAGTAGCTACAGACACTGATCTTGGCAAAAGGTGAGCTCCATATTACTGTGGCAGATAAGTGAGGAGCTTTTGCAAATATTTTATTCTTACAGAGCCCTGTGTTACTTGCATACACTCCCTCACCTTCCCAGAGCAATCATGATACAAGAGCTTAAAACTATGTAAATTTGTTGGAAGCATTTATTTTTCATTACAGCCAATATATTTCACTGTTAATATAAGGTGACAGGTTCTTAATGAATTCATCTGAATCCCATTTAACTATAGAAACAGATGGAGGAGGACAAAACAACATATACAGTAGTGACAGAAAACAACAGAACTTTGACAATTCTGTATTTCTCAGTATCACTGATCCCATCAAAGATGTGTATTTAGTGAGAACTCAATAACTGGATCTGAGTTAGTGCTGGACATCAAATTTTCCTAAGCCCAAGGTTAACTGTTAAATACAAAATTTTATTTTTATTTAGTTACCAGACCACCAGATGAAATTGCAAGGAACTGTTTTCCAAAACAAAAGGTAATGGAGCCCCTGTAAGGAGGGCAGCACACAAACACAAGGCACGGGACATATTCCTTGGGTTCATGAAACAGGTGACAGCACTACCAGGCAACACTGGTCCTTTTGCAGGGCTGGGCCAGAAACACACAAATGTAAGACAACCACAGAGCCCACGTGGGTATTTGTCAAGCGCTTGATCAGAGGATTCTCCCATGGGAATGCATGAACTACATCACCAGAAACATGGACAAAGTGTGGTTCAAGGTAGAATAATAATTCACTGAGGCCTACCATATTAGTAAGACAGGGCAAGACAGTTCAGACACAGCCAAGGCAGCTTTGAGCTAGTATTTTTTCCCTAGCAATGGTTTATAAATTTGTCCCACCACCCAGATGCACCATCACATTGCTGCAGCACATTAAATGAAATTCTTCCAAAAAGGAGAACAAGGAAAGCAGATGATTGAGTAGATGGGTTGTAAAGTCAATCAGAGTATAAATAGTGCCCTATCATTTTTAGGATACCCAAGAAAACAAGGCAGCAAAATTGTGCAGGACCTACAGAACAGGTAGTCTGTTTAAACTCTCAACAAGCTACAAAACTCCTCAAGGAAAGGGCTGGTTAAGGATTTCCCGTCGCACGGGGACATGTGGAAAATCTTCCAGGAGCTTCATTTTCATATATATTCTGCATCTATGTATCACTTACGAAAGAACAAGATGAAAAGTAATCTGTGCAGTCGTCCACAAGGCTGAGAAGGTATTATTGTTGCAAAGAGCACACTTGTGCTTCAGCACTCCCTTTCACAAGGTGCTTCCTCCAGCCTGCACTAGACAGCTCTATCTAATAAGAAAACATGTTCTCGTAGCAGCCCAGAGAAGGAGGTCGCCTCCACATCCGCCAGCTGAAGGAAAATGCAATCTGACATGCAGTAGGAAGCCAATTAAAGTCAAAAAAGTAAGAGCTAACGAATGAGTAAATTGGCTCAGACTAAGCACTCGAGCCTCTGCATCAGAAAGACTTAGAACACACAGTCCAGCTCCTCAACCAAGGCAGTCACAGGAGACACAGCGACAACTTTGCTGACGCCTTTCATCTCAAAAGAGCTTTCCGAACAAAAGGTTGTTTCATTTGCCAACTGAACATTACCATGTCTGGGAAGGAAATACCCAGCAGCCCTTTCAAATTCACAACAGTTTATGACAGGAAAAAAAATACTGCAGCCAACTTTGCAAATGGGGGTAACGATCCTCCCTCCCTGAACTCCTCCATCTATTTCCAGTCGAAGCAACACTTGCTGCAGCACTGTGGGAGTGAGTGGGCTGAGCAGGGGCAACCCCTCTTGTGCCACACTGGAGTGTGAGCAATGGATCCCCTACCATTAAAGCTATTTCTAGCAAAATCCCAAACCTCTCACTTCTGTACTGAACTGCTTAACTACAGTGTCTGTGATGTGTAAAGCCATTTTCCAAACGGAAGAAAAAAAGTTGGTTTTGCCTATTTATTTTTTTAGCCCACCAGAATCATGTTCACTCAAATACTCTTCCTCCATTTCCAAAAAAGAAATTATCAGGCTCCTGATGGAAAGCATTCAGCAACTCTCCCTAGTGAGCAGGCAGGTGAAGGGACAGGCAGCATGCCACACATTCACAGGCTCTCCTCTTGGGAAGAAGAGCCAAAGCATATCAGCACAGGAGATTATAATCCTTATCTCCAATCTGCCCCTCTTCCCCTCGCCTATCCTTCCAGCTTCAATTATAATCAGGCAGCTACACATCAAGAATGTGATCAGTGACTGTCTGGGAGAGAAAGAATAAGTTATACCAAACACACCTACAGTGTTTGAAAATCTTTCAATACTGTTACAGCAATCTTTTTAAAAATATATAAATAACATTATTTTTCTAGAAGAGGCACATTTAAACAAATATTTACTTTGGTATTTCCTCCACTTTTTAAATGCAGTCAATTAAATTTTCTATGCTACACTGTGTAGTCTGAGAGGAAAAATCAGAGATTAAGCAGAAAAGGAAAGTTCTTGAAGTACCAGAAAGGCAGCTAATGATCAAAATTTCCATATTAGTCTCAAAAAGAGAAGGAAAAAACCAAAACTAAGTAAGTGAGATCCCTTACCATTCCTGCTTAACATGTGACATCATCATACCCTTCTTTCCAGCACAGACACACACACAGAGCAGGGATTGGGATGTATGCTAAATTAAGTGGTAGGCTATTCCTATGCTTTCCAAATTACAAAATTCAGATTGCCTTAACCAGCAGAAGCAACCCAGACTTTACAACTAGCCAGCCTTCACAGGGAAGAAACAAGGGGCTCCTTTAAAAGAGACCAAGTTTGATTCTTTATGTCAAAGCTGTAATCACCACAGTAGCCTGGGATCATCTGAGGCACACAGGGCTCCCTCCACACCTTGCAAGAAAACAGTCGTGTTACACCTCTCTGACTGCAATACTCCCTTACCTAAAAAAAGTCTGATAGATTTTTATGGCTTGAAAGATCTGCAGCCTATCACGTGAAGATATCAGAGAAGAGCAAATGAAAGAGTCCGTGAGAGAGACATTTACATTGTTCTTTCCCAGGCGGCTAGGATTCTTTTTTTAGATAATGTAGAGCTCTTATCAAAAGGAATTAGCCTGGGTGTAATTGCTTAAAACCCATTATCTCTATCAGGATGAAGAAACGCATACTGCATCTTAAGTGGAGCCTCAGAAAAGCTATCAAACTGCAAGGCTGCTGGATTGCTCTTATCTCCATACCATCTGAGATCTCAGAAAAGCCACATCTCCAGCACAGGGAGAAAAAGCAAGTACCTTCCCAGCTGAACTCCATGTATACCATGTGGACTAACATCCACATGAAAGCACGTGAATGTTAACTTTGCAGCACAGGAACAACCTGCTTTCTTCACCACTCATCCCCCCCACCCACTGCCACCAAGCCATGGGATTACAAAAGCACCTGAACAAACCATGAGGCTTTCACTAGGGCACAGTTCCCAGTTACCACAGAACCACAGAATGGTCTGGGTTGGAATGGACTTTTAAAGATCTAGTTCCAACACCCTGCCATGGGCAGGGACATGTTGCACTAGACCAAGGTGCTGGAAGTTTCAGCCAGCCTGAGCTTGAACATTTCAAATAATGGGGCATCCACAGCTTTTCTGGGCAACCTGCTCCAGTGTCTTTCCACCCTCATCATAAAGAATTTCTTTTTAATATTCAATCAAAACCTGCCCTCTTTCAGTTTAAAGCCATTATCCCTTGTCCTATCACTACATGCCTTGGTCAAAAGTCTCTCTCCATCTTTCTTACAAACCCCCTTTAAGTGCTGAAAGGCCACGGTATGATCTCCCTGGAGTCTTCTCTTCTCCAGACTCAACACCCCCGATTCTCTCAGCCTTTCTCCATAGGAAAGGAGTTCCAGCCCTGACAGCAGTCAGAGGATCTTCCTGTCTAAAAAGACAGGGACAGTAAGAGAACAATGCTTCACCATATGAATTACACTGTATCACTGCACATAGTCAGCAGTTCATCTGATCACTGCCCAAAAAGATTAATTTTGGAAAAAAATCACTGAACCATCTCACAAAAATGAAAGCCACCTTCTGTCTCTCTCCTAAGGCAGCTGCAACAGGCAGCATTGCCTCTCCTGCCATCTCAAGCTTTTGGGAATGAAGCACTGGTCACCCGTACAGCTCCCCTCTTTTGAAGACAAGCTGACTGGCATCTTTCACTCCAGCATATCACCCATCTCAATCCTGTGCCAAAACAAGCTACAGGAATTTGCTGCAAGTGCTTCTGTGGATTACTCGTGCTACAATACAAGGAGAAGAGACCATTAAACTGCAGTGGAAGCTGTAAGGCAGAAACCAGGCTGCATGTGCAGGTAGAGTTTAAAACACTACCACAGGCTGCAGACAGCACAGATCCCTCTGTACACCACTGATTCCTGGCCACGGGGAGAGGTTTGCTACTGAAAGGTAGACTAAGGCATATGGCATGCAGAAGGGAAAGGAGAAGCCATACAAACCTTTCCCAAGAGTGCAAAACAGGAGGCTCCCTTGTAGAACAGAGCAGCTCTTGGCAGGCAGAGAGAACTGTGGTACCACCAGTCCAAAAAAAAAAAAAAAAACAAAAACCAAAAAAACCCCAAAAAACCAACCACCAAACCACCTAGCAGGCAAAGATAACACTAAAGATCATATTTTAGATTCCCTGGATGTCAAACAATACCATCACATATAATCTCTATTCCCTTTCCCTATCACTGACTGACAGTTCAAGATAAAAACCTGTATCTAAGAACTACTTCTGACAAGTCTCTAAAATGCATCTGAGAGCAAAAGAGAAAGGGGATGGCAAAAAAACCCCATGAAATGCCAGAATTAACATGCCACTTATTCCTGGGTCTCACCAGGCAAACCTGCCCCAGCTAATGGCCTTCATTTACTGTCCTCCAAATTGTCTCACAGATCTCCATTTTTATCCTACTCTGACAGAGCAGCCCATTTAGGTTACCCAGTGACATCTGACCCAAAAAGTCCAGGGATTCTGGAAGTGGCATTTAGACTGCCACACAAGACAGGTGATTTTCTGTTGTTCTTCCTCTGAAGCAATTTGTGTTGCAGAGGAGAAGTTCAATATGTTGCATTCTAAAGAAATGTTGACAAAGCAGTAAAGCCCACAAGTCAATACTTAAGAGCATAGTTGGAAACCAGGCTGCAAATATTTCCAGAAATGCTCTACCTACAGTATCTTCACATTTCCTTTAGTGGGGAGGAGGACACAGGTTAACAAATACCTACTACTAATGCCAACATGAGCAAGACCAGTATTTTTTTTAAAGTCCCCAAACTGGAATATACAGAATTAAAATCAGTGCTGTTCTGCAACATCATTAACTTGCACTTATCTCTTATCTTAAATCTTTCCCAAAGCAGTTGGAACTGAGCAGAGCAGTCCAAATCCATTTGTTCTATACTGCAATTTCCTCTGGGCAGAGACAAACCATTTTCTTTGCTCTGTGTGGAATGCAGCACACCACTAGGACTAAACTGAACTTTTTGGGGATTTAACTGGAGTAAACAATCAGAATAGATAATTTCTAAATCTGCATCTACATTAACTAAAAATCATACACTGAGTGAAAATCTAAGACAAAAAAAATCTAAATCCTAGAAAGATCACATTAAAACTCTATAAGCTACTACAATTTTTACCAGCATGTCTTTCAACAGGACATAGCACATAACAGAGCTGATAAAGATGGAAAGCTAGGAAAAAGCATTTGTCAAAAGACTTTTTTAAAAGATGCATGAATAGCAATATCCATGTTTTTCACAAGTCTGTAATTCACATAATATATTTTAAAAAGGATATCCTGAAACACTCCCTTCTCTCCCCAAAATAATTTCCATTATCATCCTTTTTTCTCCCAAAGCAGAAAGCATTGATTTTTATTAGCATGAAATAATCATTTGTTTTCCAATTCATCTTTAATGCTAGGTAATATACAAAAAAAAACCCTTTTAAAATGCTAACAAATACAAGAAGTGCTGAAACCAATGTAAAATCTTTTACTTTTCATTAACAATTATACTAAAACCAAAAAGCAAAGCAAAAAAAAGCACAAACCGGTGTTTGGAGGTTTTTTTTGCGGGGGGGGTGACATTTCTTGAGTGATTGTTTTGCCTTGCTTTTAGATGTGGGCTTTTTATTTGGTGTTTGGGATGAAGGGGGGCAGGCTGCAGGAGGTTTTTGTTGTTGGTTTTTTGTGTTCTTTATTTGCTTAAATTTGGTGGCATTTGTCCATTGCAATTTAACCCAACACCTCACTCATACCAGACAAGGTCCTGTCTAAAGCCAAGTTAAATCTAAAGGGGATTTGGAAATGAAATTTAAAAAGCCAAATACTTTCATAATCCTGATATTACTAATCTTAACCTCCACCTCCCCAAGAATTATTCTGGGGTTCACTTCAAATCTCCACACACAGGCACTCATTTCCTAACAAGCATTTCACCAGATGAGCAAAGGCATCCTGGAGGCTTCAGCAAAAGCAGCAACAGAGGCCCATCACAGAAGTCAGCAGCCACAACACCAAATGACACAACACACACACACTTGGGCTCCCAGGCTCTCCAGTTGGGATCCTGAAGGGCAGCTTCACTCTGCCTGCATCTGCTGTTGTGAGAGATGATGGAACGAGGTGGCCGGGCAGCCAGGCTGCTGGAACTGCTGAACAAGGCAGCATATGGCACTGGCCCACCTTGGCTCCACACTTGACAACTGATTTGCAGCCACAGGAGCCAGTGGGGGGATGGAGCTCAGTGTTTTAGAGCAATCCTTTTCGCCTGTAATTTAATTTTCTAACTGTCTCATCTTCACCGTAAATAATCTCCAAGCAAGCAGCAACGTTAAAAATGCCAACAGCAGATGCAGACAGAATGGGTGTTATGGCATGGAAATGAGTGTCTGTGCCTTGTAGGACCATGTAGGTAAGTGCAGTAGCACAGCCATTGCCAGGCCTTTTTGCAGCAGATCTTCTTGGACAGATTAACCAACTAGACCAAATTAAAAAACCTAGGAACAGCTAGGAACAGATAACAGGCATTCCTGGTTTCAGGCTTATTGCTCACTGTATCACAGTTCCTTTACGTGAAGATGAACACAAAGATATGCACAGCCAGGCAAAGATGACACAAGCCAACAGAGAACAGTTACCTAACTTGTGCTCTAGCAACCGGTGCCCCCGGAGGACTGCACTTGGGCCCCTACACAGCCACCGTATCCATACTGCCGCCTGAAACCTGGAAAACTGGAGGCCAGTGTTTTCCAAGCCCTTCTCTCAAAGCCTACAGATCCAATTAGCACCCAAAAGCCAATTTCAGGTCATGCAGAGCAACAGTGTTTAGTATGTTAATCTCTGTGGAGCCTGCATGGTATTTTTCTCCTGGACAACAAGGAATTGCACGCATGCGTGCACACAGAGTATGATTTAAGAGACATCAGGGCTCTTCTTCCTTTAAGACAAGATTTACATAACTAATTCTGTAATTGAGAACAGGACTGCAAGGTATTTACAGTACTTGATGCTGCTGAGCTTTTATTATTTGCTATGGGAGAGACAATGAGACTCTCTTGCCCCAGAAAAGATAGGTAGTCTCATCTGAAGCATTAAAAAAAAAAAAAAAAGGAGACACATCAAATCACCCATTTCAGGAAGAGATATTTTCCATTACAGAATCATTTCTCTCTTCCAAAGCAGAGGGTCAGCGGTTCAGTGGGAGCAAGAGAAGAAAAGAAGTCTGGATAAGAAAAAGGATGAGAGGTCAGGGACATAAAAAAACATCTACAAGGCACACAGGGATTCCAGTCAAGGTCTCTGTGCAACCCCCACACAGACTGTTAAATAAAATTACCCCCAGATGGGCCTGCAAAACAGCTGGCTTTGAAAACAGGCATGCCACAGCACTCTTCATTATTTGAAAGGGACAAATACCAACACAAGACACTTCTGGAAACACAGGAAAAAGCCTCACAAACAGCATTCAAATCAATATTGCTGGTTTCATTACGACTCCTGAAAATTCAGAATAAAGTTTTAGGTTAGTAGATGGAACTCAAGATAGCCTCCTTATTTACATCACTAATATTTAAACAGAAAAAAAAATAATTCTGCATCACAAAGAAAATTAAGACTAGCACAACTGTCTACTTTGGCACTAGTACAGTCTTAAAAAGAGAAAAGGCTGCAGAGGGCAGCTGGTGCTAAGACCCCAAAAATCACACTGCATCTTTGGGGGGGTTGCAGTGTACCAAAGATCCAAGACACCTGAAGCACAGCAGATATGCTCCTGGAGTGACACTTCTGGGTCAGTTACATCCCAAGGAACAGTAACTGCACACTCAGATTGCTTCCCAGGAAAAAGCAAAGCGCAGAAACTGGGACTCACCTCAGAAATCCAGTCCTTGACAACCAAAATTATAATGAAGATGGAACCTGTGTGCTCGTAAAGGATGCTTAAAGGACTGTTCACATTTGAACTTCAGTGTAGAAATAGAAACTCTTCCCTAAATCACAAATGTGAGCTAAAGCCACGAACACACGTGTGGCCAGAATTTGAAATCCACCCACACTTTGCAGCATCACTTATGCCTGCTCAACAAATTTAACAGCCAAAACTTCCAAAAAAGCATGCAGGAGTCAAAAATTTCCTGGCATTCAGTGCCTCCAAGAGCTTGAAGGCAAATTAGCTGTGTAATTGGCTGTCTGTGGCCCTGAATCCTACCTCTAGAAAGCTGTTCTCACACGTGAAAGGAAACAGTATTGCATGTGGCTGCTGTTTAATTTCCTGGAAGATTAATTTTACTGGACAGAAGAAGAGACTTTCTGGAACAGGTGGGCAGGTATGTGCATGTGGGCAACACGAAAGAGATTCAGAAACCAGCAAAGCATTGAGCAAGCACCTGGTGAAATTCCACTCCAATTACCCAATCCTGGAGAAAAACAAACATTTCTACTTGTGACTTATAGA